>JAUPFT010000024.1:26570599-27098099 GCA_036936625.1 Parnassius smintheus behrii
TTAGATATAAAGTTGCGTTAGGAAGATGAGCTCGATAAAAATTGACCATACCGAGAAAACGTCTTAGCTCTGCAACAGTTTTCGGCTTCGGAAATTCCACAATTGCCTGAACCTTATCTTGCAACGGCCTGACGCCGTCGGTACTAATCTCGTGTCCCAAAAATTCTAGTTTAGTTTGTCCGAAACGACATTTTGCCAAATTAATCGAAATTCCATATTTATTAAGCCTTTTAAAAATAATTTCTAAATGTTGCCTGTGTTGAACTTCGTTGTCACTAGCTATAAGTAAGTCGTCTAAATAACAAAAGACAAAATCAAGACCTTGTAAAATGGAGTTCATAAAGCGCTGGAAGGTTTGTGCTGCTCCGCGCAAACCGAAGGTCATTCGAGGAAACTCGAAAAGTCCGAATGGTGTTATGATAGCGGTTTTCTCCACGTCACCTGGTGCGACAGGTATAAAATGATAACTTCTATTGATGTCTAATTTTGAAAATATCTTTTTATCCGGAAGAATAAAAGTAAAATCGTTCAAGCGAGGAATCGGGTATCTGTCGGGCTTTGTTATCGCATTCAGCTGGCGATAGTCCCCACAAGGTCTTATATCTCCATTTTTTTTAGGAACTACATGGAGCGGACTAGCCCACGCGCTCTTTGAAGGACGACAGATGCCCAGTTCCTGCATGATGCGAAATTCTTCTTTAACCTTTTTATACCTGTCCGGTGGCAACGGGCGCGCTTTCGCGTGCATGGGCGGGCCAGAGGTCTCGATATAGTGGACGACATCGTGTTTCGCAGTTTCTCGGAATGACGCTGGTTTAGTGATGTCTGGATACTTTAACAATAAATCCTGATATGGATGATTTACATTAATAGTTTTAACACTAGGTTGAGATACATTGACAACAGATGCCGAAACATTCAATTCTGTAGTTTTATCTATTAATTTACGCGCGTTTAAATCAACTAATAATTTGTGGTACGCTAAAAAATCGGCGCCCAAAATTGGTTGTTTGACATCTGCTACAACGAATTCCCAACGATAAAGTCGGCGTAAGTTTAAGTTTAACACTATTGTCTTGGTACCGTAAGTTGCGATTTCATTGCCATTAGCTGCGTATAATTTATATGCACTACACTGATTTAGACGATCTTTTCTCGCGGCTGGTAAAACAGACACATTGGCACCGGTGTCAACTAAAAATCTAAGTCCGGAGTTACTGTCTGACACACACAAACGATTGAATGGAAAAACGGTACAGACCTGAAGACCCTCGGACTGTACCTCGCTGCTCAGTTTTCCGGCTGTGTTGTTTTCCACGCGCAAGGCTTCGTACACCTGTTGGCCTTTTCTCGGAACTTGTAATGGTAAAAGCATAAGTAGTTCTCCTTCCGGGGACGGCAGGAACTGCTACGGCGCCTGGACTGTGAACGACGCCGGTTGCGATCCGGGGCGCGGGACCGCGACCTCTGCTGATCGATCCGGTCCACGGTAGCCTTTATTTTAGCCACCTCAGCTCTCAACAGGGCCAAGTCATAGGCGGTAGTAGATGCTGGCGCTGGCACGGTGTAAGTAGCGGTGGCGGCATATGAAGGCCGCACAGCTTCCATGACGTTATCTGCAACTGCTGCTAGGTTGTCCAGGTCCTTGGAGTCGGACACAGTTAGCACGGCTCGGACTTGTGTCGGAAGACGACCCTGCCACAAGACGCGAAGGGTTTCATCAGGGACCTTGTCAGTAGCGAGCTCACGCATCCGCCGAAGCAGCTGAGATGGTTTTTGGTCGCCCAGCTCTAGCTCGCTCATAAGCTTCTCGATCTGCCTCGACATTGACTCCTCATAGATGTGGAGTAGCCGAGCTTTGAGTGCGTCGTACTTGTAGGTAGGAGGCGGGTTGAGTAATATGTCCGTCACTTGCGCGATAACCTCCTTACTTAGCTTAGACACGACCAGGTCAAACTTCGCCTCATCACTCAACCTCTGAGGTGCGAGGATAGCTTCCGTGCGTACGAACCATACGCGTGGCTGGTCCGTCCAAAAGTCTGCGAGGCGAGACTGTAGGGACACTGCATCTACACCTGGCGCCATGATGGGCGGTTGCGCGGGTGGCTGGATGTCTTGAACGGGTGGCACGTTAACAGGCGGCACGTTCTGTGACGTAGGCGGAAACGGCGCACTCATGTTACTATATCTATTGTCCACTGATCACAACCACGCGAATATTGCCCACTACTGCATTAACATCACATAGACCACTTCAGTCATCTTAATCACGTCGGGGTCACCAGTTTAGGAGCTGACTCCGTAGGGGTGCCTATTGGTGACCATAATGAAAGGTGAATTCTTTTACTAATATATATTTATTATAGCGAAACGTGCCATACAGTTGGCGGGCAACTAGTGACTGCCTGAAAAATCTTATTCACTACATAATATAGTTACAATACAACGTTGCGAAGTTTACATGTGTGTGCGCGGCACACCTACAGTAAGTTGATGCTGTGGCCTATAGACATCTACACTTATCCTCGATTAAGATCCAAAACACAGATGCGTTGCCACCCCTGAGGACTAAAATGGAATGCCTCGTTTCCAGTAAAAAGGGGTCTCTGGATTTCTACACTCACCATACGTAACACAGCAGTATTTTGCAGCTATTTTACGCTGATATTCTGTGAGAGTGTGGTTCATCCCCGATCGAGCCGATTAATTCCTGCTACAACCATAATATAGCTGCAGCATAGCTCTACCACGTACAGAATTCGTATAGAGTTGAGATAGCGATGATTAAACACAATAGCATTAATGATAATCCTGCCATAACCAAAAAAATCACTCTTAGATTTATTTTAAATTAATTAACCTTAACATACCTAATCAACCGTAGAACCGTAGAGCCATGGTAGCTCAGATGGTTAGCGCTGCTATAACAGAACGCGAGAAACCCGGGTTCGATCCCCGCCGGCACCAATGAAATTGTTAATTGCAATTTTAAGTGCTGATTGCCACGTGCTCGGCGTTGAAGGGAAACATCGTGAGGAAATCTGCATGTCTGAGGAATAAGAAAAAAAATATTTCGAAGACATGTGAAGTTCGCCAACACGCATTGGGCAGCGCGGCGGACACTCCCTTGCCCTAAAACCCTCTCAGTAATGAGGGGAGGCCTGTGCCCAACAGTGGGACGTATATAGGCTGTAACTTTACTTTACTTTTTACCTAATCAAGAAGACATTACATTCCTATAATTTAAAAAAAATATCTATTCGAGAAGTAAAAAATAGTGATATGCAACGCATTGGGCGATCTTATTGTAAATAAATTCGAGAAAAAAATGTAATTTAAAAGCAAAATTATTATTTTGTGTAATAAACATGTAAGCAATAGACATATTATCATTGCTATGGTTATTAGAGCTTTTAAATTGAAGAATTGATTCACAACAGCAACCCACTTACAGTAACTAAGAGACCGAATTTTTCGAACTTCAGTTTTCCTTGGAGACTCAGAATTGGCTTGGCTGTATCGATGATGCTGTCATCGTAGCCCCAAAGGAACCTGATAAAAATAATGAAGGTATGTAGTTATGGTACGAGTAAATCATTGGGAGAAAAAGATTCAAAGGGATTATCTTTTTTATGCGTTTGTTTGCCTATATTCATTCAACATAATTTGTCATGTTGGGTATATACAGCTCGCAAACGGCCACAGCTGAACAATTGTCTTTCCGATTCTTGGGAGCATTCGTTTTAAACAACACGCGTAGCAAGCAGTAGAATCCCGATTATCCGGATCAATTAAAACCAGGGGTATTCCGTATAATCGAAAATCCGGATAACCGATTTCAAAGCAAATCAAATAATATTTAAGTTTTAATATTTTTTTTTTATGTAATGGGTTTTACTTAGATAATACGATATATGAAAAAACGAGCTATAACGATAGATAATGAATTACATAATACCTATATAATTTAAAATTTTGGTTGGAAATAACTTGTTATAGATTTTTGACGTAATGAATCACATCTTTTTCTCGCAGCCAAGTCCCTGATGCGCTTCAGTTGTAATAACTGTATGGGATCCGATTCGTCCTGTCTTTCAAACCACTTAAAAGCAACATCTAGAGCTTCAAAAACTTCTGCGTGAGATGCTACTTGACATAAATCACCAGTTTCAATCTCTTCTTCATCTTCTCTCTCGTTACTGTGTAAATCCCCAATGATTTCTTCATCAGTTAATATTTGGAATCCAGGGTCTTCACCATCGCAGTTTAGCCACTCCATAATATTCTCTTCATCGCACCCTTCACCAATACTAAGAATTTTTATTGCTTCGGTTATTTCTTTAAAATCGTCGTGCGGTTTAATTGAAGAATCAGATAGAGTTAATTTTAATAATTTATTCCATGCCCTTTTTAATGTTTGCAATTCCACAGAATTCCACGCTTCTACCAGCACATAACAACAATATTTTAAATTAATTTCTTTAAAAAACTTTAACAACGTTTCTATTTCACTGTCGCTGCTGATAAAAGTCGATGCAGTAACTGCTTTCTGTATAAACGTTTTAAAGTTTCAATGACACTTTGGTCCATAGGTTGCAATATCGATGTCACGTTAGGGGGCAAAAACTTAACCGTGAACTTCCCATTTTCTCGATTTATTGTTTCAGCGGAAGGGTGCGTTGGCGTATTATCTAATAACAACAATACATCGCCCTCTTTTCCCACGTCCTTTTGAAATTTCTTCACCTCAGAAATAAACGTATTTTCATACCAAGTAAGAAAAATATCTGTGTTCATCTACGCTTTTTGTTGGTTAGCGTAAGTTAAGGGGTATTTAAACATTTTTGAAACAGCGCGGATTTTTTGATTTACCAATAAGTAGCAGTGGCAATCGATGTGTTCCTTTAGCGTTTGTGCAAACCATAACTGTAACTCTGTCCTTACTCACTTTGTGTTCCGGTGCTGCATTTTCACGTCGCGATGCTAATGATCTGCTTGGTAGAGCTTTCCAATTAAGACCTGTTTCGTCCACATTGTATACAAAACCTAAATCGTATTTTTTTCATCTAGAAATTCTTTTAACTCGTCTACAAAAGAGTCGGCTAACGTTAGCAGACAGTTTTTCTCCTTGAATCTCCAGTTCTCGAATTCCATGTCTGGATTTGAATCTTGCTAACCATCCACAGCTCGCCTTAAGAAGTATCACCACCAAGTTTTTGATTAAAATCCAATGCTTTTTCACATATAAGAGGTCCACATATGGGCTGACCGCATGCTCTCTTTTGTAAGAACCAAGTAAAAACTGCATTCTCCAGAATTTCATTTTGAGATTTTTTCGTGACTTTACGTTGCGAGCTTCCATCTTCTTGCTCAAGCGTGCAGGTGAATTTCATTAGAGAATCAGAATTCTTTTTAATGTCTGATATCGTAGAAGTTCCGACATCATATATTTGTGCCAACTTACTGCCAGATTCACCATTTTTTATACTCTCAATTATCTTCATTTTGTCATTAAGAGACAACACTACTCTTTTTCGCTTGGAAATTTTAAATTTCCAACACAAAACGTTAACAAAAATAAAAGACAACCTTTCATTATATCATTTGAACGCTATCAAGGAAAATGAAACAATAACAAACACTATCCCGCAAACAAATGAGTGCGGGAGTACACCGTCGGAGGCGGGAATAAACTTATCGTAACATGTCTCGTTGCGCCGTCAAAACATTTTTAAATTAATAATTAGAGCCGAGACGAATGAGTCCGGATAATCGGATGTTCGGATAATCGATGTTCGGACAATCGGGATTCTACTGTAGTAGAGGATTGCGTTACTGGACGTCTCACATTTTAACGCTGTTTCTCTATAAAAATAAACTAAAAAAATATGGTTTGTGAAAATTATTACGAGTCATAGTTAAAAAAGGGATAAAACGCTATCTATTAGAAACTGAGTCTGTCCTGGAGTTTTCTACAGTTGCTTCTTACAACACCTGCGGGAAAAATATATAAATGGATTCTCTTACGCCGCTACACGCACAAGTATAAAAAGTCTTTACTCTGTAAAGTGTCTTATCTCTCTTAAGTGTATAAATTCTAAATTAAATTGCCCTACTGCACCAGTAGACTAAGAGTACGTAAATGTTTGACCTTACTTATTTTATGAAAGCTGAAATTTGCTCAGCGCATGCTGCCAAAATTATATATATATATATATATATATATATATATATATATATATATATATATATATATATATATATATATATATATATGTTGCTTGCCGATATCTTCATTATCTATTGGTATACTTGTTCTTTGTTTTGTTTCTTTTTCATTTGATACAGATCAACGGTTTTTTTTAGAACTTTTGGATTCAGAGGTGAAATTTTTTTATCAGTCCTGTAAATGATTTAGTACCCTGTGATAATCACCGTCCGTAAATTTAGCTTGGTAATATAATGTCTTTGTTTTTGAGGTTATGTATACTAACCGTGTGGTTAAAGTATGGGATTAAAAATGGCGGCGTCGCCTATATTTGTTATACCTTGCTCGCACACTGTCGCTATCTATTGTCACACCATCGGTAAGGATTGCAAAAAAATAAGCAGCGATATGCGTTTTTCTGTACGTTCATTAACTTCAGTCCAACTTGTCATTGTAAGCAATGATAAATAATTCCCACAAATTAAAAAAAACAGTCCGGTTTTGTTAATTTGTGAGCTACAACGCGTTCTGAGAGTTTTCTTCATAACTATTATTGATTTTGTTTGTTAATATTTTTATATTAATGAATCTAGATCCAGAGATATTATTAAATGAGAAATATTGATAAGATAAAAAAATATCTTTAATGATAACCTTAAGTCTAAATAACAGCACATTAATAGATCCCACCCAAGCGAATTTAAAACGGTTCGCTAGTTATAAGTGTTATAAATAACCACATAATATAAATTAATTAATTATTATACCTGCTTGTGTTTACAATTCTTTTGAAATGTTTTCCCATTAATTTCACCGAATAGTATAACGTTATAACGATATACCGTTATTAACGGTTTTTCGTTATTGGTACTGTGCATGGCACAGGGACGGTACCTGCTCGATGAGCCGCCATTTAATCCTATTCTTAAATTCTTAATCCGTATGGACTGTACATTAAACATCCAAATAACCTGCAAAAACATGCAAATATGCGGTTCTATGTGGTAAAGATATTAATATGTAGTTACAATGACACATTATGACCTTCAAAACTTTTTGTAACTATTATTACCAATATTTAAACTATGTTACATTAACCATATAGTGGAGGTGTAAAAATATCCACCATCTCATTAATTAAAAACTCAAATTCAAAATATTTATTGGATAAGTTACGTGTGCTGTATATTATTTGGTGCTAATTTTTATGCCGTGCCGATACACGGGAACTGAAACAGCAGATGGGTGATGCCCAAGGTTCCAATTGAAATGTTACTCAAAATAATAAAAATCTATGGTTGCAAAATATTTAGAAATACTGTAAAAGGTGAGGACTGAGTGTGGCAGCATCGTTTTCGGGACACCTAAGATTTTGAGTGAGATTGAGAGGTTCTATGGGCAGTTGTACACACCATCGTTGGAGCCACACGCAAGTGTGAGTAACGATCCAAGAGCAAGTCTTATTTCGATGATATACCGGACGTCAGTCTGAGCGCAATTAGAATGGCTCTCCAGCACCTTAAAAACGGCAAGTCCCCGGGTGAGGATGGAATTACAGCGGAGCTTTTGAAAACGGGTTGAAAAACGGTACTTGAAGTCTTTCAGAAGCTCCTTAATTCCGTATCCCATGGAGGCATGGAGGCGTGGAGCAGAAGTGCGGTGTTCTTGTTCTTCAAGAGAGGTGACAACGCTCTCTTGAAGAACTACATCCCCGATCAATATCCCTTCTGAGCCGTGTCTACGTGCTGTTTTCGAGAGTCATTACGAATCTTCTCGCACTCAGACTCAACGACTTCCAGCCTCTCGAACAAGGCGGTTTCCGAAAAGGCTTTAGCACCATAGACCACAAACATACCCTTCCGCAAAGGGCTATGAGAAAATCTTTGATTCCGTTGAAATTTGGGCGGTGCTACAGTTTCTTTAGCGGTGCCAAGTTGATTGTCGGTATATCGTAGGGCTGAAGTGTCTGTACAGTAGGGCTACGATGGCTATCCGAGTATAGAACCAGAGTATGAAACCTATCCAACTGCAGAGAGGTGTCAGACAGGGTGACGTTATATCCCCGAAACTTCTCTGCTGCATTGGAAGACGTCTTCAAGCTACTGGACTGTAAAGGACACGGGTATTAACATCAATGGCGAGTACATCACTCATCTTCGATTTGCCGACGATATAGTTCATATGGCAGAATTGCTGGAGGACCAAAGCACTATGCTCAATGACCTCAGTAGTGCCTCCCAACGGATAGGTCTCAAGATGAACATGGACAAAACAAAGATCATGTTTAATGTCCATGTCACACCTATGCCCGTAGTTGTTGGGAGCACTAAGCTCGAAGTTGTTGACGAGTACGTTTACCTGGGACAAATAGTCCGACTAGGTAAGTCCAACTTCGGTCGAGAGGTCAATCAACGGATTCAACTCGGCTGGGCAGCGTTCGGGAAATTACGGCACAAAACCTGAAAACTAAATTGTACAACCAGTGCGTGTTGCCAGTGATGACTTATGGAACTGAGACGTGGTCCTTCACCACTGACCATATGAGGACGCTCAAAGTCGCTCAGCGAGCTATGGAGAGGGCTATGCTTGGGATTTCTCTACGTGATAAGCTTAAATAAGGATATCCGCAGTAGAACCAGAGTGACCGACATAGCCCAAAAAAGGTTCTCGGGTGGCTGCCTCGTACCGGTAGGCGAAGTGTAGGGCGACCTCTCCCTAGATCGAGTGACGACCTGGTAAGACATGCAGGAAGTCGATGGATGCAAGTGGCTCGGGAGCGTGCTTTGTGGCATACCTTGCGGGAGGCCTATGTTCAGCAGTGGACTTGTGAAGGGCTGTAATAATGATGATTATGATGGTCGCAAACCCAACAGCCAAGCGTGGTAACTATAAAAAAAATTACGGGAAAAGAATATGAGGCTATCTATGGGAGGCCTATGTTCAGCAGTGGACTTTTATTATTACACTAAGTGCTTCAAGCATCAGTTACTAACTTCTTGAATGCGATTATTGAGAGTAAACAGAACTTTAATGTTCACAGAAGTAACAGAATTTATTAGCAAGTTACAGAAGTTTTTTTTATAGTTATGTTATAACATTATTATATAATTCTGTTTATATTAATAATAATAATAATGTTACTGAAATATACCGATACCTGGGTATGTCACAGAACATCGGTATCGATGAGACTGGTATGAAACAGTCTGTTTGCGACGCGTTTTATGCACGCTTGACCAAAGTGCTTAAGAGACTTTTGTCCGGTGTGAATGAGACACAAATGTGAATGAGGCATATAACGGTTGGGTTATGCCTGTACTCATGTATACCTTTGACATACTTAGATGGACTCAGACTGAACTTAATGCCCTGGATAGAAAAGTCCGCACTACTATGACGTCCCATAGGATTAGGATGCATCACCCGAGATATTCGATTATAGGGCTGTACCTGCCACGGAAATGTGGTGGTGTGGCTTGTTAAGCGCGATTACCATGCATAATCGCGAAGTGTGCATCCTCCGTAACTACTTTCTGACGAGATTGGATGATCCATTTTATATGAACGTCATTTGTTGTGATAAAGGGCTTACCCCTCTATCCTTGGCCAACAAGCAATGGCAAGAACCGGCAGTACAGAGCATTTCCGACCGGTAGACTGTATGGAAGGAGAAGGAGCTCCACGGGAGGTTCTACAAGGCTCTAGATAAACCTTTCGTAGACACAGTCGCCTCCCTCAACTGGATACGTTTCGGTGACCTCTTCGGGGAAACCGAGGATTTTGACTGTGCTATACAGGATCAGGTTATTAAGACTAACAACTATCGGAGATACATCCTAAAGGATTGCACCGTCGACATCTGTCGAGCTTATCGCCATCCCGATGAGTCACTTAGGCATGTCATTTCCGATTGTTCGGCGCTTTCTAACTCTGAGTGCTTACACAGGCCCAACCTAGTAGCCAGAATTCTACACCAGGAGCTCGCTCTGAAATACGGTCTCGTGGACCGGAAACTGCCGTATTACAAGTACTTGCCGGAAGCTGTATTCGAAAATGACCGCGCCAGGCTCTACTGGGATCGAGCCATCATCACAGACAGGACTATTCTTGCGAATAAGCCTGATATTGTGCTGATGGACCGGGCACAGTCAAGGATATTTTTGGTCGACATTACCATTCCGTACGATGAGAACCTTGTGAAAGCCGAAACAGATAAGCGAACAAAATATCTGGACCTGGCTCACGAGGTGACCAACATGTGGGGTGGGCTGTCGACCGAAATTATACCTGTAGTCGTTTCTGCAAACGGGCTAATACTAGTCAGAGAGTCAGAGTCAGACTGGGACTCCGTGACGGACTGCTCCGGGCTCAAATGCAGAAGGGGGTGCTCCTCGATACTGCCCGCATTGTCCGCCGGTTTCTTTCCCTTTCCGGCCAACCAAACGGCCGAGGATTAGGGAATCCTCGGCCGTTTGGTCTCCCCTGCCGAGGGCTTCCATCTGGTTGGGCCTTTATTTATTTATGTATTTATTTTATTTTATTGTTATTTATGTATATTTATCATTTTCTTTCGCAATTATATATTTATGGAACCCAACCAGATGAGAAAACTATATTAATACACTATATAATAATAATGTCCTCCAGACCGAATTTCGGCCACAACGGCCTGCCTGAACGGAGACTAGCCATCGGCGCAGGACAGGATTATAGTGCCCAAGTGTATGCGCAAGCACAGGTGCACTCTCTATTCTCTCACTCTCATAATCCGATGGGACGGTAAACCGACACGACCGAAGTGAGATCAGGCGCAGAACCAACGGCTTTACGTGCTTTCCGAGGCACGGGGGTGAGACACCGCCAACTTCCTGACTCCGGGCAACTACTGAGAATTTCTTGACGGAAAAAACTCGATAATATTTTTTTTTGCCCGACCCGGGATTCGAACCCAGGACCTCATGATCAGCAGTCTACAACCACTAGACCAACGAGGCAGTCAAAACATATATGCTTATATTATCAATACTAAGACAAGTGGTAAAATAAAAAAATTGTACAACCGACATCATTATAAATAATTTGAGAACATCATCAATGTATTCAAAGTCAATCAAATGCGCATTACTAAGGTTAACTCGAAAACTACTGGTAAGATCTTGATCAAATTTATATGGGACCACACCAGCTTTCAAATAAAAAATGAACCATCTAAATCGTTCCACCTAGAAAAAGGTTCCGAGGTAACACACGTAAAAAGCGGTTAAAAAGAATTAAAAATAAAAAAGAATAAGGAAGGAAAATATTTCTGGTTTGGAATATATCGATATTCGACGATTCGAAGTAAAAAAAAAATGTATACTTACTAGCAACAAAAGTTGTAGGAATTTTTATTTATGTCATATACAAAGATTTATTCATTACAGCCAGACTAATACAGGCTATCAGAGCAACTGTAGAACGAGGGCATTCATGATAGATTGCCCGAATGATATTTACCATAGTAATGCAGATACTCGTATAAGTAGAAAGAGTTCTAAGCGTATTCCGTATTGTCTAACCTGTGCACTGGTAATTTCACAAAAGCCTCCGGATGATTGGCCCAGGTGAGTGCTGAGTTGAGTGAGAACTGTGCAAACCCGTTGAGATTCACATCACGCGCTTTAGAGACTACGCCCTGTGAACAAAAATGTAAATGCCTAGAACACAAATTTGACTATTACCTAATGAATAACCTATTAGTTAACGGTACACGATACATTTTAATGTTAATTAGAGCCCATATAAATGTATAAACATATACTTGTATTCCTTCCTTCTTAGTTGTAGAACTACGCTCTATTTGGTTGCAGCACGAATGGGTCAGCTCAATTTGGGAAGAACCACGCTTTCACAGAATATTGGTGAAAAAAGCAACTTAATGATGCCGTGTTTCGTATGGCGAGTTTAGACAACCGGAGACTCCTATTAACTTAAATATTATAAAATACTCAATATATTATTTAAATGTTAAAGAAAACGAACATCAAAGCAAAAATTGTTATTTCTACTACGCCAACTAAATTGCTATTGTTATGTCTGTTATCTTTATCTTACATCTTTATAAGGGTATCTTTTTTATTTATTTTAAGCCAGTGCATGACTACAATTCTACTTGTTGGTAAGTGGCGACGAACAGTATTGATAATTTTAGTAGGCCTTAAATGGCAAATCACGCTGTTTTGGTGTAATAAAAGATTATTCTCTCATGCCTTGAAGATTTTAATTGATCGAAAAGTCGGGTGCCTACAAATTTTCCACTCTTGTTGTACTTATTATGAAAGACGTTAAAGTAAACCATTTGTTTCGAATGCATGGAATACCGACAAAAAAGGGGTGAAGGCCTGCCAACCGCTTGGTTGGTCGCTTTTTTTAACTTATTATAAGCCATATCTACCGAATAAGCCGCATCTACCGAATGTCAAATGACCAACGGGAAAAAGTGACAACCCAATGGGTCTTTATGGAGCACGATGCATACGTTGGTCGCAAATAATGAACGCAAACTCATTGCGGGCGTACTTTAGGGCAAAAGGGGAAGAAACTGGGAGGTTTGCGTATCGGGCTCGGTAGACTGAGTTTGGTACATCCTGCGCTCCAACATATTTGGTGACGCCGAACTCGAACGACTACAGCTGAGAATGCCGCGCCACTAATTACAGAGAAACATGCATACATTGATGCCGCCGTGGATATTCCTATTGTAGTTGATTCAGATGATGATGGAATAGTCTCTCACGATCCAGAAAAATGAAAAGCGTATTGAAAGAGACCATGTCCGCCAATTTCCTCCATACCCCTAAGCAAGCAGAATCGGGCTGTCGTCCGAGCTCTTAACCCAACGATGGTGACTTATTTGGAAGCCAGCCGGGATATTTGCGAGACGGTCTTAATTTTTTTTAGTGCCGCACTGGCAGTTTGCCATATTATTAGCGTCAAACTTCCACTAGACAAAGTAGCGCCATCCCAGCTTAGAGAAAAATAAGTGAAAACCGTATCGCAAAGGTAAAGGTCCTCATCGGCAGACTGACAAGCTTCAGGTCATGTAATAATAGGCCGAGAGTTGTGCGCACCATTAGAATGGTGTTTGCTGGCACAAATATCCGTTTGTCCTAGCCGGATATCATACAGAAACTAACAGAGCACATAGATGACCTAAAGCAAAGTATCGCTGCTTGT
The DNA here is from genome assembly GCA_036936625.1 of Parnassius smintheus behrii. Classification (NCBI taxonomy): domain Eukaryota; kingdom Metazoa; phylum Arthropoda; class Insecta; order Lepidoptera; family Papilionidae; genus Parnassius; species Parnassius smintheus. Next base: position 26,584,023 of record JAUPFT010000024.1, read on the forward strand.
AGGAAGAGGATTCGGATTCGATACCGAGAGTTCAAAGCGGTTCAACCAGAATTATCTCGTCTAGAGTCATCAGAAGAGGCTCTATAAATCACTGGAGCCACCGAAGGTATGTAGCGCGGGCTACACTCTCGCATTCCCGTGTGACCTGTGGTCAGAACCCGTAAACTACAGCGAGGGCACTTGAAGTTGTGGAGAGCCAGAGTGCGAGTGTTTTGCCTATAAAACCAGTCACCATAACGCCGGAAGACGTGGCTGAGGTGTTCCTTAGGGTCCGAAAAGTCCTGGACTCGACGGACTGCATCACTACTGACTGAAGGGGTTCGTAGTATGTTACGGTGTGTTTGCCCGACAGTTTCAGAGGCTCTCAACCAGAAGTCGCTTCCAAACCACTTCACTACTGGTATCACTTACTTGGTTCCTAAAGATGAAGATACTACAGTTCCGAGAAAATACCTCCCCATCATGTGTCGACAAATCCCCTTTGCCCGGATAGCCTCCTCGATCATCTTGGTATCAGTGCCCACTGGTAGGCCCCGGATGCCCACTTTAGTGGGCTTCTCCTCTGCCAGGGTGTAACAGTACCACGACATGGTTGGGACTTTCTCGGAGAGCTCGACCATATATTTTGGATGGTGCGGAACTCCACCGGGTTCTGGGGTGCGAATCTTACTCCCTTCCCGAACGGACGGGGATTGGGAGGGTGGCCCAATTTCCTATTGAGGACCTCGAAGTGCCTGGTCCGGTCCGGGAGGCATTCTGCGACAATCGGTGGGTATCTGGATTTCTAATATATAAGACTATATATCACTTGTCACCTGGAGCTCAGTCATGGATGTCGGGGCGGTGGTCGTGGAGCCAAGGAACCACTCCGCATTGACGCGGTCATTGGCAAAATGGGTCAGCGCAACCGCCGAAACTTCTTCACTGCCTGGATCGACTACATAATGGCATTCGACTCGGTGCCCCATACATGGCTAAAGAGGGTCCTCGAGCAGTGTATGGGGCAGTGAGGTACGATCCTTTGTCATCTGGGCGACCGAATGATGGCTGCGGAGAACCACATAAGGGTAAGAAGAGGTATCTCCCAAGGCGAATGTCTGAGTCCAATCTGATTCTGCCTCTCTCTGAACCCTCTCAGTACCTTACTGGAGGGCACCGGTAAGGGATTTCAGCTTCGGAAGGGAGGGAAAAAAGTGACTCACCTTTTCTATATGGATGATCTCAAGTTGTTCCCCTCCAGTCGCTCCCATCTTATGGAATTGCTGAAAATCACTTGTGAATTCAGCAATTCCATCAGAATGAAGCTGGAGACGAACAAGTGTGCGCTCCTCCATGTCGAATGGGGTAGGGTTACCAATTCTGGGAGCATAAATTTACTTATGCCCATCAACATACGGACCCTTTCCGAGGCAGAAACATACCGTTATCAGGGTATGTCACAGAATATAGGTATCGATGAGGCGGACATGTAATAGTCAGTTTGCGATGTATTTTATGCACGCTTGACAAAAGTTCTTAACAGCCTTTTGTCGGTTATTAATAAGACACACGCATATAACGGTTGGGGTCATGCCTGATCTCATGTATACCTTTAGCATACTCAGGTGGATTCAGACTGAACTGAACGCTTAAGATAAAAATTCTGCTCTGTTATGACTTACCACAGGATGCATTACCCGAGATCGTCAATAAGAGGCTGGACTTCCCGCGGAAACACGGTGGGTGTTGCTTTTTAAGCGGTCTCACCATGTATTATCGAGAAGTGTGCATTCTCCGTAATTACTCCCAGGTAAAATCGGATGATATCATGATACATTTTATAAAGAAGTCATTTCGTGCAATAATGGGTTAACCCCTCTATTCTTAGCTAACGAGCAATGGCAAGACCCAGCAGTACAGTGCATTTCCGGGAGACCGTATGGAAGTAGAGGAAGCTTCACGGGAGACTTTACAAGGCTCTTCATGAGCCTTTCGTAGACACAGTTTACTCCCTCCACTGGCTACACTTTGGTTTCGGGGAAAGCGAGTGTTTTGTCTGTGCATACAGGATCAGGTTGGTAAGACAACAACTATCGGAGATACAACCTAAAAGATGGCACCGTCAACATCTGTCGAGCTTATCGCCATCCCAGTGAGTCACTTAGGTAAGTCATCTCCGGTTGTTCGGCGCTTTCTTACTCTAAGCACTTGCACAGGCACAACCCGGTAGCCAGGATTCTACACCAGGATCTCGCTCTAAAATACGGTCTTCTGGATCGGAAACTGCCTTAGTTTAAGTACCTGCTGGAAGTCTTGCTCGAAAATGACCGCGTCAGGCTCTACTGGGACCGGGCCATCATCACAGACAACACTACTCTTGCGAATAAGCCTGATAAAGTGCTGACAGACCGGGCACAATCACGAGAGAACCTCGTAAAAGCTGAAACAGATAAGAAAACAAAATATCTGGACTTGGCTCACAAGTAGACCGACATGTAGGAAGGTCTGCGACCGAAATCATTCCTGTAGTCATTTCTGCGAATGGGCTAATCCCGGTCAGCTTCTCGGGTAACTCGTGTTTCATTAACTCGGAATTTCATTAATTTGAGGCAGTGGTGTACATAAAAGTACGGTAAGGTCAATAAAAACATATTTTTTTTAAAAACTTCATATTTTTGGCACCACTTGGAATATACATTTTTTGTATTTTTATTTGAGCTCCTGATACCTGTACTATTAGGCGGTCCAGAACTATCCATTCTTTCTGGAACACAGTGTATGTATATTTGTAAATATTTTTGTTATCAACCCGTCAATAGTTTATTGCTATTGGGTAGGTTTCTTCCGTAGTATTAAAGAATTTTATTAATCGTAAATAACTTGGCCAAGTCACACATCTGTACACCTGACGTATCGCACCATGCAGATGCTTTCCAGTCTGAGGATTTTATACCTGATATGAGATGGATAAATCGTCATCTATCGGAAGCCGCTAGACCTTGGTTGTCTCTAATATTGTATATTCTTTTGTTCTTTGATCGCTTCTTACGACACTGACGGGATGAGATGGCGTTATGGTTCTTAGAACGTCATCGGATAGCCGTATCGATGTTTTGTTATAAAACAATCACTTTTTTTTAATAATTTGAAAAATAAACTGATAGGGTGAAGGTGAATGATATAATATTAATAACTAGCATTCAAGATCACCTTCATACATCTTTGTTTTCATATTTTTAGTATAGAGGTATATTGATTATTAATATTAATATTATGGCTTTCTGATAAACTTATGCCTTTAACTTCAACAGACTGTTCTTGTTTTATAAATAGATATTTTATTTTATCAAGGAATGATACATTCATACTCGTATGTTTTTATACTATATCCTACAAAATATACCACATCATTCTAGAGATCGTCTACATTTTGTAACCGCGCGCGCCTCCCTTTTATATTCTGTAGATATTGCAAGGAATATTTTATATTCCGTGAGATATTGCCATATTACCGTGAAAATTATTATAAAATCCAAATCTGCGCACCCTTTGTTTAAATTTTTTTTAAAAATTATCACGTTTTTTATCATATTCATACACATCATCATCCTAAATTGAGATATATTCAAAATTTTAAGTTTCCAGCTCATCGGGAAGCCCTCCTGATGGCGAAAAGTATTATAAAATCTAAATCTGCGCTCCCTTTATTTCCTTTTTTTAAATTATTACGTTTTTTATCATATTCATACACCGATTAAGTTATATTAATTTAAGATATATATAAAATTTTAAGTTTTCAGCTCATCGGGAAGTTAGTTCAAAATCGATAAATAAATTCCAACAAACAAGAAAGTAATTTAATAACAAGTGATTTTTTGAAAACATTTAATGTACCACGTTTTTATTCATATTCCTATATTGTCATTCGAGTCCGAGCTATGTTCAAAATTTCAAGTCTCTAGCTAAGGGGTCGGTAACCTTATCCAGCCTAGAGGCTAATTCTAAAATAATTTACTCCTGAAGGGTGCATGAATGGTCAACGCAAATAAAATATTACACAAAGACAAAACAAGATGCTTATTACACGATTCATATGCAACAATTAGTCACTAATTATTAGTGTTATACTTGACCTCGCATTTCTTCCGACAACTTGATCAAATCTGGCTCTTAAGTTGAAGTACCAGTCCTCATGTAAGCTATTATTGAAAAAAAAATGGTCCCGCTGGGTTTCTTGCTGGTTCTTCCCATGTCAGAGGTTTTTTTTGCGAACTAGTGGTAAATGAAAAAGTGAATTTTAACATGTATTGTTATAATCTACATTGAATAAAAAAGTTTCTTTTTCTGTCTCATACCATGGTTCGGATTTACATTCGTCATTCTGCTTCTACATTGTTATTTGATTGTTTCAAATATGGATTCGCATGCGTTTTAAGAGATAAAATTCAAATTGGATATTTATTTTCATCATAAATATTCTAAAAGTTTTCGCTTCTCGTGTATGATTTCATGCTTAAGTCGTTCTTCATGGTTATATTTTACAGATCTAATTCATCGTAATTTTTAATTCCAAAATAGTTTTTATTTTTGACGAAACATTACCTTCTACGAATGTAATTGTAAAATGAATTAAATTCGTCCAAAAGTTTATCTAATTGTGGGGCAAATGAAATGGTATCAATGTCTTTTTCACATACATTCATGTGATGTTGAAATGTGAAATTGAATTTCTCAGTAAATGGGATTTCCGCAGATTCAGTTTGGTTTTGAATGTGTTCACTGATCCAACCATTTCCGCAACATCATCGTTTTTTCCTTGCATTTTCAAGTTGAGTTCATTCAGTTTTATTGTTATATAAGTCAGAAACTCCAAATCTGCAAGCCATGAGGGATCACTTAACTGTAGATAATATTCCTTTCTCGTTGTCATGAACTATTTGACTTCGTTTATTAAACTGAGAAAGCGTATAAGCATTTTGCCTCTACTCAGCCATCGAAATCTGTATGCAATATCAAGTCCGAGAACTCTGCATCTTCATCTTGCAGAAGCACCCGAAATAAACTGTGTTGCATTGCCGCAGCCCTAATAGAGTTAACTATTTTTACGATAAACTTCATGACGTGTTCAAAACGAAGAATTTTGGCACACAACGCCTCTTGCTAGATGATGCAGTGGTAACGAGCGAATTGAGCAAAAAGTTATTGCCATACACAGCGCAACGAAGCCATTTTTATTACCTATTATTGCAGGTGTACCATCAATAACTATGTCAGCTAACTTTTGTAATGGTAACTGGTGTTGTGTGCGACACTTGAGCGCCAACAACTTCAAAAACTCTTCCCTTATTGTAAAATTATCAAATACTATTTTAAAAATACATAGCTGTGCAGTGCCGGAAACTTTTGTTTTTCAGTTTCGGTTTTGTTTTTAATTAATAATTCTGAAAGACAGAATCAGCAGCTGTTAAGAAAGCTTCCTTTATTATTTCGACGTCTACAAAAGGCTTTTTTCTTAGCCAGTAAATGAGAAACCATTAAAGATGCAATAGTAACACTTTTCGAAAGTTGAACTAGCCTGGTGAAAATACCTGTTGTTGTTTTGCTAGATTTGTTTTCAATTCGCAGGCACGTTTCTTCCGGATTTCGTTATTTGGTGGAAACACGACGTATGCAGAGTATTGAAGTGTCTTTTAATGTAAATTTTTTTAGGCACTGCTAAACTGGTGTTGCATATTAACAAATGCTTTTTCCGTTACACTCATTAAAAAAGAACCGTTCCCACTCTTTATTAAAATAGTAAGTCCCTTAGTCTTTTACTCCCGTTAAAAAGACAATATAACAATTCAGGTCTACAAATATGTAGTTAAAACTAACAATACATAAATGTGGCTACTTAACTCTGAGTGTCGCAGCGCACTGACTCACTCGGGGGGATGGGGTGGGGGCGAGGGGGTAGAGGCTCAGTACAATAGTTATAGTTTGCACGCTTTATTACGCCGTGGCGTTACAAAGGGCTAGCCGACTTGTGCTGAAACATCGATCACTAATGTTGAAAGACGAAAATCAGCTCATTGAAAGAAACAACATGATTTTATGAGGGCGCACGCGCTCGCTTGCGCCTGAGGCTAAAGCTTTACCGACTCCTGTTCTAGTTCATCAGGAAGTGCTTGAAATTTGAGTTGCAAGATTCCACCCGGATCGATAGACAAAAAAACAAGAAATTGACTTAATAAAAACGTGGCAAAATACAAAGCCTCAAGCAGTTTTAGGTTAGACGATTTTTTATATGTTACAAACTTACGCTGCATCTGTATTATGACTGTAACACGAATGGGTCAGCTGAATGGTCAAGGCTCACGAACAAGTAGTGGATTGTGTGATTAAATTTTTGATATGCTTATACTCACGAGTAAAGGAAGGTTCGGCACGTTGATTTGGTCGAAGTGAGCGCCGCCAGAAGCATCAGGCAAGTATCTAAAGTTGTTTTTTTCTTGAAAACTCAGATGATCCTTTTGGAAATTAATATTGACACGCTCTACTTGCTGCCTGTAGACAAATGCGTTTATTAAAATATTTTAAATTTTTACATTTTTTTCGTTATGAGATTTTTCGGGCTGCAAGGATTTTGAGGAATAGGTTTTTAATGACCAATTGCTGACACGTTGTGCCTGAACGACCGTGCTAAGATACCGAGAGAAAACTGTAGTAGGGTGGATGTCCCTTTTTGGTAGGTAAGTTTTAGAGGCAAAATAAATAAATCGTAACAATTTTTATCTTGAATCATGCATGCATATAATCATCATTATAGCCCTTCACAAGTCCACTACTGAAAATCTTCCTCTATAGACTGCCGCAAAGCATAGTACTGAACCACACTTTCCTTGTCAGGAGTTTTTCATTTACGTTCTAAGTTATAATTAGTATTACTAAGTTATGGTTAATTATATTTATTGCTTGTTATTGTCTTTCTCAAAAATAATTAAATATATAAGGTGTTCTTTATATATACCAAATATTTGATGGAAAAGCAAGTCTGATGCTTTGCTGAGAGGCAAAGCACGTGTCGTATCATAGATAGCGGTGTGTATTACCTATTGTAAAAGTTAAAGTGGTTTTTGATTATGCACGCGATTGTGGGAGTGTGGTAGATGATCACAAATCATTTCATTTTCTCAATCAATCCATTCGATTTATTTATAACAAGTGACTCGCCCTGGCTTTGTCTGGAGCCACCAATGTGGCGTTATTTAGATTTAAGATTATCCAAAACCACATTTTATCAATTTATCGCTTTTTTTTAAAAGGTTAGTTTTTCGAAAAGCAGTCAAAATATAGCATATATCACTTTTTATCACAATCCGTTCAGCAATTCTGAAGATAAGGCGCAATAGGCAGACACAGACAATTTTTTTTAAATGGTATGTAAGTCTTAAGGTGAAGTATGCGCTAAAAGCAGATTTTTCACGCATTATAGGGATGCAGAAAATCAATTTTTTGTCATTAAAAGCCAAGGATTCAGTCTTTTTTAAATCATTATGAAAGTTAAAGATTTTTCTTAGTGAATTATAGTGGCCAAAACACGATTGACACATTTTGGCTCGATAGGAAAACATCGCAAAATGTCCTCAAAATCTACAATTTTAGGTACGTCCACTAAGTGAAAAAGCAGTTTCATTCGAATGCAATGAAATCAATTTTAATTAAATTTAGGATATGTGTTCAACATTAAATACGTTAGTGAATTATGGGTTTATTTTTCAATAAAAGAGTATAATATCATTTTAAAAAAGAAATATCAAATAAATATTGTGCGATTAAACAGCGCGCGGGCCGATCAAACAGTCCCGCCAGTCGTTTGCAGCGGCAGCGCGTCGTAGAGAGCACCCGTGCACAACTTTATCACGCACGCTGTCCTCGTGTAAACACAACAATATTAAAAAAATATTGATAACCGTGGTATGCCATTGAGAGGTAGTGAAAAATTAGGCATCCAAACCGGTTTGTATGCCTTCCTTAGTCCTAGTACCCGCTCAAACAGTAAGCTAGTAGCAAGTAATAAACATGTAAATATCGGTACTATGTTTATAATACACACTGATCTGTAAAAATTTGTTATAGGTATGAGTAAAGTGACCATTTATTTATTTCCTCAGAGCGGGACACCTTTAAAATTATTACAGTTTTAACACTTTTGACTGCTTTCTTGGTCTAATGTCCCGGATTCGAAACCCGAGTCGAGCCAAAAATCACTTATTGGGTTTTTATGTCACAAAATTTTCAGTAGCAGCCCGGAATATTGATTTCGAACTTATTGAAGTTGGCGGGATTTCACCACCGTGCCTCCGGAAGCACGTAAAGCCGTTGATCCTGCGCCTGATCCCTTCCCCCTCGTCTCGGATTACCGTTCCCTCAGACTATAAGAATGAGGGAGTAGGGTAGACCTGTGCTTGCGTATACACTTGAGTAATATAATCCTGTTCTGCGCAGATGGCTACTCTCCGTTGAGAATGGGGTTCGGATCTGGATGTTAGTCCCTGTGCAATTTATGTTTGTAAACTGTCCTCACGATGCAGGAGAAAATCCTAGTGTGGAGGTAACGTTATAAAAAATACTGGTAAAAAAACACTTGAGTGTACCTAGGCTGCTTAGTTTATTTTTATGTTGAAAAGTACTTCATCATTATTTTATTTGGACATCTTCGTCCAAGACGCTTGGGATAAATATTTATAAAAATATATTTGTTTGTGTACTTATTAGTTTACATGAAGCGCGTTAGATGATAGTGTCAAAATAAAATAATGATGAATTACTTTTCAACATGAAAATAAACTAGGTACATACTTCGGTAGGTATTTAGTTTATTTTCATGATTAAAGTAAGTATAAGTCGACTCGTAAGCATCTATAGGCATAGGTAGAAGTCGTATGATGTATCTATAATATAATATAGGTATGATGTATCTATAATATAATATATCTATCATCTATAATATAATATAGGTATCGCTACACGAGAAGGCTCTTTTGGTGCATTCAATTACTACATGAAACTATTTTATAAATAAACGCTGGTTATATCAATCAATTACAAAATATTTCTATATTACGTAGATGTATTCAACTATTAGTGGGTTATGAAATAATCCTACACTTATGAAATTGCGATCTGCAGCTTGTCGATAGGCTTGGGTAAAAATATCGATATATCGAAATATCTATATTTTCTTAAAATATATAATATGTTTATATCGTCGATACTTATAAAACACAATATATCGATATTCAATATTTATTGTGAAGTATCGAATTCGTATTAATTTTTATATATTTTAAAATGTTGTATTAATCGACAAAACATTAAGTAACAAAAGAAGCTACAAAAACATTTACGTGTCGTTGTCGTTTTTTTCGTCATCCAACCGTCCTTATCTTAATACATTATGCAAAACATGACGATGTATCGATATTCATCACGTGAATATATCGATACTGTTTAAAAATATCGATACAATATATTATATCGATATCGTTTTTCACTTGCCCATTCCATCCCTACTCGTCGCTATTGCCACACGAGTAAATAAACAGAATATTGCTAGCAGCTAGCCGGACTCGCAAGGGACCTCGCCCGCGCGCCGATCGCCAGCCCGCTTCTGCTTCACCCCCTTTAGACCTACGTGAACATGATACTATTTCGTCTTATAAGCATGCATATAATCCTTTATGCTTAAACGAATCTAGTTATTTCAATATAACCTTAAAGTGTACATAAGCAAGTATATGATGGTACTTTAAGAATAATGGATACAGATATTTCTTTTATTTATATGTATAGATAAGCTTCAGAGTCAAAACAAATTTGAAGTCAAGGCAAGTTTCAAGTCAAGGCTGAATCTTTTTATTATCATAAAGACTAAGATTCTGTTTAAGTAAAAAATTACTTTTAATAAAAAAGGCGTTATGGCTCAAATTCCAGCCACCCTGAACTGAATTTCGTCCTTTTGTGTACCTAATGCCAGCATAGCATAGGGTTATTAAGTTTTTTTTTATTTTTTATAGAATAAGGGTGACAAACGAGCACACAGTCCACCTGATGGTAAGTGGATGCTTTGGCACATAGACATCTATATTTATCCTCGATTAAGGGGAAATATAATCTCAAATTGCTCAGCAAGATCCTTCGTTATGCCGAAAATATTACAGCATTAATTTTGAAATAAACATATGGTAAAGTTGAGGATTAATGTTAAGGATTATGTTAGACGAAAACACGATTTCGGAAAATTTTCTCGGTAGATAAAAAATCCAAAGTTACCTCCAAAATAAACAATAAACCGCTGTTATTCATAAAATACTGTAAATAAGATCATGAAACTTTGCATACTAAGTGAACTAACTATAAAACAGTGCTTATGTTATTTACTTTTTTAAAATACCATTATTTTCACTGTAAAAAGAAATTAAAGAAAAAAAGAAATTAAAAAATCAAAAAGTCGAGGGATATTCGTCCCAATTTACCTATCCGGTAGTTGTGGTATGGTATACGTGTATGCGACCCCGGCTACCCTAGCTATTACTGTCCTATCCCTTGCCCTCATGGACGGTAATATCCTACATTTCCTATTTCCTACCCTAACTTACCTTACTCTTCCTTTTCACACCACCTATCCTTCCCGTTTTCCTATTCGTACCCTCCGCCAATCCAACGTCGGCCGTGCGGATGGATGCATGGCTAGGGGCGAGCCTAGTCGTTAGCGTGCCACACTGCCCTGGGACCGGGCGACCCCAGAATTAGGCTAGCCTTACCCTGGCATGCGGGGCTCTGCTTGGGGGGGGGACAAACCTTTCCTTCGCTATTCGTGGGAACGCAATGGATAATCAAAAAATTAACCAAAATGGCGGCGATGTGGTTCGCCACCCATCACGTCTCGTTTCTCGCGGGGGCGAAAAGCGGCCCACGGAGAGCCGCTTCGCTACGTTGAATGTAAGAGGAGGGATGGATGGAAAGGTAGATGGAGTGTGTCAGATGATGGATGAACGTTGCATTGATATTCTGTGCGTGAACGAAACCAAGAGGAAAGAATGTGACACCACGGTTCATGGCCCCTACACGGCATACTGGTCGGGAATCCCCCAAACCAGCCGAGGCTGTCAGGGAGTTGGTGTGATTCTTTCATCTCGAATGATTGAATGTGTGATGGAGCATGAATGTGTAAGCCCAAGACTCCTCTGGATTAGGTTAAAAGTCGGACTCACCCGCTTGCTTATCCTTGGGGTCTATGCACCAACGGATCTGCGTGGAGGTGGGTCACTAAAATCACAACAAGAGAGAGAGGAATTTTGGGATAGCATGAGAGAGGTCTTGAATAAATGCGGAGAAAATGAACGGATCGTGATATAAGGGGACTTTAATGGATGGGTTGGAGTAAAGCGTGATGGGTATGAAGGAGTTCTGGGTATGTTTGGGGACGAGAGAGTGAATGACAATGGGAGAAGCCTGCTTGAAGTATGCTTGGAATGGAATCTGTGCGTGGCCAACACAATGTTTGACCACAAAAAGATCTATTTGTATACAAGAGATGAGGGTGAGTATAGAAGTATGATTGATTTTGTAATTGTGGATGAAAGACTGAAGAAGAAAGTGCTAGACACTCGGGCATACCGCGGTGTAGGCCTCGACACAGACCACTCCCTGGTCATAGCCTGAATGCGGGCCTCTTTAAACGGTGGCGACACCAGGGGCCGAGCCTACGAGTGTTTTGGACAGAATAAAAGTGGAAAATCTACAAGAAAAAGAAAAGAAAGTCGAGTATGTAGAGAAACTGAAAGAAAGTTTTAAAGGGATAGAAGAGACAGGAATGGTTGAAGATTTGTGGGAGACATTTAAGAAAGGGGTTGTAAATGTTGCGATTGAGGTATGCGGGGTAGCTAAAAGAAGGAAAGGGAGGAAGAATGATAACGTGTGGATGGATAAAGATGTACAAGGGGTTGTGCAAGAAAAGAAGAAAGCGTGGTTGGATTGGTTAGCAACAAAAGCTAACCAAAAAGTTCAAAAGGCAACGGATGACGAGATAAAGGAAGCAAGAACGAAGTATAAAAGATTGAAAACAGCAGCGAAAGAAACTGTGTCTAGAAAGAAAAAAGAACGAAAAGATGATTTCGATAGGAGGCTCATTGAAGATTTCCAGTCAAACATTAAGTTTTTCTGGAAAACCATCAAAACAGTCAGAGGAAAAACTTCTACCTCAAAGCTGAGTGCAATTAGGAGTCAAGATGGGAGCATTATAAAAGGAGAAGAATGTGTGTTAAAGAGATGGAAAGAGTATTATGAAAGTTTGTTTGAAAGAGAGGAAGGGCAGGTACAACATCTGCCACCTTCCACGGAAACGAATATAAATGTTGATGAAAATGAGATAAGCATGGATGAAATAGTGAAAGCGTTGAAAAGTATGAGATTAGGTAAGGCTGCAGGGTATGACAGGATTACCGTCGAGATGCTGAGGGCTGGACAGGGCCTGGTGGCTAGTCAGCTGTACCGCCTTTTCAATCTGTGCTGGCGAAATGGGCAAGTGCCCGGAGACTGGTGCAAAGCCGTAATCGTGCCATTGTATAAGGGAAAAGGGTCACGGCAGGACTGCATAAATTACCGTGGTATAAGCCTTCTTAGCGTCATCGGTAAATTGTATGCGAAAGTGTTGATTGAAAGGGTTGTGAATGAAACAGACGAAAAAATATGGGATGTACAAGCGGGATTTAGAAAGGGAATGGGATGTACGGATCAGGTCTTTTCTTTGCGGTGCATAGCCGAAAAGTGTTTGGCTAAAAACAAGAAAGTCTACTGCGCCTTCGTAGATCTAGAAAAGGCCTATGATAGAGTGGTGAGGAATGAATTGTGGTCGGCACTGTCCGTGTACGGTGTGAGCAGTGTCCTCATACGAGCATTGCAATCTCTTTATAGGGATTCTAGTGCTTGTGTGAGGATAAACGGGGCATACACTGAATGGTTTAATATCGAAAAAGGTGTTAGACAGGGATGTGTAGCGTCACCGTGGCTGTTTAATCTGTTCATGGACAATTGTTTGACAGATTTAAAAGAGAATGAAAGTGGGTTGAGAATGAATGAGTTACTCGTCAAATGTCTTTTCTATGCTGATGACCAAGTATTACTTGCGTCTTCGGCCGAGGAGTTGCAGGAGATGGTAACTGCTATGAGTGAAGCTTTTGTTAGAAAGGAAATGAAGATGAATGTAAAGAAAACGAAAGTGATGGTGTTTGAAAAAGATGAGGCAGTGACAGACTGCAATATCGTGATTGAAGATGAACAAATTGAACAGGTGAAAGAGTTTGTGTATCTGGAGTCAAAGTTTACAAGAGATGGAAAGTGTGAGAGTGATATCGAAAGAAGAGTGAATGCAGGAACGACCATGTTTCTCCACTTCTGAGCGTGGGTGCTCAGGCTGCCCCGCGTATTCTGGGGGGGGGGGGGCAAAATTCCGCTCAAGACTACAACTGCTCGGGGTAAACGGAGCAACAAGACCAAGGCGACCCCTGCCACGCTCTCCGTGAATTTCTGCAATATCAGGGGACTTCACTCTAACCTAAACGCCGTCCACTACCATCTCGAGACGGCGAGGCCGGCTCTGCTCTTTCTGACCGAGACGCAGGTGTCCCCTCCGGCTGATGTCTCGTATCTCTCCTACCCGGGGTACAAACTGGAACACTCCTTTGTGCCTCGGGCTGGAGTTTGCGTTTACGTCAGAGAGGACATCTGTTCTCGACGCCTCGGCAGACTTGAAGGTTCGGACCTGTCCATCCTTTGGCTACGCGTAGACAGCGATGACCATCCGCGCGTCTACGGGTGCCTCTATAGGTCCCATAGCGGTAATGCCGAAACAGACCGACTCTTCGACCACGTCCAAATGGCTGCAGATTTGTTGCTACAGCAGATCCCCTCCGCAGAGATCGTGATCCTCGGCGACTTTAACGCCCATCACGCCGAATGGCTTGGTTCACGTTTAACCGATCATGCGGGGAGATCTGTTCATGATTTTGCCTTGGCATATGGTCTGACACAACTGGTTACTTCGCCTACGCGGATTCCAGATGTGGAAGATCATGCACCTTCCCTGTTGGACCTTCTGCTGACCTCTCACCCGGACGGATATCAGATTTCCGTCGACGCCCCTTTAGGCTCCTCGGACCATTGTCTGGTCCGGAATGTTGTGCCACTCACGCTGAAATCGCGGTTGCATTCTGCAGGCTGCCGCCGTGTTTGGCACTATAGGTCAGCCGATTGGGATGGGATGCGGTCTTTCTTTGCATCCTACCCTTGGGGGCGGGTTTGCTTCTCGCCGGATGATCCCAACGTTGTTGCGGATTCTGTTACTGATGTGGTACTTCAGGGTATGGAACTTTTTATTCCTTCCTCTGTGGTGCCCATTGGAGGCAAGTCTCAGCCATGGTTTGGTCGCTCCTGTAAAATAGCATCATGCTATAAGCAGGAGTGCTACCAAGCCTGGGTTGATGCATCAGCGTCCCGGGATGTAAACACCAGCGCTCTAAAAAAGAAGTATAATTCCGCCTCTAGGTCCTTCAAAAGAGTCATTGCCAAGGCAAAGTCAGAGCACATAGGCAGAATTGGCGAAAAACTAGTTCGCCTTCCATCTGGAACCCGTGCATTCTGGTCTCTCGCCAAGGCTGTCCAGGGGAATTTCTGTCAGCCATCTCTTCCATCTCTGCACAGGGAGGACGACTCACTGGCCCATACTGCAAAGGAGAAAGCCGATCTTCTAGGCTCTTTCTTTGCATCTAACTCGACTCTCGATGACGGGGGGAGTACGCCGCCGACCATCCCGCGGTGTGAGTGCTCCATGCCTGAAGTGCAGTTCACACAGCGCTCGGTTCGCAAAGCACTCCTCTCCCTGGACATCCACAAGTCGAGTGGGCCTGACGGAATCCCCCCAATTGTGCTTAGGACGTGTGCTCCAGAGTTGGCACCGGTTTTAACGCGTCTTTTCCGGTACTCCTACTCCCTAGGCGTAGTCCCAAAATCATGGAAGACGGCTTTTGTCCACCCGATCCCTAAAAAAGGCGACCGCTCAGACCCGTCCAACTACCGGCCAATCGCCATCACCTCCTTGTTCTCCAAAACAATGGAGTCCATTGTAAACTGCCAGCTCATGAGGTACCTTGAGGATCACCAGCTGATTAGTGACCGCCAATACGGTTTTCGCCGTGGTCGGTCAGCTGATGATCTTCTGGTCTACCTCACGCACAGATGGGCGGAGGCAGTAGAGTTCAAGGGGGAGGCATTGGCCGTTAGTTTGGACGTTGCGAAGGCCTTCGATCGGGTTTGGCACAAAGCGCTTCTTTCGAAGCTCCCTTCCTATGGGCTTCCCGAGAAATTGTGCGATTGGACCACCAGCTTTCTTGCAGATCGGAGCATCAAGGTCGTTGTAGACGGTGCAAGCTCCGATTGCAAGCCTATTAATGCTGGTGTTCCACAGGGCTGCGTGCTATCGCCAACGCTGTTTCTTCTGCATATCAATGATATGTTGCATACCCGTAACATTCATTGCTATGCGGATGACAGCACTGGTGATGCTCTTTACACCGGCCGAGCCAATATTTCTCGGGAAAACGTCTCCGAGTGCCGGCACAAACTTGTGTCTGAAGTCGAGTCTTTGCTGAACAGAGTCTCGGATTGGGGACGACTAAATCTAGTCCAGTTTAACCCCCAGAAGACACAAGTTTGCGCGTTAACCGCTAAAAAGAACCCCTTTGTCGTATCCCCTCAGTTTCAAGGCACTCCCCTTGTTGCCTCACCCAGTATCGGAATCCTCGGCGTCGACATATCGAGTGACGTGCAGTTTCGTGGTCACTTGGAAGGTAAGGCCAAATTGGCCTCTAAAAAGCTTGGCGTGCTCAGCAGAACGGGACAGTATTTCATGCCGGCACACCGCCTGCAACTTTACAAGGCGCAAGTTCGGCCGCACATGGAATACTGTTCCCATCTCTGGGCTGGGGCTCCCCAGTACCAGCTCCTTCCACTTGACCGCGTCCAGTGCAGAGCGGCTCGAATCGTAGACGACCGAGTGCTTTCCGATCAGCTCGATTCACTGGCGCTGCGAAGAGATGTTGCATCTCTTTGCGTATTTTATCGCATCTATCACGGGGAGTGCTCTGAGGAATTGTTCGGATTAATCCCAGCCGCCAAATTTCGTGAACGCACTACACGGCAAACTTCCCGATACCATCCACACCATCTTGATGCTTGGCGGTCCACCACTGTACGTTTCACAAGGAGTTTTCTTCCACGTACAACCTCTCTGTGGAATAGTTTACCACCGGCGATTTTTCCGGACCGATACGACCTGGGGACCTTCAAGAAAAGAGCTTACTCCTTTCTAAAGGGCCGGCAACGCACCCGCAATTCTCCTGGTGTTGCGGTTGATCATGGGCGGCGGTAGTCACTTAACATCAGGTGAGCCGCATGCTCGTTTGCCCCCTCTTCTATAAAAAAAAAAAAAAAAGGAAACATGGTGAATGGAGCTTTGCACTCCTTTATGAGCAGTCGGAAGGTGTCTAACAAGGCTCGTTTGGCTGTGCATGAGGGGGTGTTGGTTCCGACACTCGTGTACGGAAGTGAAAGTTGGAAGAAACATGAAAGTAGAATAAATGCAGTTAAGATGAGAGCATTAAGAAGTATGATAGGAGTTAAACTGAGTGACAGGATAAGGAATAGTGAGATAAGGAAACGTTGTGGTATGAAAGAAGATGTAGTGACAAAAATTGAGAAAGGTATGCTGAGATGGTTTGGCCACATCGAGAGAATGAATGAAGAACGATTGACGAAAAAAGTGTATAAGGCGAGTGTGAATGGAAGTGCTGGAAGGGGTAGACCTAGGCGGACTTTTCTAGACCAAATTAGGGACGTCTTGAAAAAAGGCCAGGTTAAGAGTACCCTAAACCGTAGAGCATGTATGAAGGGAATAATGAAAGTGGACGAAGCGAAACAAGTATGTAAGGATCGTAGCAAGTGGAAAGAAGTGGTCTCTGCCTACCCCTACGGGAAAGAGGCGTGATTATATGTATGTATGTAAAAGAAATTACCTAAACTATCGGCCTCTTGAAGCGTGATTCCTGCCGCACGCCGCACGGTCACTTCGCTTCGGCTTTTGAACGGGGAGGTTGTGTCGCTTACGATCAGAATATACATTACGCAACAGGACGACGTAAAATTTAAATGGGAAATAACCGTAATAAAAATAAGAAGCGACTGGCTTGGCGTTAAGATACAGGCATAAATATGATAAACCTAATGAAATAAGTGTCTAACGACCTTTCTACTTACAGTATTAGTGATTACAAACATGTCGGTACATAGCATACGACGACGAAATTAGAATTTGAGCTGACTTACTCTATCCCCTTAAGAATCAAAACACAGGTGCATTGTCAACCCTAAGTACTAAGATGGAATGCTTCGTAACAGGTAAAAAAGGGTCTCCGGATCTCTAAGTTCTCAACTTCGCGTCTCACTATACAAAACACAAGCAGTATTAAGCTGGTATTCCCTGGGAGTGTGGTCCTTCCCCAGTCGAGCCGACCCATTCGTGCTACAACTATAATATAGCTGCCGTGTGGCTCTACCATATATAAAAAGTTAGGTTAGGAATTTGGTTAGGAGTTCGGACTAATTCTAGCAATCGCACATCGTGACAATACTCGCGATACCATCCATGGATGATTTATGCGATTTACTAGAAGTTTTCTTCCTCGCATAACTTCCTTGTGGAATCGACTACTACGAGCAATTTTTAAGACTTAAGGAGCTTCAAGAAAAAGCCTACTCTTTTTTAAGGACCGGCAACTCATCTGCAATACCCCTGATGTTGCAGTTGTTCATGGGCGGCGGCTGACACTTACCATCAGGTGATGCTTCCGCATGCTTCTTTGCCCCCTGAAAACAGAGCTTTTAACGTGGAAAAGTCATGCTGCAGCTATGTTATGGTTGCGTCACGAATGGGTCGGCTCGATCGGCGAAGGACCATGCTCCCACAAATAACGTAAAATAGCAGCTTAATAATGCTGTTTGGTATGGTGAGTGAAGAAAACTGGAGATCCTTTAGACTGGTAACTAGGAACTCTTAAGCTCTTAAGTCTCAGGGATGATAACGCGATATTTTCCTCAGTTTTTAGGGTTCCGTAGTCAACTACGAACCCTTATAGTTTCGCCATGTCTGTCTGTCCGTCTGTCCGTCCTCGCTTAATCTCTGTGACCGTTAGCACTAGAAAGCTGAAATTTGGTACCAATATGTGTATCAATCACGCCGACAAAGTGGCAAAATAAAAATTGGAAACAAATGTTTTATTAGGGTAGCCCCCCTATATGTAAAGTGGGGAGTGATTTTTTTTTAATTTCAACCCTAACGTGTGATATATTGTTGGAAAGGTATTTAAAAATGAACAGGGGTTTACTAAAATCATTTTTTGATAATGTCAATAATTTCGGAAATAATCGCTCCAAAAGTAAAAAACAATGAGTCCCCCCCCCTCTAACTTTTGAACCATAAGTTTAGAAAATATGAAAAAAATCTGAAAAGTAGAACTTTATAAGGACTTTCTAGGAAAATTATTTTGAACTTGGATGGAAACAACAGTACCCACTACCGGGAGCAGTTGCAGGAGCGCGGAGCGCTGTTGGAGCGCGAAAATAATGGATGAACCCACCTTTAAACTCATAAGTGGGAACACTTATTGTGACGGACGGGAAACTACGGAACCCTACACTGAGCGTGGGCCGACACGCTCTTGGCCGGTTTTTTGTATCATGAAGGTGCTTATCGGCCACAGCGACCGTGTGCTCGTTTGTCACCCATAATCGATTAAATAAAATGAATTATATTTATTTCTATATGATGAATTATATTTATTTATATAATAAAATGAATTATATCCTTTAATTGCTATCTTAAACTATCTGTGACTATCTTAACGACTCCATTTAATGTGAACTCGTACATTAATAATATGGGTTGATTTTACAAAAGATAAATAACAGGGCAATAGATACGTACCAAATAGTAAATAAATAATCACTAAGTTTTAGTACGTACTTTGGTAACTCGTCTCAAGGATGGCACACAAATTTTCGCTATTGATTTACCATGTGCAACAAATCTTCAACCTTATCTTTCTTCATCAGCCAATAATAGCTGAACAAGCATACACATGTACTTTAGGTCTCTCCTATAGATCGCTGGGATTATCGGATTTGCCATTTATGGCAGTATAATGGAAGTTTTTTCTTTTTTTATAGCATTGGATGAAAAACGAGCACACAGTCACCACCACCTCATGGTAGGTGGATGTTGTGGCCCATAGACATTCACATTTATCGTCTTCTGAGGACTAAGATGGAATGCTTCGATTCCAGTAAAAAAGGAATGGGCGGATGCTGTGGCTCATAGACATTCACAATTATCGTCTTCTGAGGACTAAGATGGAATGCTTCGATTCCATTAAAAAGGGTCTCCGGTTCTCTACACTCACCATACGAAATTACGAAACACAACAATATTACGTTGCTATTTTACGCTCGTATTCTGTGAGAGCGTGTTCCTTCCCCGGTCGAGCCGACCCATTCATGCTTTAACTGTAATATACGAGATCCAAATTTATTTTTCCTTTTCATTATATTCACCTGCTACCCTAATACATCTTTCAATTAACTTATGTATACCCTCAAAAATGATTTGTCTTTGTCTAAAAAGTACGCCGAAGCTGCATCCTTCACTTCTTCGTCACTTAAAAAGTTTTTCCTTTTTCTAATGATCCAATTACAATAAAACCCCGTATTTATACTAATAATGAGTTGATCAATTAGCACGTAATTCACTGATGTAATAAGGGGGGGTTATTACCTACCTTCCCATTCCGCGAACTTGAAAACGCACCTACGTAACTGCGGCGTGGCTGCCACACAATAAAGTTAAAATAATAAGAAATGTTTAAGTACTTAAACCTAAGTACAATTTTTTAATTAGTTCTTGTTCCTGAAAAAATTCTGGATTCGCAAAATGCGAACATTAACTAAGCTCCTACTACTCACTACTAGTTGAGTAAACTACTCGTAGTTCGTATCACATGAATAAATACTTACTCTGTGTCCTATTGCCGATACAATAATACACTCGTAGATAAGAAAGTAATTTGAGCTTCTCTTGTTATTGTTATGACACGAGCCAAAATTACATACTTTACGACTGCTATAAATATTGTCGTAGGTAGTTGCCATATTACCTACGGCTACGGCATGTTCGCTAAGTGACTTGTATATGAAAATAAAAATATAAAATGAATATGTTATTCACGGGGTAGTTCTTTGTTTATTTAAAAAAAGAATGAAAAAAAAAGAGAAATCTATACCACTAGATCGGCAACACAGAACAAAAATTCTGTAGCAGCTGTAGATCGCGCAGGCGGGTTGCTGTCACGGTTAAAATGCCACACAGTTGTATTAGTCCAGAAGGAATCGGCGCACGAGTACCGAAAACTATTCCACCTCAATGTTTTGTCCTACTGATGATATAAAACATAAATGCATTTTGCCATGTGGTACTGCGGTGCCATATTGCTTAAACCGAAATTGTTCAATCAATTGCAAGGAATTTTCATTTTCAAACGGGACATTTTTATATACATTGATGAAATACGAATAAAAAAGGTCCTATGATTGCATGACACATTTACATGACAAAGCTAATATTTTCGCAGTTATCAATTTTTAAATGCTTCGATCAACAATACCAACTAGATGTCGGGTCGGCGCAAGAAATCCATCTAAGTAAATAAGAGCGCACATGAGACGTGAGCTCTTACTTCATTTAGTTTACTTGAAACACAGCCAATATAAACACGTTTCACAATGCCGCAATGTGTATTTAAAAGTTGCAAGAATAATGCCCGAAAAAGTAATTTAACGACCGGAGTGTCTTACTTTCGGTAATTACATGTATAATATGTTATATTTTAAGCTCTAAACTAACAAATAATATCATATTTGAAACATAATTACCAATCATAACCACCCCTACAAATGTATGCCAATGTTGACCAATACACGCGCAAACATTTGTGAAACAGAACATAGACGCATGAAGTAGATTTGTATTGTAATAATTTTAATAATTCGTTACCAAAACTTTAAATAATGGTAATTGCTACCTTTGTCTTTGTTTGTATAATTCCAATAGATACTTAGCTTTTTTTAGCTTTCCTAGCTTTCTTCCCCGGTCGAGCCGACCCATTAGTGCTACAACTATACTACTAATATAATTGCGGCATGGCTCTACCACGTTTTAAAAGTATGCAAAGGGCGATCTTATTGCTGACAGCAATTTCTTCCAGACAACCAATAAATGGACAGGATTACATGAAGATGACAGGAGTAGGGCAAATTGGTGTGATAAAAAGGAATACACATATTTATAGATATACTATATATAGATACGTACATACTACGAACATATATACATACAAAAACTAATATAAATATATATATATATATATATATATATATATATATATATATATATATATATATATATATATAATTGAATTAGTTAATTAAATGCAATCAATATACTACATACTATATTATATTTAATGGCTAGTGTGGAAGGTATCTTTGTTTTGTCCATGTTCATCTTAAGACCTATCCGTTGGGAGGCACTATTGAGGTCATTGAGCATAGTGCTTAAGTCCTCCAGCGATTCTGCCATAAGTACTATATCGTCGGCAAATCGAAGGTGAGTGATGTACTCGCCATTGATGTTAATACCGTATCCTTTCCAGTCCAGTAGCTTGAAAACGTCTTCCAAAGCAGCGGTGAAGAGTTTCGGGGATATAACGTCACCCTGTCTTACACCTCTCTGCAGTTGGATAGGTTTCGAGCTCTGGTTCTGTACTCGGATAGATCATGTTTAATGTCCATGTCACACCTATGCCGGTAGTTGTTGGGAGCACTATGCTCGAAGTTGTTGACGAGTACGTTTACCTGGGACAAATAGTCCGACTAGGTAAGTCCAACTTCGACCGAGAGGTCAATCGACGGATTCAACTCGGCTGGGCAGCGTTCGGGAAATTACGACATATCCTCTCGTCAGGTATACCTCAATCTCTAAAAACTAGATTGTACAACCAGTGCGTGTTGCCAGTGATGACTTACGGATCTGAGACGTGGTCCTTCACTGCTGGCCGTATGAGGACGCTCAAGGTCGCTCAGCGAGCTATGGAGAGGGCTATGCTCGGAGTTTCTCTGCGTGATAGACTCAGAAATGAGGATATCCGCAGTAAAACCAGAGTGACCGACATAGCCCAACGGATTAGTAAACTGAAGTGGCAATGGGCCGGCCATATAGCTCGAAGAACCGATAACCGATGGGGAAGAAAGGTTCTTGAGTGGCAGCCTCGTACCGGTAGGCGTAGTGTAGGGCGACCCCCCACTAGATGGAGTGACGACCTGGTAAGATATGCAGGAAGTCGATGGATGCAGGTGGCTCAGGACCGTGCTTTGTGGCATTACCTGGGGGAGGCCTATGTTCAGCAGTGGACTTGTGAAGGGCTGTAATGATGAAAAAATGATGATGATGATGTGGAAGGTATGCATACCAACAATCAATTTGAAGAAAATTTTAGTGTTCAACGCGTCTCAATAATTCCTGAACCAAATTCGAAGAAGAAAACAGAAACATAACAAAATGACGTAGCTCGCAAGGAAATAACGGGAAAAAGAACTTTATTTGTTACACGTTAAGGTTGATTTCAAACAAAATGTTGTTGTGTATTGTATAGCTTTGTTCTTTTTTGTGACTAATGATCGTAAGATTTGTGACTATAAAGTCATAGTAGTAATAATACTAGATGCGATGGTTGTAATTAGGTTAAACTTAAAACTATTTTAATTTTTTGTCTCATTTCTTTAGTAAACAAATGTAGAGCTGTGTTTATATTCACGTGGACAGTATTTAGCTATGATTTTGTACGTGACTCGTTATCTAGTTGGTATTGTTGATCGAAGTTTAAATGCTTGAAAAATTGAGATACTTTTGACTTATTAAATATATACATAATTGAGGAATTAAATTAATAATAATGTAACTGAAACTAATTAATTTTTAACATGTTCAACGCCATTTTATGTCAAAATATTACTTAGGTACTCTTTTTCTTTGTTCCTTTGCCTAAACCAAAAGTCAATTACCGGAAAAAATGTTGTAATTACCACTGAATGATTGACTCATAACGAGATCTTTAAAACTATACACCCGATTGACGTGAAATTTAGTATAGGTACTTATTTCGCAATGTAGACCCTCACTAAGAAAGGATTTTACGATAGTCCCATCAAAAAAATCTTTATATTTTATATAATTCTTCAGTATAAGTGTTTGTCACTGAACACCTCCTTATAGTGGTAGAGCCATACTGCATTATTGTGGTAAAGCCATGCTGCAGTTATTTATAGTAGTAGTATAGTTGTAGCACGAATGAGTCGGCTCGACCGGGAAAGCACCACGCTCCCACAGAATACCAGCGAAAAATAGTAGCTTTTTGCTGCTGTGTTTCGTATGGTGAGTGTAGAGAACCGGTGACCCTTTTTACTGGAAACGAGGCATTCCATCTTAGTCCTCATGGGTGACAACGCATATGCATTTTGATTCGTGATCGAGGATAGATGTAGATTTCTATGGGCCACAGCCACCACTTATCATCAGGTGGCCTGTGTGCTCGTTTGGTCACCCTATCCTATAAAAATTTCATCAAAACAGCTGGACCGATTTTGATGAAATTATTTGTATGTATCTGAGGAGATAGGATAGTTTAGATTCACAATTGAACCCGGGTGAATATACTAGCTTACCAGGCAGACGTTGTACTGCCCTTTTCGATAACCCTTTGTCATGTCCTATTAAAAATCCTTAAATTCGCAGAATAAAATTGTGGGTGAGTGGGGAAATTGTGGGCAAATTTTAAATTTAAATAACCCCACATTAATAAAAACTATCCAGGTGAATTCAGAGCGGATCGCTAGTTGATAGTCTTTACTGGTGTTGCGATTGGTCGAAATTCGAACATTATTGGTTAAAGTGTTTTGTATGAAAAAGTCATGTGCGTATGTTTACTTTATTTTATTAGATAAACAAATGATTTTTCACCTACTTCATACCTTTGTAATTTGTAACTTTCGAATGACGTAAATTTTAATCTTTTCTTCTGTAATAAATTAAAGCCAAAAATAAATACTTTTGTACGCTAAAGATAAAGGTTGAAGATTTACAAGTTTCTAGTCATCAACTTATCATCAAATGGACTGTAAAGTCTGTTGTCCTTAAAGATTTACAAGTTTGTAGTCATCTACTTATCATCAAATGGACTGTAATGTCTGTTGTCCTTTTGAAGCTATATTTTTAAGACAAATTTACGTACGAGTACACGTAAGGTCCAACTTCTTCCACATGGAGCCGCCTGTCTAAGCCATTCTTGACACGATGCCAGTTGGTGTAGTTGAAGAGGTGAACCTTCATCAGCGGCTGCACTGCTGGCCTCCTCCACATGTTGAACGCGAGACTGTTGTTTCTTATAACCATGCTCTAAAAACAATGAAATGAAAATAAAATGTGAAGACACATTCCGATTTATTACAAAAAGTAGTTTTGTATTAGATTCAGGCTTAAACTAGTCTAGTTTTATAGAGTTAGGATGATGAACGAGCACGCAGTCCACCTGATAGTAAGTGGATGTTGTGGTCCATAGCCGTCTACATTTATCCC
This sequence comes from Parnassius smintheus behrii, assembly GCA_036936625.1. Lineage (NCBI taxonomy): Eukaryota > Metazoa > Arthropoda > Insecta > Lepidoptera > Papilionidae > Parnassius > Parnassius smintheus. The sequence goes on from JAUPFT010000024.1 coordinate 26,608,837, forward strand.
AATTAAGAATGTAGATGTGTTGTCACCTATGAGGACTGAGATGAAATACCTAGTTTCCAGTAAAAAGGTTTCCAGTTCCCTACACTCACCATACGAAACACAGCAGCATTAAGCTGCTATTTTACGCTGGTATGGCACTGGGACTTTTTTTATTTTTTTTAAACTATCAAACAACGCCATCTAGTCCCAAGCTAAGTAGTGCTTGTGTTATGGGTACTAGACAACTGATAAACATACATATATATTTCTAAATACATAAATATTATAGATAAATTACACCCAGACACAGAACAAATGATCGTGCTCATCACACAAACATTTGTCCTGGGTGGGAATCGAACCCACGACCTCCGGCATAGCAGTCAGGGTCACTAACCACTAGACCAACAGGCCTGTCAAAAACTTAAACCACCCGATAGTACTTATTATGATGGATGCTGTGGTTTATAGACACTATCGTCTACCTTCGTTTAAAAAAATATTGCGTTCTTACTAACAAGAAGGCGTTGTGGTTCTCTTCACACGCCAAATGATACACAGCAGTATTATGCTGTTTATCATGCTGACATTTTGTGATAGAAAAATAGACAAAATCATCAGAAATCTGAAATTATTTTGGTAATTTTTTTCAATGGCTCGCAACATTCAGACGTAAACCGTTGCATTTGTGGAGAGGATTTGCCGTAAGCGTAATCGTTCCGAATTGTAGTACCAGCAGTTGTAACCTGCCATCCATTACCAGTCTGGTGGTGTTACGGTCACTTTTTACGATAGTCACGGAGAGAAAAGGTGGTGAGAAATTGTCTAACATCGCTACTATAACACGGATGGTTTACTAAGTCTACCGCTTCTTCTATATCAGAATATATCAGTGATTTTTTCAAACCGATACAGACTTAGGAACCTACAAGAAAAGAGCTTACTTCCTTTTAAAAGGTCGGCAACGCACCGGCTATTTTTGTGATATTGCAGTTGTTCATGGGCAGTGGTAGTCACTAGTAAAGGCACACAGCTCATATGATGGTATGTAACCATCATATGCGCCTTTGTCCCCAAACAGCCAAACGGCTTTTATTAAAAAAAAAACAAAGATATACATAGATATGGATTTTCTCTACCCATATATAACCCATATATAACCCATCCTGGGTTTGTCACGATTAAACTTGCAGTGTAACGTTGCTGCCCACCGCCGATCTGAAAATATATGTCCGGTGTAAACAAGATGATATACCGTTATCCATCGAAAGCTTTTCTAGTTTTCTTCGTTTTCTTTACTAGTTTCTTTTTTACACCCACGGTACGCAATGAAATGATTTATATGTAATCAATTTCGTCGCTACTATATGGACAATGCGTCTATAATGTTATATATTGAATTACTTACAGATAATATGGCATCGTTGATTGTATTCGTAAAGCAGAAAAAGATTGTGCCGATGAGACTTAAAGCAAAAATGGCAGACAGGAGTACTAGTACTGAAACAAAATGATATAATTTAATATTAATAACACTTAAATTAAATAAAATTTTCCCTATTTAAATATAGAAGCAAAAACTACAACTTTGTTGAAGTCAGTTGTGTATAATATTTCTTTAATTTCGTACAATAAGAGTGACAACAAGCACACAGTCCACCCGATGGTAAGTGGACCTAAAATGCAGGTACGTTGTCACTCCCGACAACTAAGATGGAATTCCAGTAAAAAGGGTGTTCTGTTCTCTAAACGCACCACACGAAACATAACAGCGTGAGTCGCTATTTTACGATGGTATCTTGTGTGGGCGTGGTGCTTCCCCGGTCAAGTCGACCTATTCATGCTAGCTGCAGCATGAAGACTATGACGACTGAAGACTATACGACATGAAGACTTATATATTTTCTTTCAAGGTACACTGTTGGTCACGAGCCTCTATTTTTGTTAAAGGAGCTTTCTATAATTGCTTTGCAGACGGATATGTGAACTATTAATTTTTTTTATGTGTGTAGTTGTGAATGAGACACGTAAAACATGTTATCGCTCACGTTATAATTAAAATTAATATTTAATAATTTCTTATTACGGGAACACTACTCATTTATGAAAACTACTTTTACGGATTTTATTGCGTTTCATTTTTTGATTTTTAATTTCCGACGTTTCGTCACATGGTCACGGGTAGTCTGAAGTTTATGATCATATCCTAGATGGTCCCCGCCATGACATTAGATTTGATAGGCCATAAATCCTTGCGAAATAATATCGATTCCTACCAAGGATGATACGTGAGGCTATTGACATTAAAAAATACATCCTGATTTCAATAGAGAAGGAGGCTGGGTACTACCACCTGGATGGGATCCTGTAATTAATAAAATTAAATCTGAACCCACTGACTTCGACACACATTAAGTTCATTCTGCGTAGATCGGACCATAAATAATAATTAAAAAGCTGAAGGTACTCCAGGTTAACACTGACATCGGGACGTCAGTCACCTCAGTAGCCCGTGACCATGGGTGCTAGAAAGCATCCGAAACGGCAGGAATTAAACGCGATGAAATTTGTAAAAGTAGTTTTAATAAATAAAACTAATAGTACCCGGTTGACCGAGCTTTGCTCGGTATTTTTCGCTCGGTTTTTTTTTAATTCGTGTGTTTTGGAAATTATATTTAGATACAAATTACGTGCTGATGAAATATAAATAATATTTTTTGATCTTAGCGACATAACGAAAAAACGAAACTGGTTATTTTAATTAAAAAATCATGAGTGCAATTATTTTAATTTAAATTTTGGTGTTTTAAAAATTACTAAAAAAAGGGCTCGAAAAAATAGATTTTCTCGAAAAAGAAAGGAACTTGAAAAAAAATTAAATAAAGTCGGTCAGTCGGTCTGGGCTCGAACCGGGGTTTTACGATTCTGTAACCGCCCATTATACCAATGAAAATCGTTGGAGCCGTTTCCGAGATCCCGATTATATATATATATATATATATATATATACAAGAATTGCTCGTTTAAAGTTATAGGATAGTTATACGCCTTAGAAGCTATCATTTTTAAGAAAGGTTAGGTAGACCACTCAATACAATGAACTTAAGCTAATTTTTAAATATAAATATAAAATAGTTTTAAAAAATGTAAGTTTTTATAGCATAAGGGTGATAAACGAGCATACAGTCCACCCGATGTTAAGATGATGCTGTGGCCCATAGACATCTACGTTTATCTTCAATTAAAAATCAAAATGCAGATGCGTTGAAATAATACTAGGTTTTACGGATTTTATCGCGTATATTTAACTATAAACACCCGACGTTTCGAGCGCTTTACAGCCCCATGGTCACGGGGGAGAGGACGGAGGAGGACTGAGATGTTCATCGTCCAGATGTCATAGTTAACAGCGGTTACCATAGATAAAAATTTAACTTTTGTTCCGATCTATGCAGTATGAACTTATAGTATCTTGAAGTCTTGCAGTTGTATGCTTGGGTTGGGATTTAATTTTATTTATCATAGGATCCCAAGCAGATGGTAGCACCCAGCCATCTTCTCTATTAAAATTAGGATGTTTTATGATTTCAATAGCCTCGCGAATCATCCTTGGAAGGAATCGGTGTTCTTTAGCGAGGATTTGTGGTCTATCAAATTTGATGTAGTGACGGGGGCGATCCTGTACGGTTTCACAGACTGCAGACTTCCCGGAGCGTCGATTATTCACATCAGCTATATGTTCTTTAACGCGGGTTTTAATTAATCTTTTGGTTTGTCCTATGTAGGAGAGACCACATTCACAATCAAGCTTGTACACTCCTGCATCTTGCAGAGGGACGTTACACTCGACTGATGGTAAAAACTGACCAATCTTCTTTGGCGGCTTGAAGTATGTTTTAATGAAAGTGCGCTTCAAGATGTAGCAGATTGCTATGTAATCATTACACATACATAACACATTTCAATGTGTAGTGTTCGCGTAAATATAAGAAATCGTTATGCAGATGCGTTGCCAGCTCTGAGGACTGAGATGGAATGCCTCGGTTCCAGTAAAAAGGGGTCTCCAGATCTCTACACTCACCATACGAAACACAGCACCATTAAACTGCTATTTTAAGCTGGTATTTTGTGAGAGCGTGGTCCTACCCCGGTCGAGCCGACTCATTCGTGCTGCAACCACAATATAGCTGCAGCATTGTTCTACCACGTAAAAGTATGTTTGTTATGTGGTCAATTTAGTTTATTAATTATTTATTCATAGCTTATGAATATTATTATATCAGTCTATTGACACTTATTTTATGTGTATTAATTGGTAAGTTGAGTCATTTATGATTTATTTAACTATTGCAAAAATAATTTTTCTGTACCGTCATAAGCTTCTTTCTTTAACCACTTTCCTATGATATTCTTGCATTTATAACTTTTGTGCTGATATATATTAAGAAGTTTATATAATTTGTTATAAAGCAGAGGACCTAGATAACTTTACTTTACTTTACTTTACTTATCGTCACGCACAATCCCTAACGGGGTAGCCAGAGAGAACAGATCGCCAAGTGTCACGATCCTTACATACCTCTTTCGCTTCTTTCAGGTTCATTAACTTCTTCATACATGCACGTCTAGGTATCCGAGTACTCTTGACCCTCTCCTCTTCGAGCAATTTGCTCACATGGTCTTCGAAAGTTAGTCTCGGTCTACCTCGACACCTTTTAATATTTACTTTCGCTCTATATATTTTCTTCATCATTCGGTCTTCACTCATTCGTTCAACGTGCCCAAACCATTGGAGTACGCCCCTATCAATTTTTGTGATAAGGTCATCTTTCAATCCTGCCATATTGCGAATCTCTTCGTTTCGCTTTCGGTCGGCTATGGCAACGCCACACATTTTACGAAGAGATCGCATCTCCACTGCATTCAACTTGCTTTTATGCTTCTTCTGGCATACCCAGGTTTCGCTGCCATATAACAAAGTCGGTACCAACACTGCGTTATGTATTGCAAGGCGTGCACTCTTCACCACGCCTTGCCTTTTTACTAATGCATTCAGGGCACCATTGACTTTGTTTCCGGCAGCGACACGCCTATTCACATCTAAATCACATCTTCCATCCCGGCTGAAAGCACTTCCCAAGTATACAATTCCATTTACCTGTTCTAGACATTCCTGATTTACCCATATTTCACATTTCGTTCTCTCTTCGTCCTTTTCAAATACCAGAACCTTAGTTTTATTAGCATTCAAACGGAGACCTTTAATTTCACATTCCTCTTTCATACACGTGACTAATGCCTGCAGTTCTGCTTCTGATGGTGCAATAAGCACTGCATCATCAGCATACAGCAGACAATTAACTTTTATGTCACCCGATTTCACACCCAAACAGCTATCTTTCAGCTTCTGTAAACAGCTGTCGAGATACAGTATGAACAGCCAGGAAGACATGACACAACCCTGTTTTACGCCCGCTTGGACGCTAAACATGGGTGACAGGTCATGCCCTACCCGCACACAGGCTTTACAGTCATAGTAAAGTGACTGCACAGCCCTTAACAATCGACCATCCACACCATATCCCGGCAACAGTTCCCACATTTTCTTCCTTATAACCTTATCAAATGCTTTCTCCAGATCCACAAAAGCACAGAAAATCCTCTGGTTAACACTCAGAAGCTTCTCCGTGATCATGCGGAGAGAAAACATTTGATCCATGCATCCTCTTCCAGGTCTAAATCCGCATTGTGCCTCCCATAAGAATCTTTCCGATTTCTCTTGCATCCTGCGTGTCAAAACCTTCGAACAAACTTTACTTGTTAAACTGGTCAAGCTGATCGCCCTATAGCACCCGCAGTCAAAATGTGAACCTTTACCTTTATATAAAGGCACAATGACCGCGGATCGCCAATCATCCGGGACATCTCCCGTCCGCCAGCACAAATTGCACAGCAGATGAAAGCTGTCCCAGACGCGAGGCCCACCGTACTTGACCATTTCAGCAGTAACTCTGTCTAGTCCCGCAGCCTTACCACATTTCAAACTTCGAATCGCACGTTCAATCTCTTTCATGCTGATGACCTCAGTGTCATCGAGGTCCGTGTCTGGCGTGCCAGTCCCGGCGTCACCCCCGGATCCTTCACTAAGATCATGACACGCATACAATTCTCTATAAAATTCACTCCATCGCTGCATGATGTCCGATTTTTCTGAGAGGACGTCATTGGTTCTCGAAAGCACTTTGTTCATTTTTAAAGCTGTCGCACCACTCCGGGACCTTCCAAACTCTTTCCAGAAGAGTTTGGAGTTTTCCCTAAAGTTGTGCGACAACCTCTCGTCCGCTTCTATTCTACACCTTTCACGTACTTCCTCAATCAATGTTTTCGCATGAACTTTCTGCAGCTTATATCTTTCTTTCATCTTCTCTCTCATATGCTCATCGTTACTAGAGGCCAAGTAGTCTAACCATGCTTTTTTCTTCTTTTTTACAGCTTCTTTCACTTCATCATTCCACCATGCATCTCTTCTTTTACTATTACCTCTTTTTGTCGTACCACATACTACGACCTAGATAACAGTTATAATTATGAATGAAAAATGTTCTGTACCGGTTTATTTTACATACTTTATGCTTCAGTCTACTTATTGTGAGGCTATGGTTATATTCAAGTTTCCGATATTGACCGATTATTGCATTCAGAATATAAATCTAAAGTGGGATAACTAAAAGGTTACGATGTCATGACTTTTAATATCGCTCGATGGCGTCTTTCTAGTTTTAACAGATATGTTTTGCAAACTCCACCCCATGATGTGATACAGTATGCTATTATTGACTCAACCAAGGCGCTGTAAACCAATTTTAAAGTCGTAAGTATCAGCCACGTAACGCAATTTTTTGAAGACGAAGATTAACTTTCTCGTTGTTTCTGTTACATGTTTTATATGCGGATTCCAATAAAGATGTTCGTCTAACAAACGCCCAGATAACGTATGGTTTTAGTCCTGTTTAGTATATTAAATTGACAAGAATGCCCTTTCAGACAGGAGTGCATTTGAATTTTTAAAGTTTAAAATTTAATTTTAGAAATACATGTTTTGATTGAGCCAATTTCTAATATGCCGAAGTTCAAGTTTAGTATTTCTTTTGGCCTCTACCTAAGTTCTTCCGTGAAATATTATTGAGGTGTCGCCTGCAAAAGTAAATATTTTACCCGTGTTATTTTTAATTTACAAAGAGAAAGAGAGAAAGAAAAACTTTCATATTCAATATCTTAATATACATATATAAATTACGTGTCACGTTGTTTGTCAGCGATGGACTCTTAAACTACTTAACCGAATTAATCAATTTTGCGCAATGTGTGCAATTTAGCTCAACTTGAGAGATAGGATAGTTTTTTTTTAACCAAGAGTGACTCACAATTTTTTTTGCAAATTTAAGGATTTTTAATAGGTCATGATAAAGGGGCGTCTAAAAGGGCGGAACAACGTCTGCCTGGCAAGCTTGTAGTTTATAAATAGTACTTATAGAAAGTCACTTTTTTTAATTTACTACTGATTTCGAAAAAAACCTCTGTCGTGGGAAGAACCAGCAAGAAACCTAGCGGGACTTTAAAAAAAATCAGCTTGCAATCATGTATGTTTCAATTAACAACACAAAAATAATCACCTTTCCCACATTTTTCGATAAAATAGAGAAATACTATGACATCCAACTGCACTATCTGTTTTTAACCTCTTGATCTCCTAGCGGCTTCATGAGACCGTGGCCATATTCCGTCAAATCCTAGCGATCTCGCGGTTATTTTAAATCTTCGTTCATTTCGTACGCCATTTTCGCGTGAATGTTATTGTGTAGATTTTTTGGATTTTCTAGTTTTATTAGTGTTTTAGTATAGCGTTTTATTATAAAACTGTAATGAAAGTTTTTGTGTCAATATAGTTTATCTTTTTACGTAAATAATTTTCAGTAATATATATTGAAATAATTGTAATTTTCACGCTGCCGACACTCACATGGTATGTTCTTTTTGTTATCAATTTACAGTAAAATCTTTTTGTAATGAAGTAAAACCTGTCTTTTGTTTAGACCACAGGATAGAGAATTTTGTATAGATTTTATAATGCTAAATTTCTTCATAGAAAACTAGTCAATAAATATAAGTTTTAGCGGTTTTAAACGCTGTGGGTGGGTGCCGTCGCATGCGACCGATCGGGATTTGCCGGGCGCATGATACTGCATGCAATTTTCATTAGTATTGAGGGGTTAAATTGAATAAGATAGTTGTGTAGTAAATTGCTATTGAGACTTGTTGAACGTCTGTATTCTCTGTGAAATCGTTATTTGATGTATTTTTATTTGAAATACCCACTGTAAGACGTTTAGTAATAGAACTAAAGTAGTTATTTACTTTTTCTAAAGATTCTTCCTTTGTAATCCCAATTTTTAACAACTGAGGTGGGGTTGTTTTAGGTTTAAATCTATCACTGATCTTATCAATTATTTTCCATTTTAGTCTAGGATTGTTGGCGTACTTTGATAATTCATTCCATTCGTGAATACACTTCCGACGTTTCAGTATGTCATTGCAGACATTTTTAAATTGTTTATACGCAATAATCGATATTTCATTATCTGGATCCTGTTTATAATTCATTTACTTTAGTTATTTCCATAGCATTATGTCGTATGGTGTTTTGCTATGGGGACACACGACTGACACTGAAGTTATATTTATTTTGCAAAAGAGGGCCATTAGAGCAATATATAATTTAAAACCAAAAGAGTCACTGAGACAAAAATTTAAGGAAATCAATATATTAACTCTGGTCTCTCAATACATTTATGAAAATGTAATGTACGTACACAAAAATAAAAGTAGTTTTGCGAAAATAAGTGATATTCATTCCGTTAATACTAGGAGCGGACACAAGCTAGTAGTACCAGTTACTCGACTCCACCGAGTCAGTAATTCATTCTTGGGGCGATGTATACGCTCTTACAATAAAATCCCAGAAAATATACAAAATTGTCATACACAAAGTTCAAAAATGTTATTAAACTAAGTTTGTATAAAAAGGGTTATTATAACATTAAGGAATTTATGGATGATAATAACCCCTGGGAAGGGTGATCCCTACCAAGCTATTTCTAATTTGTCTTGTGTTGTTAATTGTAAACATGATTGTAAGCTATTATTGGAAAAAAATAGTCCCGCTGGGTTTCTTGCTGGTTCTTCCCAGGACAGAGGTTTTTTTTTGCGAACCAGTGGTAAATTAAAAAAGTGACGTTCAATAAGTATTGTTATAATCTACATTGAATAAAAAAGTTTCTGTTTCTGTTTCTGCATTTGATCTCGATTTTGCTTACATCGAAGAAGCCCTGGAGTAATTCATGGTTTAATACAGCGCATTTTTTATGTGTTATATTACTGAGTGTGTCTATGTGTATTTAATTTCGAAATAAGTAAATAAGATTGTCAGTATAGTTATTCATATTTATTGATATTATGTTTTAAAATTTCATTAATTTAAGTTCATCAAGTATGGCTTTATAGTTAATTTTCTGTGAATTCGTAGTTTTCGTTAGAATACTATTACGTTTTAATTTAATACATGTTTAACACAGGGTAATGATCTGAGAGACTTGTTTCAATGACGATAATGACGGATGTTTGGCGTAGAATTATTGAATGATCTGAGCTGGTTCTATCTCTGTTTGGGTACGCGTAGAAGCGCATGTATTTCCGTTGTTGTTTATATTCATCTAAATTATTATCAATACTGTTTTGAGCAATATCTATGTTCAAATCTCCAACCAATATAATGTTATTTTATTTTGTATGATCAGATAGTAATACATCTAGAGATCATAAAAATTATTATTAATATTTTGTTCCGTGGGGGATCTATAGATAGCAAATACGATGGTACCAGTACTTGCTCTAATATGTGAACATGGAGTACCCGAAAGTATCTTTTCTTCAACGATACAGCTAGAGCCTTTATGCATGCTATTAATCCATCATTTTGATTTTGACTGTGTAGTAGAATTGTGTGTACAGTAAGAGTCATAATTTAACAAGATGGGTGCAGTCAAAACTTTTGAGTTCCATGTTTCTGTTAAAATAATGATTTTACACGATATATTCAACCTAGCTAACACGACTTGTAGCTGGAGGAAATTTCTATTCATGCTTCTAATATTTTGCGTCAATATTATCAGATTCAGTGTGTAAAGTTATGTTTGTACCACCTTTTTACATCTGTCTAGGTCACTCATGGTTTACCCGGTTCAATATTATCTAGGTTTGCAATATAATTGTTAATATCGTTAAGTGATTAAATATTGTATTAGTGACATAATTATACATATGTTGTAAGTTTATTGGAAGTAGTATAGTGTTTTGTATAACATATTTAAGGGTTGTGATATGCGTAGTGTTTAACAGTTAAAAAATGATTAGTAATTAATTTAAGAAAAATATTAATATACAAACAATTGTTGTGCAACAAAAACTAAAACTTTATTGACAGATACGACAAATATTATATAAGAAAAAATTATAAGTTTATCTAAAGAAGACCAATAATTACTTAGTCATTTATGCCTTTTAAGCGAAGCTAATTGCATCTCGTCCCGCACCTCAATGTGTTGCGTCGAGTGATTTTTACCGTTGCTCGTCCAGAAAACTTATATTCATTAGAACGTACAAAATCTCTGAAGTAAGTGCTTTACAAATGTAAATTGGACGCTAGTTACTCTGTATTTCTATAACAGCTGAGTTGAGTTTTTGTTCCGAATGTTGTTTGTTGTAAGTTTTAATGATTTCTGCTTTAGTTAAGACTGAAGTAATGTTTGCAATAAAGGTGCCCTTACCAGACTCTGTAGTGGTTCTGTATACGTCTCTTATCTCTTATTGTGATATATTTACATTTCGGGTTTTAAAAGAATTTTTACGATCTGACATAGATCTCCCTTGGTTTCACGCAGTGATGGCAATGGGACACTTTGTATTTCAATGGATGCTTTTTAGCTTCTTTCCATGTCTTCATCTCGCTTCACTAGAAGCTACTTGCATTAGGTGTTGCTTGCATAATTTTTCAAAACTAAGCGAAATGTCGTCGTGAAGAAGTGTTAAGAGTACAGAACTTGTCTGTAACTTGTCTTTAGCTTTAAGTTTAAATTTATGCAAAAAATTTGAATGATGAGGGGTTAATAACTATTATGTTTTTACATAATAAGCAACAATAAATGTTAACCTTCCTTTCCATTTATAATGTCAAAAATTTGTTTACCTAATAATTGACAATGTGAAACTATAAAATGCATAGATGTTATTAGTAATTGTCCTGAATAGTAATTATGTTTCACCACAGATTATGTTTACGCAAATATAACAAATTTAAGCTTGTACGGCGCTATAGCAATAACGTAATGGTTTCTTATATTTACGCGAACACTACACATTGAAATAATACTAGTTTTTACGGAATTTATCGCGTATATTTAACTTTTTAATACCCGACGTTTCGAACGCTTTACAGCACTCATGGTCACGGGGGGAGTCCCGCCCGTGACCATGAGTGCTGTAAAGCGTTCGAAACGTCGGGTATTAAAAAGTTAAATATACGCGATAAATTCCGTAAAAACTAGTATTATTTCAATAACGTAATGTCCAATAATAAAATAAAGCATTGTCTGTTGCGTTTCCCTTAACAGTGTTTATTTTATGCGCCCTTGATTTAAAAGAGCACTAAACTCGCATGACCGCCACGCTTAGGTATACATGTACCTGATACAAAGATGTATATATATATATATATATATATATATATATATATATATATATATATATATATATATACATACATATATATGCATTATATGGGTAATAATCATTCTTTTTCATGTAATATAATATAATATATATATAAACATAAACACTCACGCCTGTCACCCAGAGGGGCAGGCAGAGAATATAGATTTCCATTTAGCACGACTCTGACATACCTTTCTTACCTCTTCCACATCCATATACCTACGCATACATGCTCGTCGGTTAAGGGTACTCTTAATTTGGCCCATTTTTAGTATATCGCCAATTTGGTCGACAAACTTCCGCCTAGGACGTCCCTTTCCGACTCTTCCATTCACTTCTGCAACATATATTTGCTTTGTCAGTCTTTCCGCATTCATTCTTTCTACATGACCAAACCACCGAAGCATTCCTTTCTTAATCCTGGTCACCGCATCATCTTGCAAACCACACTCTTCTTTTATCACACAGTTTCTCACCCTGTCACTCAGATAATATATATGTACATATATAACATTTTTTATTTTATAATGTCTTATTTAGACATGAGCAGTGATACTGAAACGCATTTAACTGCAGATAGTGATGATGGCAGTGCCCCTTATATATAATTTACAATTTTCTAATGTTATTAAAAATTTCAACGTCATTCACATTAATGCCCAAAGCATTCCGGCTCGCTTTTCAAATATGCTGGCTACCATTGACTCTAAGGATATTCATGCTATTCTTGTTCCTGAGTCATGGCTTAAACCTTGTCTCCAAAGATAAAGAATAATTAGTGAAAGGTCTCATAAAAATGATCGTACTGAGCGCGGCGTTGGAAGTGTGGCAATACATCTTCGAGCATATATTCCTTTTTATGTTGTTTATATTTCATCACAACCAAGTCCGACTAATGCTAAATGTTTGAAGATTAATTCCTAAAGACTCAGGTAATTATCATCTGAAGTTCGAATATGATTCGAAAATCTAACCTCTCTTTAAAGTTACTTACTCTCAAATTGATGGAAATTTTATCCCTGTTAGTGAAAAAGTCAAAGACTTGGGAATTTATATTGACAAGAATCTATCATAGTCAGTCATAAACTCTTTGCAGCTGCTCGATCATTGAATAGATTAAGATCCTTTCTATCTACTGCCACTAAAATAGCGCTAGCTCAATTTCTTATACCTCCAATTCTGGACTATGCAGATGTCAGCTATCTTGATCTCACCGAAAACAACTTGATAAACTTTAGCGTCTACAAAATTTTTGTGTAAGATTGATATGCGCAAATATGATCATGATCCTTTTTTTCACAATAAGCTTAAATGGCTTCTTATTCGTCTTCGCCGGAATGCTCATATTCTGTAACTTCTTTGCAATGTACTATTTAATCCTACCTATCCTTTTTATCTTAAAGATCACTTTAAATTCTTTCACTATTCCATTCGCAAGTTTTAAGATCATCAGTAAATATAATATTAAAAATGCCTGGCTATAATACCAAATTTTTTGACAGGTCTTTTACTATACATGCAGTCCGTCTATGGAATGCTCTACTTCTGTCAGCAAGACGCGCCCTGTCTATATCTGTTTTTTGAGAAGCTTGTACACAATCACTACCTCAATCTTTGAAATTGTGCCATCTATATATTGCACTCTTAATGCAACAGTGACCGAATTCAAAATTGGTCAGTTTTTAGTTACGGTTAAAAACTGACCTTATAAACGGAGCTCTGCAATGTGGCATTAAAAAACTCCCCGCTTCCCCTCTTGGATGCAACACCGACGCATTCAGTGTTGGTGTTGCGTCCTCAGTCGTATGACTACGAGGAGGTTGTGTCCAACGTTAGCTTAGTTTGAGATACGCCATTGTTGTACAAAAATCGAGGTGAGATTCATTTAGAGACTTTATCGGAATATTGACTGATTTCAAGATAGGTCGTTATTGTACAAAAAATTCAATAGTAATATATATCCTAAAATAATTTAATACCCTTAAATAATTTTATGACACGATTAGAAGTAAGTCGTTGTTTTAAAAACGTGCGAGATTTTTTGGCATATGTAAAAATAAGTCACTATTTATTAAAGTTACTACAAAATTAAATGTCACATAATTATGTAATGTATAGGATTAAAGAAAAATTAAGTTTTGTCTGTTAAAAAGTTAAGAAAGGTACTTCATAGCTTATTATACGTTTTATTATTACAGATAATAAAACAACATACATGTTCCAATATGGTAAAACGGGAGATAAAAGAAATATTTAAGAACCTTTCCTCTAAGGAAAATTAAAATGAAAAATTGGTATGAAAATTAGGTTTTTTACATGTAGGATATTGGGATGGCGGTGGAGCAAGGCAGTGTATCTCTTCTAAACTTTCTTTATTCTTTTATTATTAACATTTTAAATATATATTGTATTGATATTAGAAAATCTTTTTACATATGCTATTGTTTACTGGATGACGCTATAGTTTTTTTTTCATTTTTTTTTTCATTCAAAGGGCTTACGAGATGAAATAAATAGAAAAGTAAGACGCCAATTTAGCGATAATAATTTGGCGTCCGTCAGATGTCGGCTTCAGTTCAACAATAATCTACTGTCGGCGGTACCACAAGAAACAACTTCTGAAAAATACCTTGTTGAAACAACAATAATATTCAGCAGCAAAATGACGTTGGTAACCACAATTACTCTTCTTCGGTTATAATTTGTTCTAAATAGGAAAATTCATTTAAACAGCAGCAAGATAACACTGATACACAAAGAGTCTTCACTATTTGTTCTTTTCCAGTTATTTCGTCAACAGATTAATCTTTGCGGAAATCGCGTCCTTGTAAGAAAAATTATGTTATTTCGCCAATTAACTCTGATGAAAGTGACGCCGATCTAAGCGAGTTGGACTCAACTTGCACAACATGTGATCTGAAGGAAATGAAACGGAGCAAAATTGCTCTTTTATTTAACAACAATGACATTAACATATCTCAGTTAAGTTCAAGTTCTCAGTTAAGTCCAAGTCTTCAGCCGGGTCCAAATTTTCAATCGTGTCAAAGTCCTGGGCCGGGTCGAAGTTTCCAGTTGTGTCCAAATCCTCAGTCGTGTCCAAGTACTCAGTCGGGTCCAAGTTCTCAATGCAGTCGAAGTTCTCAACCGGGTCCAAGTTTTCAGTCGTGTTCAAGTTCTCAACTAGGTCCAAATTCTCAAATAGTTTCTACTCAGGTCAATAAAAAATAAATAATAAGGGAGATCTTCAGTTTAGGAAAAGCAATTTTGCGAAAAAACAAAGAAATACTGGCCATGCTTATATTTCTGTGATATTTAAAAAAGAAGTTCAAGTTCGTACTATAAAACCACCGTGCAATAAAAATTCAGATTAAAATGTTCAGAGTCTGTCTCTGAACAAGAACGAAAACACATATTTGACAAATTTTGAAGTTTGTGTGATCTAAATCAAAAACGAATGTATTTAAAGAGCTGTATGCTAGAAGTTCATCCTAAATATAAATACACCTTAACAGAAAATGCAAGGAAACCAAATTTTGCATTTTATATAAAATTGCAAATTGACAGTAAGAAAAAAAAATTTGCATAACTTTTTTTATTAGTACATAGTGTGTAGTAGTAGTTAGTCGGGATGATAAAAATAAATTAAAGTAATAAAACGCGATAAAATCCATAAATAATAGTTTTATTCAATGTGTAGTGTTCACGTAAATTTAAGAAATCATTATGTACTATATTACTATAAACTGTAATATATAATAATTAAATATATATAAAACATGCAAAAATATTTCATTCTTCTCTACATTATTAATAGATGAGTCATATAATATGAATGTAATCATTTAATAGTATACAGACGTAAGTTTTAATGAGTCGATTTTACAACCGCATATTTCAAAACAATAAAAACTTATTTCTCATTAGTTCAATCTTAGCGTACAAAAATTAATACACTACTGACTTATTTTGAATTCGGTAATTATTAAGTGTGATCGTTTTGTTTAACAAGGACCTATCTTTGAAAGGTTGTTTTCAAACTTAATTTACAGAATAACTAATTATTAAAAACAAAAACGTTTTATGTCATATTAAAGAACACATTTCAAAGATTTTAACAATATCACTCCGGTTAATGAGATACTAGATATATTAATTTTATAGTTAATTGAAAAAAAATTTTCAAATGTAATTATGCATTTTCGTTGATTCCCAAAAATTACGAATTTTGAGATCGGTCACTATTGTATTAAAAGTGCGATATGTATACATTCTATATAATGACGAATGGACGATATAAATACAAGTATTTTCATGTATTTATTGTTATTTATTTCTATATATTTTTGGATATTTTTATAAATATTGTTTCTGCATCACCAACCCGCACAATTTTCTGCTTTTGTGATCCTGTCTTTCTTTTTCTTTTTTTTTTCCTTTCATTTATTTATTGTTTTGGTTATTAAACATACATAAAGAGTAATCTGTCTTTTTTATAGAAAAGGGGGCAAACGAGCATACGGTTTACCTAATGTTAAGTGGCTACCGCAGCCCATGAAAAACCGCAACACCAGGGGAATTGCAGGTGCATTGCCGGCCCTTTAGAAAGGAGTATGCTCTTTTCTTGAGGGTTCCGAGGTCGTATCGGTCCGGAAAAATCGTCGGTGGTAAACTATTCCACCGAGAAGAAACGTGCAGTGTAACGTACAGTGGTTTGCCGCGTAGTGAGTTCATGAAATTTGGCGGCTGGGATTAATCCGAACATTCCTCAGAGCACTCCCCGTGATAGATGCGATAAAATACGCAAAGAGATGCACAATCTATTCGCAGTTCCAGTGAATCGAGCCGATCGGAAAGCATTCGTTAGTTGACGATTCGAGTCGCTCTGCGCTGAATGCGGTCAAGTGGAAGGGGCTGGCACTGGGGAACCCCAGTCCAGGGATGGGAACAGTATTCCATGCGCGGCCTACCTTGCGCCTTGTAAAGTTGCAGGCGGTGTGCCGGCATGACATACTATTCCGCTCTGCTGAGCACGTCAAGCTTTTTAGAGGCCAATTTGGCCTTCTCTTCCAAGTGACTGTGGCCGTGGAAGGAAAAGGGGAGATCTCCCGCCGGGCAAGGTGTTCTGCCCGGGGAGCGGCCGACACTCCGTGTGATAGTTCGGAGATGTTCTATATATGCTGTTTATGATTCGGAATGTTGATAGCGTGATTTAAGCTTCGGTGTGTTGTCGTGAAGCGACAATAAAAAAACTAAGAACCTAACTTAACTAAAACGAAAACAACCAAAATAAAATAAATTATTTAAAAATTTGAAGTTTTACAGTATCTTTTATAAAAAAAAGGTATGAAGGTGATGATGGGTTGTAATGAAGATGGTGATTTACAATATTATTAAAAAAAAAAAAAAATAACAAAAGATACTGCAACGAAGTATGCACAGGCTATGCCTATGATAGGTGCACAGCTCCTGCTCTAGGAACACGTAGAATCTGGAGAAAACACACGCAGCGTCTGGAGAAGGTACACGCAGCGCTTGGAGTAGGCCCACACAGCGTCTTGAGCCGGTACGCAGCGTCGGGAGTAGGTCCACGAAACGTCTGGAGTAGGCACGCAGCGTTTAAAGTAGGTACACGCGGCGCTTGGAGTAGGCAAACACAACTTCCGGAGTAGACCCACACAGCGTCCGGAATAAACACGCAGCGTCTGAAGTAGGTCCACGCAACGTCAGGAGAAGGCACGCAGCGTTTGAAGTAAGTAAACACAGCGCACTAGTAGGCGGAGGCGTAGGCGTGGCTAGGCGACGACTTAAGGAGCGGGCAGAGGCTTGCAGGATCCCGAGGCAGTGCAGAAAAGGCCTTTAGGAGATGCTTCAAGTATCAAAGCTCAAGTCAGACTCCCCCATTCGCCGATTGTTCGGCTTATTTTCCCTTTTTGACGGATCTGGCATAAGAACGGAAAATTATTCTCATTAAATTTGAAATTATTTAAATTAAAAGCAAATTCTTGTAAATGGCCAAGAAGAAAGGAGTATTTTGAAGTAAAAACATCAGGCCGGTAACGATATTTGAATAAAAATTCCCATGACAACGAGATAAACAACGATGTCAAAACATGTCAAATTTTGGTTTTAGGCTCGTAATAGAGAAACGGCAAGATTTAAGTGAAAAATGAGATATTATTGATATAGGAAAAAAGGTAGCGCAACAGCGCGCACGAAGCCCGAAATTGCAGAGTTGCGGAGAACTAAATAAAAGACCGAAAAAGGTAGACTCCATTGACATCGATTTAAAGTGCTGATAACGTGAAAATACGACGTGAAAATGATATGTTATTGTGTTCTTATGGTTTAAAAATGTTACAGGTTCTTATGGAAATAAAGGTGATGCAAAATATCCAGTTTTGAGATGAATGCAGAAAATCAAAAACAGAATGGAAAAATAAATTTAAAATAGTGTAAAATGGTATGTAAGTAACATAACACTACAGTGTTTCGCTTGTGGCGCGACGACAGCGCCGCCACATCACCCCCCTTCTCAGACCGGAGGTCGATAGTGCAGTCCGATTGCCGGTGTGTCCTTTTAATGCCGGTGGGGACTGCATGCTGTGTGCGTAAGGGCAAGTGACACCGGTGAGAATGATATGCCGATGTGTAATGCATGCCGTACTACGCACTGGCAAGTGATGCCGGTGAGAACGATGTGCCGGAGCAAGTGCCAGAAGTCTGCCTTATAAATCTGCGGTGAGTCGAGATGAAGACAAGTTGGACTGGCTTGCAGGAACTGAAGACTGCAGAAGACAATTCTCAATCGTGAATGGTGGGGGTTCTTGAGGATAATGACGAAGGCTTGAGTTGTAGTTTCCGAGGGTGTTTGGTTGCGTGTTCAGATCACGTCGGGGTCACCACTGTGGCCGTGGAAGGAAAAGGGGAGATCTCCCGCCGGGCAAGGTGTTCTGCCCGGGGAGCGGCTGACACTCCGTGTGATAGTTCAGAGATGTTCTATATATGCTGTTTATGATTCGGAATGTTGAATGCGTGATTTAAGCTTCGGTGTGTTTCGCTTGCGGCGCGACGACAGTGCCGCCACATGACCATGAAACTGCACGTCACTCGATATGTCGACGCCTAGGATTCCGATACTGGCTTAGGCAACAAGGGGTGAGCCTTAAAACTGAGGAGATACGACAAAGGGGTACTTTTTAGCGGATAACGCGCAAACTTGTGTTTTCTGAGGGTTAAACTGGACTAGATTTAGTCGCCCCCAATCTGAGACTTTGTTCAGCAAAGATTCGACTTCAGACACAAGTTTGTCCCGGTACTCAGAGACGTTTTCCCGAGAAATATTGGCATGGCCGGTGTACAGAGCATCACCAGTGTCATCTGCATAGCAATGAATGTTGCAGGACTGCAACATATCAATGATATGCAGAAGAAACAGCGTTAGTGATAGCACGCAGCCTTGTGGAACACCAGCATTAATAGGCTTGTAATCGGAGTTTGCACTGTCTACAACGACCTCCTATCTGCAAGAAAGCTGTTGATTCAATCGCACAATTACTAGGTAAGCCCGTAGAAGGAAGCTTCGAAAGAATTGCTTTGTGCCAAAACCGATACGAACGAAGGCCTTCGAAATGTCCAAACTAACGGCAAATGCCTCCACTTGGACTC
The DNA here is from genome assembly GCA_036936625.1 of Parnassius smintheus behrii. Classification (NCBI taxonomy): domain Eukaryota; kingdom Metazoa; phylum Arthropoda; class Insecta; order Lepidoptera; family Papilionidae; genus Parnassius; species Parnassius smintheus. Next base: position 26,628,307 of record JAUPFT010000024.1, read on the forward strand.
TACTGCCGCCGCCCATCTATGAGTCAGCTAGACCAGAAGATCACCAGCTGATCGACCACGACGAAAACCATATTGGCGATCACTAATCAGCTGGTGATTCTCATCTCATCGTCATGAGCTGGCAGTTTACAATGGATTCCATTGTTTTGGAGAAGAAGGAGGTGATAGCGATGGCCCTGTAGTTGGACGGGTCTGAGTGGTTGCCTTTTTAGGGATCGGGTGGACAAAAGCCGTCTTCCATGATTTTAGGACTACGCCTAGAGAGTAGGAGTACCGGAAAAGACGCGTTAAGACCAGTGCAACTCTGGAGCACACGTCCTCAGCACAATTGGGGGTAACCGTCAGGCCCACTCGACTTGTGGATGTCCAGGGAGAGGAGTGCTTTGCGAACCAAGCGCTGTGTAAACCGCACCTCCGGCATGGAGCACTCACACCGCGGGATCATCATCGAGTCATCGAGAAAAGAAAAAAGAAAGGGCCTAGCAGATCGGATTTCTTCTTTGCGGCATAGGCCAGTCGCCCTCACTGTGTGAAGATGGAAGAGATGGCTGACAGAAATTCCCCTGGACAGCCTTGGCGAGAAACCAGAATGCACGGGTTCCAAAAGGAAGGCGAACTAGTTTCTCGCCAATTCTGCCTATGTGCTTTGACTTTGCCTTGGAAATGACTCTTTTGAACGACCTGGGGGCGAAATTATACTTCTTTTTTAGAGCTCTGGTGTTTACACCCCGGGACGTTGATGCGTCAGCCCAGGCTTGGTAGCACTCCTGCTTATAGCATGATGCTATTGTTATTATCTATTGATCTATCTATCTGGTTTAAAATTGACAATTTTTATTGCATGATTTAATGACTTCAAACGCAATTATCCTCATCATAAAAATGCGGACAGCATTATTTGATAACAAAATGATGCGATGTTTTATATATTTTTTTATGCTGTAAACATGTTAATAACTGTCGCAATAAGAACATTCGAGAGTTAAATACCTAAATAACGTAATTATTTTCTGTTTATAAGTAAGTATGAGATAAAATTTAGCGATTTAACGCTAAAACGTTAACGACACAGACTGTTTATTTATCTCATAGGTCACGTAGTATACTTCGTAGAAATTTAATATGTATATTAGTTATTTTCGATTTTATCAGTGTCGTACTATATTGTGACAAGATCAATGCAATATTTACTGTTTTCACGTTGTTAATTTGAGATGCTTCATTCGAGCAAAAGGGTCGCTTAGTGTTACGAGCTTGAGGTTCGTGACAATAAAAATTGCCGATAGAATTACCTAAATTAACACTTTAATTCACTTTACACTAATTAAAGTTAAAAACACTAATAATTAATCACACTGATTCACTTTATTCCGCTCCGAAACTTCGCTTGTGTCGCCAACTCCAATACTGCCCCGATCGCATCTTGCAGCGCCTATTTATATAAATTAGCAATGAAGCATCTGGAATATTCAAGTAAATGCGCGCAAAGCAACGAGTGTTCGAGTGTAGATTTTCTAGAAACTTAGTTCTTCGGATGGCGCTGTCGGTTGAAAGATTTGTGATGTCATTTTCTGCAAAGCTCCCCTCGCTCTCGTTCCTGACACTAGATGGCGCTAGTGTATGGCGTTGACTTATTCACGCAACACTGCCCTATCCTAAGACATGCTCGTCCCGAGCATTATCGGTCCCATAATAACGCGCCAAGCGATCCACATGGACGATCTTAGGAGTCCCTCTTGCGCCTTTCTGTATCCGGTAGGTCACATCGTTGATCCTGGTTACAATCCGGTACGGGCCGTCCCATTTAGCTTGAAGCTTAGGAGATTTCCCTTTGCTGCGGACTGGATTGTGCAACCACACTAATGAACCTTCGTTGAACCCTTTATTGTTCATTTTGCGGTCGTACCGGGTTTTCATTTTCTCAGACATTTGCTGGCCCGATTGTCTGACGTGCTCATAAATGTCATTCATTTTGTTCCGCAAGTCATTTGCATAATCGGTTATACTGCGTGGTGCATCAGGTGGTATCCCGGTGATCAGGTCTGCAGGCAGCCGTAATTCTCTTCCAAAGTTTGCGAATGCTGGTGTCACTGCTGTACTTTCGTGAACAGAACTTCGATATGACAACAAAAACGGTTGTATGTGCTTGTCCCAATCTCGTTGCCGATTGTCTACAAATTTTGCTAGGTACCTCTCCAATGTCTGATTAAATCGTTCCAACATTCCATCAGATTGCGGGTGATAAGAAGTCGTTCTTGTTTTATGAGTACCCATAACTCGGCAAGTTTCCTGGAATGTTTGAGACTCAAAATTCCTTCCTTGATCGCTGTGAATCTCTAAAGGTACTCCAAAACGACAGAGGACTTCATGAACTAGTTTATCTGCAACTGTTGAAGCTTCTTGATTTGGAATGGCGAAAACTTCTGGCCACTTTGTGAAGTAATCCATCACAACCATGAAATACTTGTTACCGCTTTCACTCTCCGGAAACGGCCCCGCCACGTCAATGGCTATTCTCTCCCATGGTGCACCAACATTGTGCAACTTCAATGCACCTCTACTACGAGTCTGAGGTCCCTTTACAGCCGCACAACTTGTACATTTGCGACACCAGTCCTCGACATCGTTTCGACAGTGGACCCAATAAAACCGTTCTCGGATCTTCAGTAGAGTTCGTTTAACTCCCAGATGGCCTCCGGAACAATCATTATGGTACAGCTGTAGAACATCCGGTACTTTAGCTTTAGGGACAACCATTTGCAAATGACAGCTGTCTCCCCTAACATTTTCCCATTTACGGCACAGAACTCCATCCTGAAGCAGCAAGCTGTCTCACTGGGCCCAATAGCTTTTAGTGGTCGAACTCATTGCTGAGACGTCGCTCCACTTAGGCTTGGGAGCACTGGCCTTTATCCATTCCAGAATCGGCTTGATGTCCGGATCTTCCTGCTGTGCATGTTGTAAGCTGTCCTTCCATTCGTTGCTGAGGTGGTCCGTCCTGAGCATCACGGATACCTCTTCCTTACTCTCTTGCCTAGTACAATGGTTGCAATATTCAGGACAAGGTCTTCTTGACAATGCATCTGCGTTGCCGTGAGATTTTCCGCTGCGATGTTCGATCTCAAAGTCGTATTCCTGCAGTACTTCAATCCACCTCGCAACTTGTCCTTCTGGATTTTTAAACTGCAATAGCCATTTTAGTGCAGCATGGTCAGTTCGTAAGTGAAATTTTCGTCCCAGAAGATATTTGCTAAAATGCTGCAACGACTTTACCACAGCGAGCAATTCGCGTCTTGTGACACAATAGTTCCTTTCCGGTTTTGACAACGACTTGCTGAAGTACGCTATCACGACCTCTTGGTCACCATTCCGTTGAGACAACACACCGCCAAGTCCTATATCACTTGCGTCTGTGTCAACTATAAATTCTTTGCTTGCATCAGGGTACCCCAATATAGGTGTTTTGCACAGACGGTCCTTGAGCTCCTGGAATGCGATATTGCAACTTTCATCCCAGCAGAAATGTCGCTTCTCCTCGGTTAGCTTGTGCTTGTGCTTGTGCAAATCGCCGGTAATAGGAGCACAAACCCAAAAATGCTCTAACCTGCGTCTTGTCTTTTGGAACCGGCCAATCCTTGACAGCGGCGATATTCTCTGGATCTGTGCGGATAACTTCTTCCGATACTACAAACCCCAAAAAGTTAACTTGCCGTTGGAATAGTGAACATTTCTTCGGGCTCAACTTGAGGTTGGCACTCTGAATCTTCATGAGCACGAGTTCCAGGTTTTGAAGGTGTTCCTCAAACGTACGGCCTACGATGATGATGTCATCCAAGTAGACCAGACAGGCATCGCCAATTAGCCTGGTAAGTACAAGTTCCATCAGCCTTTCAAACGTTGCTGGAGCATTGCACAACCCAAACGGCATTACTTTACATTGCCACAGACCTTTTCCCGTCGAGAACGCAGTTTTCTACCTGTCCTTAGGGTCAATTTCAACTTGCCAGTAGCCACTTTTTAGATCCAGCGTGCTAAACCACTTTACTCCTGTAGGCATGTCCAGCGTGTCATCAATTCTTGGCAAGGGATAGCTGTCCTTCTTCGTAACGTCGCTCAGACGGCGGTAGTCAACACAAAACCGCATGCTGCCATCCTTCTTCTTCACCAGCACCACTGGTGAACACCATGGACTAGAGGAAGGTTCAATAACACCATCCTTCACCATTCCTTCAATCATGGTTTCCACTTCCTTTTCACGTGCTACCGGCAATCTTCTTGGCCGCTGACGGATAGGCAATTCTTCTCCTGTGTTTATTTTGTGTTGAACTAAGCCAGTCTTTCCTATGTCAGCATCGTTTGATGAGAATACATCGGCGTACTTGAGTAACAACTTCTTCGCCTTGACCAATTCGTTCGGGGAGAGAACACTGCGACAGTCTTCCAAAAGTGTGGTCACTCTCGTTTCTGCATCCTTGCTGGGGGTCCCACTCGATATATATTGGCACCGACGTTACCAATCCACTTCCTCACAAGTACCAATCAGTGTGCCTTTTTCTATAATCTGTTCCCGGTCGCAAAGGTTCAGCACACGTACTCTTGAGATGTCAGTGGTCCTGACCAAGGTTCGAGCTACTTTCCATGGAAAGTCATTGTTTACCCTTTCCACAAGTACACAACGGTGAGCTTGCCCAGCGTTTCGAGGAAGACTAACCGGAACAATCGTTTCCGATCTCGGCGGAAGAACAATCTTCTTAATCCTCTTCACATCTCATCTTAGTCCTCTCCACATTTCAAAACACCTTGCTTAACGTCGATCTCACAACAATTATTCCTCATAAAGTCTAGGCCTAGGATGCAGTCGTCCATTATATCAGCCACGATGACATTATGCAGGTAGATCACGTTGCCTAGCTTCAACTCCGTCTCCTTCTCTCCACGGACGGGAATACGCTGACCGGTGGCTGTTACCAAATTAATGCGTTCTCGGTTGTATGCGGAGTCCCCAAGGAACTGACTTATAAGTTGGGAACTAACAACCGTACGAGAGGCTCCAGTGTCTATGGTCAGTTTACACGGCATTCCGTTGACCTCGCCCTTGATGATTAGACTGTTCCCGTCATGGGTTTGTGAGATCGAGATCCTTGGGGCTCTTTTAACATCAGCCAGCACCCGCCCCGCAGTTCTGGCTTTTACTCGTTTCCCTGCTGCTGCTGGGCGGTGCTGTTGGCCGCACTACCCTCCTGAGATCGTTCACCTTCCCTTTCTAGGGTTCGCTTAGGGCAGATGGCCATTTTCCCCACAGCTATAGCACCTTGGGCTGTATCCTTTGTTGCGGTCGCGAACTGTAGCTGCTGCAATCTCCCTGACGCGATGGGAACGATGATCCTGCCGCAAGGCTTCCACTTCCAGTGCATGGGCCAAGGCGTCCTTAAGCGTCTCGTGGTGCCCGAGCCTCACAGCAGCTCTGACTTCCAGGTCGCAGATGCCGTCGATGAATGTCTGCACCAGGTTCCCTTCAATGAGCACAGGCACAGACCGGTATGCTTTTCGCACCAGCTTCTCCACTTCTAGAGCCCACTGCTGCAGGTTTTCGTTGATGCGCTGCACACGATCTTTAAGCTGCGCACGAAAGACGCGTTCCAGGTGAGCGTCGCCATATCTCGCCTCCAATGCCTCAAGGAGTTGCTCATAAGTCACTTCCTCACCGAGAGCTTCCAGAACTGTTAAGGCCTGGTCGCGCAGGCCTTGTGTGAGAGCAGTCATGGCCTGACTATTATTCCAGCCGTTCGCTTTCATAACAGCCTCGAACTGGATCTTGTAGGCTGATCGGGAAGAGGTACCGTCAAACGGCGGCACTTTGAATCCACGTAGCAAAGGTGTTGTAGCTACTACGGGAGCTGTTGTTCCATCTCCAAGTTTGAGGTCGTCCAGCGTTTTCTTCACGTCAGCCATCACGTTGTCAACCCGATTGTTCACATGGTTGATTCGGGTTTCATGTTCTTCGATTCGGGTTTCAGCTTCCGATAGGCGGTTGTCATGTTGAGCAACCCTATCCTTCACCTCCCTTATCTCTTTCGCAAAGGTAGCGTGAATGTCCTTCATGAGGAGCGTCTGTTCCTCCTGTCGGCGGGCCTGTTCCTCTTGTCCGCTCTGCAGCTGCTCTTTCAACTGACGAACCTTTTCCTCCTGCTGATCTTTCAACAGACGGACCTGTTCCTCTCGTCCGTGCTGCAGCTGCCCTTGTAGCATCGCCATCAGAGCACCTAAGTCAGGTGCTGCAGATGTAGGAGCTACTGACAGGCCGGCAGCCTCCGTGGCTGGCAGTTGGCCCTCCGACGTCTGCGGCGTTGCACCACCAAACCTCCTCTGGTCCGTCTCCTGCTGGCGTTGACTTCAGGTACGGACACCCTCTGATTCCTCCTTAGGTAAAATCGGCATGATTTAATCCCACTTCTGACACCAATTGTTACGAGCTTGAGGTTCGTGACAATAAAAATTGCCGATAGAATTACCTAAATTAACACTTTAATTCACTTTACACTAATTAAAGTTAAAAACACTAATAATTAATCACACTGATTCACTTTATTCCGCTCCGAAACTTCGCTTGCGTCGCCAACTCCAACACTGCCCCGATCGCATCTTGCAGCGCCTATTTATATAAATTAGCAATGAAGCATCCGGAATATTCAAGTAAATGCGCGCAAAGCGACGAGTGTTCGAGTGTAGATTTTCTAGAAACTTAGTTCTTCGGATGGCGCTGTCGGTTGAAAGATTTGTGATGTCATTTTCTGCAAAGCTCCCCTCGCTCTCGTTCCTGACACTAGATGGCGCTAGTGTATGGCGTTGACTTATTCACGCAACAATAGTATTAAACTTCTAATGAATATAATTATATAATATCGTTGATCCGGAAAACGGAAAACTAAATTTTTGAAATTTGTTTTTATTATGAAGAACATCTCAACCGGTTTTGGAATATAGCCGCATTTTGTTGTCGCCTGGCTCTCGAATTGACGATGTTGATGCATAGCGTAACTGGGCGGGCGGCATCACTCGGTTAGAAAAAAAAAGAAACAGCATAAAAGATATACTTCATACATTCATGCACTTTGCATGAAGTACTTATCCACCCTTTTTCTAATTTCCAGTTGAGTTTATATTGCTTTTACTTTCGATTATTGAGTTTATTGTTGCGTTTTTAGTAATTAAAATAAAATTACCGAGTGTATACATAATATATAACTGCTCGCGCAAGTACAATAAATTAAACTTTTATAATTTTATTAGTAAAATAACTACATTAGGTGATATTTTTTAAATTAATATTAATTTAATAATCATAAGAGAATAGATAAAAATAATAAAACAAATTCAGTGTTGTTTTCTCATAGTTAAAAATGTTGTCGTAATCTTGCAAACGCACACAAGTTACGTTCTAGTGACCTGTCGACCTGTCACCCGCACCATGCTATAACTATACTATAGTTTTATTTTATTATTTATATTATACTATAGTTTTATTTTATTTTAGTTAATAGGTTGTCTGTGAAATTGCCATTCTGCAGTACTATTTTGGCTATGAATACTAATTTCAAATTCACTTTGTTTTAAAAACATGGAATTATTATTACAAAATTAGTTATTTGTTTATTGATTAGCGTTATGCTTTCGTCGCATTTTAGTCTCTTTCATCATCATAAATACGTTAAAACCTCGAGTAATTATTTAATAGGAGTACCATCATTGCAGCAATGACGTTTACGGAGTGAATACCACGAACGAACGCATCTGTTATTGGTTTGCCCGATTCCATTCCGGAAATTTCGAACTAAAAAAATGAAACTCGTAGCCGATCGAAAAATTTGGTCTATGGCTGAATTAGCAGCAGATTTCGACGTTAGCATCAAAACAATATTGGTTCATTTTCATCAAATTGACAAGGTATAAAAGTTTGACAAATGGTATGGCATGACACTAACTCAATGATCGCCAGCGCGAAATACGCATCGAGACTTGCCTTGCACTGCACAACAGGCACATAAACGTAGGAATTTTGAATCGCAATTTACCTGCGACGAAAAATAAATTCTGTTTGACAATCGTAAGCACTCAATAAGAAGAACTGAACTCAACGATGGAGAATTTCGCACGTTTACAACCAGCTTTGGTCAATCGCTCGTCATCGCTGCACCTGCACGAGAACGCGCGACCTCATACTGCACAACAGATGGTATCTAAGCTTCAAGTGCTGGGGTTAAAAGCTCGTAGTTATTCGCCGTACTCACTCTATTTGGATAACTTTTTGGTGGGAAAGAAATTCCATATCCGAGAGGCATAATACAATGCAATATTCAATATACAAAATGCCTTTGAAGAATTTGTTGTCTCCCGTCCAGCTGCTTTCTTCAAGAAGGGCATCAATAAACTGCCACTGCGTTGGCAAAGATGAATCGATTACATGGGTGACTACTTTGATTAATAGAAATAAAAATACAACACTACGAAAAATTAACTTAAAAAAATCAAACTACGCTATACAATACTAAAATTGACTAAAATATTTTTACTGTCAAAATAGCGACGATAAAGCAGCGCCTTTTTATACCTTTATATAATTTTTTATAAAGTGTGATACATAGCTATCGTAAAAGAGTCATCTAGGCAAACAAGGCTGTAGTTATAAAAAAATGACAATATTAACCGGGTGACCACATTACCCTCACGTACTATAGTTATTATATAACATTTGGTCTAGTACCTACTATGATTGCATCTAATGGAAAACCATGGAACATTGGTATAGAAGAATAAGTGCTTTTAGAAAAAAAAGATGTTTTACTGTGATGTATATGCCAAACATGAGAAATACTTGATATATATGTTTTAATTAAAAAAATAGTCATATATATTTTATTAAATTACGATACCCTTTAATTAATAACTTAAAATCTTCTGAATTTAGTATAAAACTAGTTAACGAAAGCAACTCTGACAGCTTCTCAACATCTGTGTGGTTCCTCCTGTTGAAAGCACTTTGCTTGAGATCCATGGAACAGGAGGAGGGAGTTAAACCCGGTACCTCTCTATTATTAGTTCTAATAGGAATAGACGGGATTATATTCTCAAGAGACACTAATGTAAGCTCAGTATACAGCCGGGTAGAGGAGTTTTGCCCTTAATTGACAGATCGTTCAACAGAAAAACGGTTAAAAGCCGATAATAGACCTGATAGTTTGTTTTTTATCTGTCTGTAGTTTATACGTATGGTTTGTAGTTATACCTTGTTTTACAAATAATATAGAAATATTTTTTATTTAATCCTTGACTCAACATTAAAAACAAGTAGTTACTTATTTCAATTTTTGGGTCTAGGACAAGAAATTATTTAAAATGTTGGATTATACATACACACAATGTATTTTTCTAGGTCGAACGTTTTCTGCTTTATGTTTGTCTTGTCAATTTTCTTGTCCCTTGCAGTGCACTGCTGTATTTTGGTTGAAAGGGGCGTTGGTACAGTTACAAGCTACGAGGCGATCATATTAGTTACTGGAGATGGCAAGCTATGCGCATATAAATCTGCGGGGCGAGAGGGGAGGAGGAGAGTCAAGCCGAATCTCTCCCAATTTCACGTGGGGGAGAGGTAGGGTCTCGTCAAATATCACATAATTTTATTTCCAAGATACCGTGTAAAATTTCGAGAAAATTGGGGTTAATAAAATATGGCTAAATCCTGCACAATAGTATATATACAATCAAGCACAGTAAAATGCGAGTTTTGAAACATCTCAAGTGAGATTTGGGGGTGGGACGGTGAGTGGATTGAGCCACATCTCCAACCGGGAGGAGGGTAGAAAAAATCGTCAAAACTTGTATCACGTAATTAATGTACGCCCCAATGAGAAATCATAATAACCTTGATGTATTCAATTCAATAGAAATACGTGCGTTTTGAATATATAATCTTAAATCTTTCGAATAGTCTAATTGAACGATATGAGCAATGCCAAAGACTAGTGGTTTAAGTTCGTTTAGTCAAGATACCCTTTCTATCAACCCCATGGCCGTATCAATAAAAACTACTGGTGCATTTGATGGGCTAGGTAAGAAATGTGGGGTAGGAAATCCGTTAACGGTAGAAAATGCGTTTACAAGGTAGAATGGCGTTCATAGGCCAGTAGAATCTGCTGTAGATTTTTATTGATTTCTCACTTTTAACATAACACTTAGTGTGTTGTAATTGAGTTCAAAGCGAGATTATTATTTATTTATTTTAGGTTTAACTTTGGCCATACAAGTCGTGGGAAGTTACTTTACGTTGTTTCTTGCGTGGTGTGGTGTCCATTAGCACTGGCGATGGTGTTGCCATCGTGAAATGCTTGCGTTCGATTCGTCTTGAGTTGAAGATGGGAATTAAGGAAATTAATAGGATAAGGATACATAGAAATATATATGCTTTGGGTAAGGATATTGAAATTAAAAAGATAAGCACCACTTTAATATAAAGGTATACATTATAGAGCTTTCGCGTCAACAATTACTTATCTTCTGTTTTAAGACTTCATGCCACTAAAATATAAAATATAATAGCTTTAAGATTAAAGTTAACATTGTAATAACACGAGCAAGATATAAATTCAAGATTGAAGATTGAAATTAACTACTATGGTAATTGTTTTTGTTAAAAGATAACATTTCTTCAGACGTAGCGGTTATCGTAGTTCACTGAACATCTGACAGTGACCTTGTGAAGTTTTAGTATTTTGAAAACATCTTGATGATATTAAAAATCATAGTTAAAAGAAGGGTGATATATATATATATATATATATATATATATATATATATATATATATATATATATAATAGTTTAGATTCACATTTGGATAAAGATACATTTGGATAAAAGACAAAAAATATCGTCAAAATTGGTCGAGTCGTTTTTTAGTTATGATATAAATTATATATTTATATAAATACCAATGAGCTATTAATGAGATGTTTCGGCCAGTTTATTCAAATAAATTCTCAAACTTTCTTGAATGCGTAAGAATTGGTAGCCTCTCTTAGATCTTAATTTCAAGAGAAAGTGCGTTGCAGAGAAAAACGGACTGTACAGCGAATGATGAATACAAAGAGACAGACCTATGAGAGGGACACATAAGTAAAAGGTTATTTGAAGAACGCAGGTTTTTTATAGCAAAAGTACTGAAAGCATGGAAATCAAAATAAAGTCATTGAAAACGATCGGAGGTAGAGATGTAGTGTTCAATTTTTAAACATTGGTTGAGTACCTTCTATTATGGCTTGAAACTTTGATGAAATTACCTTTACTTGAACTTGATGAATTAACAGTTAAACCAAATCTGTCACACCAGCTCTTTTAAGGTTTACTAGGTCCCTGTTGACCATATCCACCGCGGCGGACATGCGATGAACATTCGTCTGTACGTACAACTGTAGGTCATTAATATAGAAATGATATTTACATTGAAGGTATTGGTTAATAATATTAATAAGTACTGAAGATAATAAAGGAGAGAGAATACCGCCTTGAGGGACACACGCGTGAGTGTCACACCAGCTTGCAATAGACTCAGTAATGTAGACCGTGCTGCCGTTCTCGAAAATAAGTTGAGGACCAATCCAGTGCTTCGGGATATATCATAGAATGGGAAAGAATAGACAGTAGAATATGAATAATGACTGACGGTATTAAAAAGAAAAGTAAACTAAAGCTAACAAAGTGACTGGTGTCCTCCATACCTGCGTTAATATCACTAGTGATCTTAAGAACAATGAAACAGTGATGTTACAGGGCCTGAAGCCAGGGTTAATATTTCCAATATGGACCATCGATTTCAAAGCCCATATTGACCATTAAAGCCCATTTGTAGATAGTACTCACTAAAAGAAAGCGTTTTGCAAAGTTTTAGGTTGCGGAAACTTAAGGTTCATGAGATATATTTTTTTAAACTTTTCATAAAATTCAATCAAAAAATAATCTAGCAACACACTATTATTATTGCCACTTCTTTTTGCAATTTTTGGAGTCATACATGCATATAGTATCAAAATATTAAAAAAATACTCTGGATACTTTTTTTATATAACAGAAGGTACCCACATCAAATTGTAGTATACTCGTATTCACTACTCCTCGGAAATCAATAATTGCAATTGTATCATTTCTGTAATACCTATAGATAAATCTAGTAGTACATTGGGCCACGCTAACTTCAGACCTATTTCTATGCTGTCAACACATAGTAAATTTAAAAAAAATCTTGATCTAGCTACAAAAAATTTGTGAATATTAGCAATATGTTAATGTTAAAGTTACAGCCTATGTACGTCTCACTGCTGGGCACAGGCCTTCTCTTATTTTTGAGATGGGTTTAGGGCAAGGAACGAACCAATGTGTATTCCAATCTGACCTATATCATACACATATCAGTAATCTGACATAACAGCGAAAACTCCATAACAGCACATTACCTGTTATTTGCTTCGGGCGTCGATGTGTAGACGTGTAGTATTGTATTGATTTAATAATTAGTATATCACCATACTTTAGACGAAAGTAGCCTAGCGTAGTTCAGGGTTCATACGGCGAACTTAAAATCGTAAGTTCAATCAGTATTGCGACCAACTTTTAACACAAGCATTTTAAGATTGCTTGGAGTTTTTTTTATAAATTACTTGGATTTTTAAAAAACCCGTATTAGTTTCAATATGGAAGCGACGCAGTCACGTAATAAATTATAATTACAAGTGGCGTCAATGATTCAGCGTGATAAACTCAAGATTGAGCAATTAAACATAATTCATACTATGCCCTGCCATAAAATTCTCATGTTTTATTTTTTAAAACAAGTCGTCTCCGTTCGTCATATTATTCATATTATATATCCCTTCGTCCGATCTATTACATCCTATAAAAGTCCACTGCACAATTTAGGGGTGCATAGGTTGCCCTACAGGGGGATTTTATCATAGTTGCCATGCTATGCAGGCGGGCATGCAAAAAATTTTTTTTTTAATAATTTTGAGTTGTTATCAAGAAGTAGTTATTGGATTTGGGGATTCCCAGATTGTATTTGTTTATTTTTTGCTTTTTTATATAAGAATATTAACAATGCTATAAACATTACTAATATTCCCCTTAACCACTCGTGGCTTTATTCTATTATAATCACTACGTTCGTCAGGCGAATTAGTAATCGTTATACTTTTCGTCTTGCACATCAGATCCATTAAATTAGTATTCCTTAGTTGGGATGAAAGATATGATAAGGATATTCATACAGATAGATAGAGATACAGATATACACTCTATTGTGAAGAGCCAAAATGTGTTAAAGAAGGCACGTATGGCAAATCACAATGCTGTGTTGGTCCCTACTTTAAGGTATGGTAGTGAAAGTTGGGTGTGGCAGAAGAAGCACGAGAGTAAAATAAACGCTGTAGAAATGCGGTCGTTAAGGAGTATGTTAGGGCTGAATTTGAATGACATGGTAAGAAATTATGTGATAAGAGAAAAGTGTGCTTTGCAAGATGATGTTGTGACCAGGATTAAGAAAGGAATGCTTCGGTGGTTTGGTCATGTGGAAAGAATGAATGAGGAAAGAGTGACAAAGAAAATGTATGTTGCAGAAGTCAATGGCAGAGTCGGAAAGGGACGTCCTAGGCGAAAAATTATCGACCAAATTGGCGATTTATTGAAAACGGGCCAAATTAGGAGTATCTTTAACCGACGAGCATGTATGCGTAGGTATATGGACGTGAAGGAAGCGAGAGAGCTGTGTCTAGATCGTGCCAAATGGAAGTCTGTAGTCTCTGCTTACCGCTCTGGGTGACAGGCGTAAGAGTTTATGTTGTTGTTTTTCGTCTTGCACCTTTAACGCTTTGCCGACACGACCATTTTTTGATGCAACTTGTAGTTCTGGTCGATTAAGGATAGAGATATCTGCTGGAACTGTATTGGAACCTTTGTAGCTGAATAATAGTCGTATTGATACTTGTTGTGTTTTGCAGTATTCCGCCTCTGCGGCGGCAGATTAGCCGGTATTATGTGGTAGAAAAGTTTAGTTTAATGAATTTGATTTAGTAAGTAGCTAGCTCAGAAGATATGCGCTCGCCTCAAAAACTTCATAGTACGCGAGCGAAACGCGTTTTATTGTCAGGACGAATGAAATTGTTGATTTCAATTTTAGATGTTGATGTCCTGTACTGTTGTATCCTGTCAATTGAATGTATTCTGTGGTGTAATATGGTACACGCGATAAAAGAGTAAAGTTTGAGGAAACTTAGATGATTATTTCTAAAATATGGGAAACACCAACATAAATTTTTTATACTTTTAATAAGACTTTTACACAGTGTTAGTGGGATTAAAATTTTTTGGAAATATTACTATTTATGATACAACACAATATAATGTCATCATTTGAAGAAGTATCTGTCTACAATTTCTTTCGTGTGGAGTTCAAATTATGTACACGATGCCAACCCGGCAGGGGGAGGGTGAGTGCATAAAATGTTACAGCTCTATAACGTACCAGGCGATCCCATAATGAACTGGCCTGATATAGTTCAACGCGACATGTCGCTACATGTTGTATTGCATTAAATAGTACGTTTATCGTGCACTTAATATAAGAAACATGCATCGACATGAAATGCTTAGTCTTAGTTTAACAGGCATTTGAATAACGAGAGTCGCGTATTTTTTCAAAATGTCGAAAACTGAGTATCGAAGTGTCATAAAGTTTCTGTTTAAAGAAGGTTTATCCCCTGCCCAAATAAAAGAACGATTGGATGGCGTGTATAAGGAGTCTGCCCCCTCCTATAGCACAGTGAAAAATTGGGTAAAAGAGTTTCGCCTCGGGAGAAAAACCGTCGAAGACTTTGGCCACGACGGTCGACCTGTGGAAGTGCTCACTCCCGAAACGATTGCTCTTATCGAAGAGGAGGTTCTGAGTGACCGCCTTTTGAAGATTAGAGAAATTGCAGCAAGGCTTGGGCTCTCTAAGACTCCCGTTCATCGCGCGATCCATGAACATCTTCACATGAAAAAAGTGAGTGCAAGATGGGTACCGAAACTTCTTTCAGCGGTACAGAGACAGGAAAGAGTGCGCTGCGCTTCGGAGTTTTTGGATCTTTGTGGCGAAAATCCAAAGAATGTGATCGAACTGCTAGTGACTGGTGATGAAACTATGATCTTGTATTATGATCCACAAAGCAAGCGCGAGTCAATGGAATGGCGTTATAAGGGTGAAAAGCCCCCTAGAAAGGCAAAGGTGCAACAATCGACTAAATAACTGATGTGCACAATATTTTGGGATTTTCAAGGCATTTTGATGGTGGATTTTAAAGAACGTAATACAGTCGTGAACGGCGAATATTATGCTTCTTTAATATATAAATTACGAGACAAGATAAAGGAAAAACGAAGAAGCAAGCTGTCTAAAGTTGTCCTGTTGCTCCATGACAACGCCCCTGTTCATACCGCTGGTGTTTCGAAGGATGCAGTTCGGCAATGCGGGTTCACAGAAGTTCAACATCCACCTTACAGTCCAGACATGGTGCCGTCCGACTATTATTTATTTCCAAATTTAAAGCGGGACTTAAGATGAAGAAAATTTTCAAGCGATGAAGAGCTGCAGGCGGCCGTCTTCAGTCATTTTGAGGATAAAAAATGTGATTATTTTTATAAAGGTTTAGAGATGTTGATTCACAGATGTCAGAAGTGTGTTAGTATTCGTGGTGATTATATTGAAAAATAAAATTGGTTTCGTTTCATTTCCTTCATTGGTTCATAGTTAGGCTAATTCATTATGGGACCGCCTACGTACATATGCCGATAGATAAAGTACTCTATTAATTTTGTCAATTTTTCAGCTAAAACGATTGAACTGACCTCGCTATTGTTGTCGGGCGATTAGGGCTTATGCGTCGTGCGCACGCCGAACATTGAATTATTTCAATTTTTCTTTATCTTTTAAACTAAGCGTCCAAATAAAACGCCATAAAAACAAAATTTATCTTCATAAAATTGCCTTGATGAAGTAACTTTCGTTCGTAAGGATTAATACGCCATGCGTAATAACGTTCATAAATCACTTTTTAATTTCAATAATTTATGTCATAAAATACCTTATTGTGGTTTATGAATAAGAAATAGGCATGTACCGCGGACTTTTTTTAGGTGTATTGATGATCTATATTTTTGTAGACCATTGTATTTATGTATCACTAAGTATTACGCCAGCGCACGCAGTTAAATCGTTTGGGGGGCCTTTTTTGACTTGCTTAACAGAATTTTTTTAAGAAGCCGGTCTAAAATACCGGTTATATTGTAAGGATATACTTATATATTGTAAGTACAGTAGAGCGTCGATTATCAGAACGTCGATCAACCGAACGATCTGTTATACGGGACCTCGTAAATTAGGTTTAAATAAAACCCACTATTATTACACAATCGGAAATAGTAATATTAAGAAATAGAATTTAATACAATATTTAATTGGCCCGGAGTCGAAACTGGCAGACACGCGATGGTACTGAGTGAGATGTTAGGGATTCAGCGGCCGGGCAGAGATTGACTTTTGAATCCTCACCGGGAGCGGTGAGGAGTCAATCTCTGCCCTACAAGTTACGTGGTATTTAAAGGCAGCTGCCTTTAAATAATGGCATGACTAATTAGTGGAAATCTATGTAATCAATTATTATCCATGATTAAGGGTTTTCCCTGGCATTGGGAAACCGTAACATCCCCCGATTTAGAGTAAACTACACCCTTAAAAGTGGAGTTTATGTTTAAGTTAATGAAATATGAATTAGCCGATTCGAAGACAGGGTCCCGTGTTCACATTTTAGGTGTTAATGAAATCTAATTCAATGTCATTATTTTCGGGAGTTTTATTTTTTCTAGATTTCATTATTTTATTGTGTATGCCAGTTTAATACATCTTATAAATAATAAAGCACATAATAAAAATTATAATTACAATTGCGATACCTGAGAAATATTTTTGATATAAAACAATATGTGGTTTAACTATACTGTTAAGGCTTTTCAGGATTTCAGGATCATCATAAGCTAAGGAATCTAAGTTAACATTCTTAAGATTAACTACAGGTAAGTTTGATACAAATATTATTATACGCTATAATATTACAACAAGAATCATTTAAAATATTAAAATTAGGTACAATAGTTTTCAGTTGAATTTCATGTGGTGTTAAACGAGTGGGCTTAACCGAACTGAAAGAGAAGGGGAGGGAGAAGAGAGTCTAATTAGAAATTATAAAAAGATTGATTTAAAATATGCGTCCTAGATGGTCGGAGCAAATTGGGACAGTTTAAAAGAATAGACTTTAAAAGAACCTGGAATAAATTTTTGAGTATTATATAGCGGAAAGTTCTCAATGCGGAAGTGGAAATGAAGAACAGAATAGTATGTCTGGAATGCTAAATATGCTACAAGAACTCAATTGCTATGAATGTGATGAAAAAGACGTTCAAGTATTGATGACTGTCGAAGATGCAGATCCAGGGCATCTTGCAGGATAGCGAAATTGTTGACCTCGATGTCGTGAGTGACAAAGCTGATACCGCCAGCATCTCGTCAACTAGTGGTTCAGAAAATGAAGTCGAAAATATTCCTACTGCTTCTGAAGCTTTTACATGCTTAGATACTGCTTTGCGATGGTTTCAAGCTCAAGATGAAAGCGACCAGTATCAGATATCTGTCCTGAAAAAAGTACGTGACTTAGCTGCGTGTAAGAGGGCAGGTTCGCTTCAACAGACCAAAGATAAGAACTTTAAACGTTCATTATATAGGCATACTGTATGTTTAATATTGATTTTACAATATTTTTTTTGTTTACTTAGCAATCTGAATCGGGGGTCATTGTAGAAGCGTGCTCGCCGCGACCCCTGCCAGCCCTTTTCAGGGCTGCAATTCTACACAGCCGCGCACCCATGCAAACGAGGGTTAGGGCGTCCCCCCAAGGCGACGCACACCAGCTCGTCCCCGTTGGTGTGGAATGCAGCGCGCAAAGCGGCGATGGGGAACGCCACCCGTCATGCACAGCCCAACACGGCGGAAGGTGGAGGACGGAGTGCAGAGTTGGCACGTGGAATGTTAGAGGGGGCATGAGAGATAAAACGAATGAGTTGATCGAAATAATGAAAGATAGAGAATTAGATGTTGTGTGTACGTCGGAGACCAAACGGAAAGGTAGTGGTACTGAAGAGCTCCCTGGCGGGACGTTAGCTATATGGTCTGGAGTCCCGGAAAGCGAGAACGCCTGCCAGGGAGTGGGGGTACTGTTGTCGTCCCGGTTGGTCGATCTTATGACTGAATACAAGGTTGTGAACTCACGACTTCTCTGGGTTCGCTTTAAACTAGGACTGACGAAGTTATTCCTTTTGGCTGTTTATGCGCCGGTGGCTTCGGCGTCCAGGGCTGAGCTGGAGGAGTTTTGGGAGAATGTAAGAGAAGTTCTAGATTTGGTTAAGGGAAACGAAAGAACTGTTGTATGTGGTGATTTGAATGGATGGGTAGGTATCGCTCGACCAGGATAAGAGTCGGTGCTTGGAAAGTTTGGCGATAAAAGGGTTAATGATGCTGGCAAGCTTGTACTGGCTGTATGCAAGGAAAAGGGTCTTCTTGTGACAAACACTATGTTTAATCACAGAAAAATCCATATGTACACTGGAGAAAGAAAGAATGAGAGAAGTATGATTGATTTGTTCCTGGTGGATGACCGACTGCGAAAACAGGTAATGGATACACGAGTGTTCAGGGGTGCTGACCTGGGAACGGATCATTATCTAGTAATTACTAGATATAGGGGTTTGTTCGCGGGTTGGCGCTACCGGACGGCAGTAACAGAACCACAGTCCGTCAGTGGCATCCGAAGCTGGAAGCTTCAGGAAGCGGATACTAGGGACAAATATCACACGAGGGTAGCCGAAAAGCTTGACACCATCCATGGCAGGAAAGAATGTGTGGAGAGCATGGTAGAATCTTTGGGATGGAATGGTAAGTGCAGCGGAAGAAATATGTGGAACGACAAAAAGAGGTAGTAGTAAAAGAAGAGATGCATGGTGGAATGATGAAGTGAGAGAAGCTGTAAAAACGAAGAAAAAAGCATGGTTAGACTACTTGGCCTCTAGTAACGATAAGAATATGAGAGAGAAGATGAAAGAAAGATATAAGCTGCAGAAAGTTCATGCGAAAACATTGATTGAGGAAGTACGTGAAAGGTGTAGAATAGAAGCGGACGAGAGGTTGTCGCACAGCTTTAAGGAAAACTCCAAACTCTTCTGGAAAGAGGTTGGAAGGTCCCGGAGTGATGCGGCAGCCTTAAGAATGAACAAAGTGCTTTCGAGAAACAATGACGTCTTCTCAGAAAAACCGGACGTCATGCAGCGATGGAGTGAATTTTATAGAGAAATGTATGCGTGTCATGATCTTAGTAAAGGATCCGGGGGTGACGCCGTGACTGGCACGCCAGACACGGACCTCGATGACACTGAGGTCATCAGCATGAAAGAGATTGAACGTGCGATTCAAAGTTTGAAATGTGGTAAGGCTGCGGGACTAGACAGACTGAAATGGTCAAGTACGGTGGGCCTCGCGTCGGGGACAGTTTTCATCTGCTGTGCAATTTGTGCTGGCGGGCGGGAGATGTCCCGGATGATTGGCGACCCGCGGTCATTGTGGCTTTATATAAAGGTAAAGGTTCACATTTTGACTGCGGGTCCTATCGGGCGATCAGCTTGACCAGTTTAGCAAGTAAAGTTTACTCGAAGGTTTCGACACGTAGGATGCAAGAGAAATCGGAAAGATTCTTATGGGAGGCACAATGCGGATTTAGACCTGGAAGAGGATGCGCGGATCAAATGTTTTCTCTCCGCATGATCACGGAAAAGCTTCTGAGTGTTAACCAGAGGATTTTCTGTGCTTTTGTGGATCTGGAGAAAGCATTTGATAAGGCTATAAGGAAGAAAATGTGGGAACTGTTGCCGGGATATGGTGTGGATGGTCGATTGTTAAGGGCTGTGCAGTCACTTTACTATGACTGTAGAGCCTGTGTGCGGGTAGGGCATGACCTGTCACCCATGTTTAGCGTCCAAGCGGGCGTAAAACAGGGTTGTGTCATGTCTTCCTGGCTGTTCATACTGTATCTCGACAGCTGTTTACAGAAGCTGAAAAATAGCTGTTTGGGTGTGAAATTGGGTGACATAAAAGTTAATTGTCTGCTGTATGCTGATGATGCAGTGCTTATTGCACCATCAGAAGCAAAACTGCAGGCATTAGTCACGTGTATGAAAGAGGAATGTGAAAATAAAGGTCTCCGTTTGAATGCTAATAAAACTAAGGTTCTGGTATTTGAAAAGGACGAAGAGAGAACGAAATGTGAAATATGGGTAAATCAGGAATGTCTAGAACAGGTAAATGAGATTGTATACTTGGGGAGTGCTTTCAGCCGGGATGGAAGATGTGATTTAGATGTGGATAGGCGTGTTGCTGCCGGAAACAAAGTCAATGGGACCCTGAATGCATTAGTCATAAGGCAAGGCGTGGTGAAGAGTGCACGCCTTGCAATACATAACGCAGTGTTGGTACCGACTTTGTTATATGGCAGCGAAACCTGGGTATGCCAGAAGAAGCATAAAAGCAAGTTGAATGCAGTGGAGATGCGATCTCTTCGTAAAATGTGTGGCGTTACCATAGCCGACCGAAAGCGAAACGAAGAGATTCGCAATATGGCAGGATTGAAAGATGACCTTATCACAAAAATTGATAGGGGCGTACTCCAATGGTTTGGGCACGTTGAGCGAATGAGTGAAGACCGAATGGTGAAGAAAATATATAGAGCGAAAGTAAATATTAAAAGGTGTCGAGGTAGACCGAGACTAACTTTCGAAGACCATGTGAGCAAATTTCTCGAAGAGGGGAGGGTCAAGAGTACTCGGATACCTAGACGTGCATGTATGAAAAAGTTAATGAACCTGAAAGAAGCGAAAGAGTTATGTAAGGATCGTGACACTTGGCGATCTGTTCTCCCTGGCTACCCTGTTAGGGATTGTGCGTGAAGATAAGTAAGTAAGTAAGTAAGCAATCTGAACTTTATTTATATCCCTACTTACAGCTTCAGTGAAAGAAATTTGTATTGCATATAAATATGTTTTCTTGGTATATTAGCACATAATATTATACAGTTCGATTATCCCAACCGGTTTTCCGAACACCCATTTTCCCCAATTTGGTTGGATAATCGACGCTCTACTGTATATACTTAAAATATATACTTCTGATTGTTGTCACTGGTACCTAATTGTTGCGCAATTTTTAAACAAACAGGTGTTTTAGACCGGCTTCGTCTGACGCTATCTATATCAAATGATGATGATGTCGGGCGGAACCGGTTGATGTTTATACAGATAATAAATTAATAATTTAAAATAATTTTGTGTAAATCAAAATCACAAAAATTAAAAATATATTTAATTTATCCGTGGCTCGGAAAATATCTGTCCTGGAAAGTACAAGCAAAACGCTCAGCGGGAAATTTTTCAGAGAGTGAGTGAGGCAGTCACTATTTATAATACTTTTATTATTGTATTATTTTTTGTTCTTAAGAAACTATAAAATTCCCCGAGGATGAGACATCGTTTTGACGAATTATTAACTCTCACAAGTTACACACTTCACTATTGTACAACAGATAATTAAAGTTCCCGATAGGACGGTTGCGTGACATACTACACTTCTTAGTAATTAAAAATGTAATGACGTTTTCAGAAACGTAGCTTTTAGATTTTTTTTTGTAGAAAAATCTACTTTCCGAACGAATATCAATACGGTTGCGAATTACGTTATTGAACGAAAATCAAGTTAGGTAAGTAAGTGAGGGTAATGTGGTCATCTGGTTAATATAGTCACTTTCTTGTAACTCAAAAACTACAGTCTTGTTTGCATAGATGGCTTTGTGATACGATAGCTCTTCATCGATTAATCAAATAATAAAGGGTGAAAAGGGCGATGCTTCATCGACGCCATTTTGACAGTTGATATTATAGTAAATATTTTAGTCGGTTTTAGTATGGTGTAGTGTAGTTAGTTTTGTCAAGTAGATTTTTCAGTGTTTCTCATTATTGACAAAGCTTGTTTGAAATTTTTTTTCTTAATATATTAGTCATAATATACGACTTTGTGTTTTTGTCTCTGTCCTTCTCCTAGTTTTAGTTTTATAGGGCGGCAAAGCTTAAGGTGACCGTATTACCCTCACGTGCTTTATTATATGGTGGTGTAAAAACAATTTAATCCCTTTTTAAAAATGAGATAATAGTAGAATTCCGTTTCCGCTTTCAAAATTGAAGTTACATACGAAATACCACGTGTTAATAAGTGGCTATTGCAGCCAATGGCACCTGAAACCAATTAATAGAATCAGGCGTTACTTTGCGGAAATCCATTATATCTAAGATCTTAGTTGTCAGCCGCCGTAGAGTCTACATCAAGTGAGGATGCCTCGTATAGAGGCAAAACACGTGTCGAACTATCGTCGATGGTGTGTCTTACCTGGAATAGTGGTGTTGGATGTAGTGGTGCCGGGAGTAATGATGTTGGGAATAGTGGTGCTGGCACTAGTGGTGACGGAGTTAGTGCATGCAATTGTGGGAGGGCGGGAGGTGCTCTTCAATCCAGGTAAGACATATCATTGTATTTAGTTAGCGGAAGGTTGTGAAGTAATTAATATTTTTATTACCTGGAACCAACTTCAAAAAAAGAAGACTATGGATGCGTTGTCAGTTATGAGGACTAATAAAACAGACTGTAGTTAAACTGGCTGTTTACATCACAGTCACACAGTAGATGCACTGCTTCTTGGCGACGGACATGAAGAGATTCATTCGATTTGTAGTATACGCGTAATGTTTACACGTGGTAGAGCCATACTGCAGTTATATTTATTACCGGAGATTCTTTTCGACAGGCCTGTTGGTCTAGTGGTTAGTGACCCTGACTGCTATGCCGGAGGTCGTGGGTTCGATTCCCACCCGGGACAAATGTTTGTGATGAGCACGATCATTTGTTCTGTGTCTGGGTGTAATTTATCTATAATATTTATGTATTTAGAAATATATAAGTATGTTTATCAGTTGTCTAGTACCCATAACACAAGCTCTGCTTAGCTTGGGACTAGATGGCGTTGTGTGATAGTTGTGGAATATTATATTATATTATATTATATTATATTATATTATATTATATTATATTATATTATATTATATTATATTATATTATTATGATTGTAGCACGAATTGGTCGGCTCAACCTGGGAAGGACCACGCTCTCACAGAATACCAGCGTACTACACCAGCTTAATGCTGCTGTGTTTCGTAGCAAGTGTAGAGAACCGGAGATTCTTTTCTACTGGAAGCGATGCATTCCATCGCAGTCCTCAGGGGCGGCAACGCATTTACATTTATTTTTATTCTTAATTGTGTATATAGACATCTATGGGCCACAGCATCCACTTACCATCACAGATTAACTGTTGTGCTCTTTGTCACCTTTATTTTATTAAAAAAAAACGTAAATGAGAATAGAATATAATGCATTTTTGCAATCGCTACACAATGGACGTACGATAAACTGAAAAACATTATGCAGATGTTAACTGCGACTTAGCTTATAAATACACGTGTTTTTATAAACGGTATAAATTATTTTTATATCCTATTTTATTGTTTTGAGTCTTTCCCGCTTGTCCATTCGACACCGAATAGATAGGCTTATTGTATATCGTATGATGATCTTTAGCATCCGATAGTTTAAACCATCTCATTAATGCCAGATGTAACCAGACAACATTGGCTACGCAAAGCAGCGGCAAATGTCTGAATGTGAGGTACTGTAATCCGCAAAAGCCAAATTCTTACTATTACTATCTACCTATTTTCTGGTAAGTATTTACTAGCTGATGATGATGAAAAAGAAAAATACTTTAAGGGCAACTGATTAATAGTGATTGTAAAAGCAAGACGGTTCTGTAGCGCAATGGCGTTTGGTTTTGGGCGCCGCAGGGCTTCGAGTTCGATACCTGCACGGAAACAAGTGTTTATATGGCCTACAAATAATTGTTTTTAAACCACCTCCACGACATGAAAAAACTATTTTGTGGCTGACTTTTTTCCTAAAATACAACTTTCATGAATAAAAATATGATACTCACGGAAGTAAAATTTTTTGTCCGACTGCTTTCCCCAGCATAACACCGACCACTGTTTTTTAACACCAGAACAGTTAAAGTGTGCGCGTCCGCATCCGGCACAACCCTGTATATTTCCGAGTACCGTATCTTCTCTGATGAGAATCTTACCTACACCACTGTTATTCGGGGTAATTATTACAATTTTTTCTTCACTGTTCTCCTTCGGCAACATAAGGGATGTCGAAGTCATTTTTTCCAAATTTTGATGTTCCATTTTTCTTGAAGTTATACTAATTGCATGTTGTTTTGTTTGAATATCCTAACAAGACCGGGCAGTTAACGTTCAACGTGTTCTCGCGCCACTGGACAGTCGCCGACTGAACGTGCCCTGTGGGTCAAATCTGCTTATCATTGACTTATTTTTTTTCCAATGTATTGGTTTATATGTGTTATCATTGTGTTAAGATTTATGCATTCTGAGATAGAATGTTAAGTTTTCTTTAAATATGTCCCTGAGTTTAAGTCTATATTAACATTTTATTATCCTACCGTGCGTGTGGGTTAGTGATAGATAGCTATGGTTTCATGAATGACGTTTAGTGTTTATGAGTGATTAAAAGATCGATTGACGCCTTGAGTTATTTGCCCTTGAATATGAATTCCGTTTCGAACTGAACACAGTTAAATTCATAGTAAATGTACTTTACTACTAACAAAATAAACACGCCCTTTACTTTAAAAATATGTATGATATTCTATAAAATAAATAAATATCAGGTTTTATTATAAAATGATAATTAATAACAAATATTGACAATACAGATGAATAAAATATTTTTCATACCAACGTAACATAACATGTAAACAATTACACACCTTTGCAACCTAGTCCGCTGCTAAACATAGATCTTCCCATAGGGAGATATTTGCCATAGTTGCCACGATTGGCAAGTGGGCTAGCAACTTTATTAGATGGTGCTCTGTCGCCTCTAACGAGACCCAAGGGATGATTTATGGTGTTGTAGATATTCTCACACCGCCACTCCACAGTAAATGTATGTAAATAATGGACAAAATAAATTAAATTTTGAAAAAATAATAATATTATTCTACGTCAGCCTAATTAATTCGTTACTGGGTATTATTATAGATATTTTTTAAGGATACACCAAATGATGCACGTCTAGAAATTTGTCATACATACTCATAATGCTTGCAGGCGGCAAGCATGATAAGTATGTGTGTAATATAGTGAAATAACCACTACTTGGAGTAATAGCGCTAACTCAAAAACGTCAGTTCTTGACAAAAATTATATGGCACCACATGAAAAGCACCAGCTTTCAATTAAAAACCATAAAAATCGGTTCACCTGGAAGTAATTTCTGTGGTAACACATAAAAAAATGCAGTCAAATTGTAAACCTCCTCCTTTTTAGAAGACAGTTGAAAAGATACGTGAGTACGCTTAAAGATAGACGTCATTGATGATAGTCTTTAAAAATTATCTTCGTCCGAGCTCTCACTGCACAAACTTAACATAAAAGTTGATGTGTTTATATTTTATAATAGATTCCATTGAGAAACGGGAGTCCATCGAAATTTTTCAACTCTATCCGAAAAAAGCATTGGGCTAGACGTCGCACACGGCAGGCGTGAATACTCTCACTAGGTGTAGTCACGGAGTTCCCTGCACGATTATCGATAAACTCTTTAATAGCTTTTTTACTGCTTCTTCGGAACTGATATATTTGACTATAAAAAAGTTATCAAAACTTCTAAAAAATTTACGTGGTAGAGGCACGCTGAATGGGTTGGCTCGACCGGGGTGGGACCACGCTATCACAGAATATCACCGTAAAATAGCAGCATAATGCTGCTGTGTTTCGTAAGTGTAGAGAATCGGAGACCCTTTTTACAGGAAACGTGGCGTTCTTTCTCAGTACTCAGGGGTGATAACGCATTTGCATTTTGATTCTTAATTGAGGATAAATGTAGATGTATATGGGCCACAGCATCCAGTTACCATCAGGTGGACTGTGTGCTCGTTTGTTACCCTTATTCTATAAAAAAGATGGAAGTCTGAGGCAATACATTATGGTGAAATTCATCAGATATTTATTAGGTTTCTTTATTTTACGTATTTGTCGCAAATTATCTCATTTTTTTTGCTCCTCCATCAACAACAGACGCTATCAAAGCTGTAGTTTGAGACGGATCCGCTTCCACCATCGCTCTCAATTTGTCATTATAAACTATTGAAAAGGAACCCAGGCTCGCAAGGTCCTCTTGAAAAGGAACCAAGCGTTCGTAAACGTTCAACTAAGAAACAGAAGGGAGGAATCGAGGCTTCTCTTGATCCGGCCTCCTATAACGCCTACGTTGGGTTCGGGAATGTAATCTCCGCAACGGAGTAACACACAAGGGCGATAACCTCTTCCTTTTCCGAAAATAGGTTCAGGCGGGGATTACGGGTCTTCCGAAGTCGTCCCGGTCCCAACGCCTTAATTCTTCGATGTGGACTGTATAATTTTGAGGGACGAATTTCTTGGGAATAAAACAGCAATTATCTTCAAACCGTTCCGTGAGAGAGTAATTACTTTTCCCTATCACTTCCCTACACTTTTTCGTTCTTCTTATTGACTGCTAGTCTTGCACTTTTTCCCGAAGTTTCTCCGAACTTTCCCGAAACTTCCCCGAACTAATCCCGAAGGATTCCTGAACTTCCCCGAACTAATCCCGAAGGATTCCCGAACTTCCCCGAACTAATCCCGAAGGATTCCCGAACGAATTGCAAGAAAACTCGTTTACTGAGCTACCCCAGAGCTATACGCGAAAGTGAGCCGCGCCATTCGTGCGCTTGCGCAACTCAATTACATCAATTTGTACTATCACTCTCTCACGGTTTTCTCAATAATTTTATTTGTAGAAGACATACATTTATACAATTTACTTATAAAGATAGCACAAAAAAATATATATACTACGATATACATTACATTTTTATATCACAAAAAACCTTTTATTTATTTAACAAAATATGCCTATTTTACTCACGTGTTCAAAGTTGAAATTTCTTAAATATTTAACATAGAAAGTTGAAACAATGTTTTCCACTTGAAATTATACATATCTTAACCAATACAATAGTTTAATTTACACTTTCTCTATTCATTTCACTATTAAAACACTTTTAAATTTCTTATACAAAACTATCATTATTTCACTTATTTACAGGAATTTTCATATAAAAATAACACAGAATTCACCTCTTTTACACATACAATCAATCTGAAATGTTTCACAAGTCATTTTTACATAAATTGCTGAAATTTCAAATATTTAAATTTCCACATATTTGGCCTCCTAAGTACGTGGCTAGCGTGCGTCTATGATCTCACACTATTTGAACAACTAACTTTTGCACGGCTATCGACTATCAGTAAAAATGGAAAGTTTAGTATACACTAATATCAACAATACTAGGTGAATAACTGCTTCTATATAATTCTCAAACTGTAGGAAATTATTTCTTTAAATTAACACCATTGGAAAGATGATTTCAACCGGGGAACAAATCCGGTAACATAATTTATATCTTAAAAATTCCCTATATGAAATTATTAAGAAATATTACTAGGAAAACAATAAACTATTCCGGCCTGGGAGTCGAACCCAAGACCTTCATATCATTAATTCGATATTTCTTTAAGATTCAACTAAGCATTTTCTTATCGGAATATTATTGCTTGATAATTTGCCTTTTAGAAGCTATTCGTAATCGGTTAACTAATAAATTGAAATATTCTTATAGGCGCGTCGCAAACAACTATCTTCTCCAAGCTGCCGTGAGATCGCGGGATTCCTTTGATAAATTTTCTCGAACGAAAGCAATAATCTACAACCCTTTTTGCCACCAGAAACGACGTGAAATATGTATTTGACGAATTACCTATATGGCGGGGAAGTTAACTTGTTGGGAAAATGTAAGGTATAGGTTTCATTTTTCTTTTTGTAATATTAGTTATATTTTATGTTAATTAAATTAGAAATTAATAAAAGAAATATTCCTAAACATAGAAAAATTAAGAGTTAAAAATGTGAAAAACATAAGGAACAAATCATTGAGGTGACTAGCGACATCTGGTGAACGAATGATTATAAGTCTTCATTGAACTAATAATGAATTTTTGTTCAAGGAAACTAATAAAGCAATTAAAAAATAAGGTGCCGTAAATAATATATATATATATATATATATATATATATATATATATATATATATATATATATATATATATATATATATATATATATATATATATATATATATATATATATTGTTAAAGGTATCAACAGTTACCTCATTAGGCGTGCAATAGATTTACAATTTTCGTAAACATAATATATATACTATTTACATTTAACAGATGATAGATTTACAATTAACTTCTAAGATAAAATATTAAAAAAATGTTTATAGATATAATTCTAATAAAGAACACGATATTAGCTCTTAAAATTATAGAATTCATTTAGCGTATAAAACGTATGTTCCACCAACCAGTTTTTTAAATTATGTTTGAATTTGGGTCCTTTTATTGTTTTAATACTATTGGGTAAGTGATTAAATACTTTAATTTTTTGCCGTTCCGAAAGTTTCGTTTCGAATAAATCGCAATTATTTCTAATAAATAGGCACAACTCTAAGATATATATTCCAGTTAAAGTTAAAAAACGTTTTTCTTTAAATAAATTCCTCAGGATGTCTCTATTTGTTTTACGGTATATGATGCGTAAATATCGTGTCTGTAGTATAAACGTTTCATTTATGTTGGTTGATTTACCCCAAAAAATTATACCATAGATTAACAATGGATAAATGTAACCATAGTACGTATTTCTAGTAACAGATTCAGAGGTTGACCAAGAAAGTATTGAAAGAACATAGCAGTAACTCGATATCTTTTTGTTAATCTTTTCTATGTGTGATTTCCAATTTAGGTGAGAGTCAATTTTAACTCCAAGAAAGTTTATATTATGTACTTCCTCTATGATTGAGCCATCAAATGATATTTTTAAATGGATTGGTTCGGTCTTGTAATTTCTAATTTGGAGAATTTTAGTTTTAGTTACATTAATTGTTAGGTTTGTGGATTTTAACCAGGACACTATGTCTTTTATGGACTTATTAATTTCACTTTCAAGTTCTGAACTATTTATTAGCTTACTAGTATAAAAGACTGTAACATCATCAGCAAACATTATTGTTAAATGCTTGGTGATTTTAAATATCTCGTTGATATATATTAAAAACAAAGAAGGACCGAGTATACTTCCTTGAGGTACACCAATGTTGACTTTTTTAAATTTTGACTTAATTGTTTCAATAGTTGTAGTATTACTATTATAAGTATCCAAAATAGTTGCCTGATATCGATCTTCTAGGTACGATTTAAATAATTTTAGAGCAATTCCGCGAATGCCAATGTTATCCAATTGTTTCAGTAAAATTTCATGATTAACACAATCAAATGCTTTTGTCATATCTAAGAAAAGGGCAAAACATGGGTTTTTTTCGTTAATGTCATCCCAAATATGTTTCATTATTTTAAATACAGCTAATGACGTGTTTTTACCTTTTTAAAATCCATATTGATTAGGATTTAAAATTTTATTTACATTAATAAAATTCATGACTTTATTATAAATAACTTTTTCAAAGATTTTGGAAAAGCTTGGTAGTAGTGCTATGGGTCTATAATTATTTGGGTCTTGCTTCGGTCCTTTTTTGTAAACAGGTTTTATAAGAGCAATTTTTAGGTCATTTGGAAATGTACCCGTTTCTAACATTAGATTTATGATATAAATTATTGGTTCTGAAATATGCTTTAAAGATTGTCTAATTTAATACATTGATATATGATCGTAGCCAAAAGATTTTTTCGGTTTTATTTGTTTAACTATTTTACTGACATCATTTATGTTGATTGGTGATAAGAAAATACTGTTGCAATTAAATGAGTTATTTAAAGTTTTATAAGATCCAACATTACTATTTTGATAATTACGTGTAAGAAATAAGTTATTAAAAATTTCTACCATTTCATTTGGCTCACTGACTACCAACCCATTAACTTTTATATTTTTTATGGTGTTTTCTGTTGAATTGGTGTTATTTTTTATCAAGTTCCACGTAGCTTTTGTTTTATTAACACTAGATTGTATATATTTTATATTAGACCTCCTTTTTGATTCAACTATTACCGCTTTCATTATTCTACAATATTCCCTATATCTACTTGTCTTAGCAAAATATTTATTTTTCAACGTTTTTAGATATAATTTCCTTTTGTTTCTACTGGATATTTTTATTCCATTCGTAAGCCATTTAAGTTTATTTTTTTTGTGTAATTTTAATCCTCTTAAGGGGAAAACTTAGGGTAAAGATCAAGTTAAATATAATAAAAAATGATTTATATGCCAAGTTTACATCCTTTTCCTCATAAACTTCTCTGAATCCAATTTGGGATAAGTACTTTAGAAATATCGGTAGATTGGAATCTATATTTCTCTTATAAATGAACCAGTGTTCTTTTCCAAAGTTATATCTACACGCAATACTAATCTATTGCGCAGTGTGGTCTGATAATCCCAAATTAAGTACTTGAGAATCATACTTATTAGCATTTGTTATTATGTTATCTATACAAGTTGCAGAATAAGCCGTAATTCTAGTTGGCTCTTGTATAGTAAGATGTAGATTGTATTTCCTTGGTGTTATAATAAAGATACTTCTTCTTTTGCTGTTATCTAACGTGTTTATATTAAAATCTCCTAATAATATTAATCTATTCTTACTGTTACGTAGTCGTACTATTAGCTTAGGAAGTAAAATTTCAAGTTTTTCGATAAATATGTTAAAATCGCTGTTAGGGGTTCTATATATACATACAACAATCAGATTTAATTCACCTAATAATTATACCACAACTTTCAAAATGATTATCAATTGAAAGTTGGTTTAAGTAATCTATATTTTTGGAATCTATGTTACTCCTTGTGTAAATGCAAACACCTCCTCTAGATTTCGATTTTCTTGCATAAATAGCCATCTTCTTCTTCGTTTATACCCATGTAACTTGTAAAAGTTCTTTTCTTCTTCTCTTAAAAACTTTTCCGTAAAACAAAGTATATGTAATGTTCTTTCTTTCGTTAAAATTTCAATATTGCTTAAATTGAATTTGAAATTTTTTAAATTGAAATTGTATTTTAAACTTTGTATATTAATATGGAAAATATTTAGAACGTTTTCAATAGTGAAAAAACTGGTTGTTAGTAGTTACGTCATTGCCAATTTTTTTATTGATAGGTTTAAAATAGAACGGAATTGTTCCTTTCTTATAATTTGAAACACTGTTAATAACAGCAGATTTTGTTACTTTATTCATATTGACGTTGCGATTTTTTTGGCAAAGTAGAATGGAATGGTTCCTGGCTTATAAGCATTTTTATTTTTACAATTTGTCTGTGATATATTTCTATTACGTATAAAATATTTTGTATAGTCTATTGAATCTATTTTTTTATTAATTTCATTAAACATTCTAAATTTAGACTTTGTGCTAAACATATTATTTGCCTTATATGGTATATCAATAAATGAGCAATGTGAATAATATAAACTAAGTAAATTTAACAAACGATTGAATTTATGTTCATTTAAATATGGATTGCGAATTACATTTGTGATCAATATCTTCTGTTCTCTATGATATTCTAGAAAAGAATATAGTTCAGCAAATGTTTTATAGGGATTAACATCATTTGCGCCTACTGAAATAATTATCCAATCATCTGCACCCATTTAAACTTCATTTTGTAGTGGTTTTTTTAAAATAACATCCGTAGGAGTGTCAGGATATGTAAATGCCGATATATTATATTGACGGGGGTTTTTATACCTTGACCGAATTTTCATTAAAGCTGAAGCCATTCCTAAAGCTTGCTGGTCACCAACAATAAACATTTGATTTTTGTCTTTGACTTTAGTTTTGATAGTTATAGTTTTTTCTTTTGACTCTAAAGAACATTCATTCTTCTCTTGGACAGTAAGATCAGAACTGGGTTTTTCAGAAGGAACTGTTTTAAATATTGAATTTTGGTTAATACTAGAGTTGTCTTCTTTAGGCTTTTTTTTGCAGGATTTGGAAATAGCGCCGTGTTTGAGTGGACTGTCGAGTAGTTTCTTGTAAACACTTTCTTTTTTCTGGTACTGTTCTAGGGTTTTTCTTAAATTTTGTATTTTCTAAGTTTAACTCCATAATTTCATTATGTGCACTGGTCAGTTGCAGAGTTAATTGATCAATTTCATTTTTAAGATCAATAATTTGTGAATTTTCTAGTAGGGTAGTATCAGGTAACTGTCCGAATCGGAATACGATATATTTCTTAAAGATGAATTTCTTTTCTCAAGTTTATTTCCAACAGTTATGTTTACTTTACTTGATTCCCCCATACTCGTATTATTATGTTTTAAACGTGTGTTTTTGATCGAGTTTTTATCATCGGGACTTCAGTTGACGATGTATCACTTAAATTACCTTTCCGTTTACTCCCCTTATTCTCAATGCACAAAGTACATTTCCACTTCTTTTTGCTTTCGGTTCTCATTAAGTAATATCGCTTTGATGAAACATTCGTGCAGTCAATGTCATAGTACATATAACATATAGAGCAGTATATATATATTACTTAAATTTCAAATTCGAAGTCAAACGATAGTTCAAAGATTTTTTTACTTATAAAACATCTTTGCGATGGCTATTACAGTTACCTTTTGTCTTAATATAGCGTTCATATCTACTGACCTTTATATATACAAGTACGCTGGACTAGCTATACACCGTTACATAATAAGGTTATTTGATTTGCGCCATTTTGGCGCTTACAGCAGAAGTGCACGTCCACGGAACTAATAATAGGGATAAGACAGTGTGACAAAATATATCGATAAAAATATGGATTGATAGACTTTACCCGTAACATCCATTCCATTTATGTATCATATTAATATAATGCCACTATCATTCATCATCATTAAAGCCCTTCACAAGTCCACTGCTGAACATAGGCCTCCCCCATGAATGCCACAAAGCACGGCCCTGAGCCAACTGCATCCATCAACTTCCTGTATGTCTTACCAGGTTTTCACTCCATCTAGTGGGAGAACTTCCGACACTTCACCTGCCGGTACGAGGCTGCCACTCGAGAATCTTTTTTCCCCTCGGTTATCGGTTCTTCGAGCTATATGGCCGGTCAATTGCCACTTAAGCTTACTAATCCATTGGGCGATGTCGGTCATTCTGGTTCTACTGCCGATATCCTCATTCCTAAATTTATCCTCCTAAGCTTTCCTGCTTCGGCAGTGCCACGTATTCTAGGGGGCTTGATATATCGCAATCCATGGTTTCTTGATCAAACACTTAATTGCCTTTGTCGGTAGATGTTGCGCAAGAGGAAGCTGTCAAAAACCGTGAACGTAAACGATGGCCAGTATTTGTAAATAAGAAATAAATTTAAGTAGGGCCACTACGAAGTTAAACACAATTTAAATCTTGAGACTCGAGAGAGAATTAAATCTCTAGACTTCAAACTGCCTCATAACTATTCAAATAACCCACTCTTATATATTTTGACTTCGTCCTTTTTGTTTTCTAGCAAAAAGCCGCCTGATCACTGCCCTTATTAATGTACTTAAAAATGTACTTCATCGACTTAAAAGAATTGCAAAATTCTAAATTAATATGTGCCTTAAATGTCCTTGACAGAATCTTATTATAGGGGACCACCCACTTATTGTCAACTTGAATGTCTTTTTTTTAAGTGTAAAGCCACCGTCAGTCGGAGATCGTCTTCTGTACTCTGGGTAACCATCGTCACCTGTCTGTGTATCTCTCAAAAATTGTCTGCGACATTTTTTGCTATATTTATTATCTTTAATGCAGGGAAAATTACTATTAAGGTTCCCACATGGACCGTGTATCATATCCTATACCTTTAAACGAGCAGTTCTTGATATATATAATTGGAATCTCGGAAACGGCTCCAAAGATTTTCATAAAATTTTGTGTCCAGGGAGTTACGGGGGCAATAAATCGATATACCTAGGATTTATTTTTAAAAAATATCTTTTTGTCCGTGTTTTCAGGCAATGAAAAACCGCTACAATATAAGAAGATAAATTTTGACACTGTATTAATGATCGTAAATCGTAATAGCTCAAGTGGATATCGAGCGGTCGCGAAATCGTAATATGTACCTTGGATCGCGTCCTGTTTTCGATTCGACTTTATGACTTTTTTTTTCAAGTTCTTTTGTTTAGTATTTTTTAAAAATATGAAAATTTTAATTAAACTAATTGCACTCATGGTTTTTTTTCAAATAACCAGTTCAGTTTTTTTTTATTATGTAGAAAATAAAAAAATATTATTCGTATTTCATGAGTATGTAATTTGTATCTAAATGTAGGTCATCCAGGTACTTGTTTTTAATTATGTTGTATAAAATAGGATTAATCTGGATTTGGTATCACACCACATATAAGTTCATCCACCACGTCAGGAGAAATGCAGTTAATCATACACAACAATATGGGTATGTGAGGCAGACCCCGTTGCTACCATTCGGTAGAGAACATGAAACAACATACCTCTCCAAATATTTTTCCTTTGGTTAGAAGTCTCATTATTTTCTTAAATGTGATGTGAAAAACCGTGGCTACTATAACTTTTTTGCTCAGGCATATCCGTGATTTAATAACATCTTCAAACTCGCTGTCCTTCATGATTTCCTTCATATCGTAAATGTGATACTCTATACACTTCAAGGTGTTTGCACGGATATATTTACTTGCAGCCTGAATATGAATGAATGAATGAAATATACTTTATTGTACACCAGAAATACATATGAGAGAAAAAAATATTCAAAGGTACAATTGGTGGCCTTATTGCTTAAAAGCGATTTCTACAGGGCAACCATTGCAGAGGATAAAGTGACCTGTGAAAAAGGGTAAGGATGTACGTAGGTTGTTGGAAAATACCACGACATAAATATAATTATATAATCCATAAATACATACATACAATAGTAACTAAATACATTTTAAATACAAAAATAATGACATACATATACTGTTCGCGAATGCCTAACAAAGTTAATAAACAAAGTTATAAAGAATATTGTTTTTTGTATTAATAATGAAATTACCGACAAAACTGGATGAAAACGTGTATTAATATAGTTGTTTAGCATGTTTATAACTCTTAGTATATTTGTATAGAATGTCGTTTTGATAACAAGTGATTATATCACTATACAACCTTTATTATATTAAGAAAAATCGACCAATCACAGCGCGTCTTATCGTGGAACTCTCTAAAAGTTTTTAATTAACTGCGTAATAGTTCATACTAAAAATAAGGAAAATAATTTTATGTTCTAAAAGAGTTGTAAATATGACATTGTATTAGCATATGGCTTATAGATTAAGGAAGTGTAGGAATATTTTGTATAATTAAACGCATTTCGTAGTTATAGAAAAATCAAAGAATTAATGTACCCAAATATTATGA
The DNA here is from genome assembly GCA_036936625.1 of Parnassius smintheus behrii. Taxonomy (NCBI): domain Eukaryota; kingdom Metazoa; phylum Arthropoda; class Insecta; order Lepidoptera; family Papilionidae; genus Parnassius; species Parnassius smintheus. Next base: position 26,664,188 of record JAUPFT010000024.1, read on the forward strand.
AAATTTGGGACATTGTGTTTATTAACTTTTTACAATGTTAATGTTTTGAGTAACCTTTATGATATACTAATAAAATATCAGACTGCCGATTTATTGATGTATAGCATGTTAGTGTAGCAATTAGTTTTGTATTGAAAATATTGTGATTTATGCCATTTGTATAGTGAAAAGTTTATGCAATAAAGAGGCAAAACGGAAAATGGCAAGCGGCTAACTGTAAAGTATTGCCAAAGTCTACCTTAGGGGCTCAGGACCCAGTACCCGCAGTAGTGTGAAGAACTACCAGTGACAAGTGAAGTGAAGTGAGTGGTATCCGGTGGTAGCTGAAGTGACTAGTAGCGGTATATAGTGAATAGTGAAAGTTAGCTAGCCGAAAAAGGTCGTAACTGATATTCGCAGTTACACATAGTGAATAATAATATAATAAAAATAAGGAAAGAAAATAGACAGGTGTCAACTATGTTTATTTTGTCTAAATATTTTAATAAAAATAACTATACATTTTAATTGTAAAATTTTAGTGCACAAAGGAAATTTTTATTGTTGTCATAGATTTAAATAGTATAACAGTGGTTTATATAATATCTGAAATTAACTACGAGACATAAAAATTTTTCAAGATTGTGACATAATATGCCAAATGAAACAAAACAATTCGCAACAAAGGATTTCTGAAATATTATATATTTGATTGACTGATGAAGAGCTATCGTATCGCAAAGCCACATAAGAGTTTGTCGGGATATTTTTCATATTTGCGCATGGGGATTTTGTTTTTGTTCCCACTACAGTAACTGTTCAGTATTTGAAAAGTTCTAGTCCGCGTATGATAACTTCAAGACACGGTTGCTAAGGCCGCCATCGTTTGTTCTAGCGACGCCATACGTCCGTGGATCTCTTACACTGCAGCTTCCAATTGCAGAACCGTCCTGTGACGCACCTACGTAACGACGCATGCGTCTTGTTACCAAGACAAGCAGCCTTCATATTTTGACTTTGACTTTTTTATATCTTCAGTGTAATTGTTAAGTTACTTTATTGTGTTTTTTAATTTGTTTTAAGTTATTCTTTTTTGTTATTGTATTTAACTGTTGTGAATGCAGTCCGTAACCCAATCTAGTGATGACACGGCAAACGCAACACTTATATGTACACAGTGCAACAAGTCATTCAAATCTTTAAAAGGCCTCAACATACACACTACAAAAACACACAGGAAATGTATTAGCCAAAACAGTTCACCTTTAGACATACACCCTTTTATTAAAAATACACCTACTTTTGCAGCCAACTTTCCAACTCCTTTCCACACATATCTTAGCCATTTGAAAAATAGTATACAGACAGTTAAAATAATCCCTCGAGGAGCTCGAATAACCGTTGCTACACATTTGTCACAATTAATCCAGAAATGTTACATAAGCAATTGTACTCAAGACTGGCAGAACCTATTTTTATTTTCATACAGCACACTACATATAACAAAAACTGATTAACCAAATTTATCCTTGACACAAAAGATTAAAAATAACTGTACTGTCAGCTCCTCACCTTCTCCCGCACCTCTAATCAAACATGATGCCCCTCGTAATCGCAACAAACTAATCGAAAACAAAATCTGTGACGGAGATCTCAAAGGTGCCGCTCGCCTTTTGTTCTCAAACGAGGTACTTTCACCAGATACCCCTGACACCCTTCAGGCCTTACGGTCAAAACATCCTCTAGCTCCAGTAAACCCATATTTTTTCGACCGACCAACAGTAGGGCAAGCATGCCTTCAAATTCAAAACAAAGATGTAACGGATGCCATTTTATCTTTTAAACCAGGTTTGGCTGCAGGTTTGGATGGAATCTCACCGCAACATTTGAAAGACTTAACATCGCATTCTGTGGGTGATGCAGGTGAGCAACTTGTAAATTCGATCACTAAATTAATTAACTTTATGTATTCCGGTAATGTCAATCCAGAAATTGTTCCAATTCTTTTCGGCGCGAACCTCATTGCTCTCACCAAAAAGGACGGAGGGGTGAGACCAATTGCTGTTGGATCAACACTACGACGCCTGGCCTCCAAAATTGCTGTTCAACATATTTTACAGGATTTAAATTCGGAATTTGAACCCGTACAGTTAGGTTTCGGTGTAAAAGGAGGGTGTGAGGCAGCCGTCCATGCCCTACGTTCTTTCCTAACATATGGACATCCTGACGTGTTGCTCAAAATTGATGTCAAAAATGCTTTCAATTCGGTAAATAGGGGGACCCTACTGACTGAAATAAATCAACATATACCCGAAATATACAATTATCTTCTTCTCAGTTACGCTGACCCAACAAAATTGTTATATCGATCTAATGAATTATCCTCGGAAGTAGGTTGTCAACAAGGTGATCCCCTTGGACCAGCAATTTTTAGTTTGGCTATAAATCCCATAATCAAAAGTTTAAATTCTAAATTCAATATTTGGTATCTGGATGACGGAACCTTAGGAGGTGATATGGAAACTGTATTTTCTGACCTTTTTTCAATCAAAAATAAATTTGAAGCCATTGGTTTGGAGCTTAACTTTAGCAAATGCGAACTTTTTATAAATAACTGCAACTTAAATTTAAATGACGTAAAACACAAATTTAATACTTTGGCACCAAATATTAAAATAGTTAACAGTAATTCCCTTTACCTTTTAGGTTCTCCAATTTTTAACGAATCTATTTCTGAATATATTAATAATTCAATTGCTAAATTTCAAAATTCTGCTGACCGTCTCCTTGAAATTAGTCCACATTATGCACTTTGCATTTTAAAATCTTGCCTTTTTGTCCCGAAATTTACGTATGTGCTCCGTTGCTGCTCCTTTTGGAATCACCCAGACCTTTTGACACAAGTGGACAACTTAATCAAAATAAGTTTAGAATCGATTCTTAATATACACATGAACGAGCAATCTTGGACCCAAGCATCCCTACCCATCCGTTATGGTGGTTTAGGAATTCGCAAAATTTCCAGTGTCTCTTTACCAGCCTTCCTATCTTCTGTCCACAGTTCAGCAAATCTCATAAGTAAAATTTTAAGGGCATCCCCTTCAAACTTTGAGATTGCTGGCCTGGAAGAAGCTAGAAACGCTTTCTTAATTACATGCCCTGGTCAAAATTTTCAATTTCCTCTAAATTCACAGAGGAGCTGGGACGACATAAACTGCAAATTGACTTATGACAATCTTTTGAGCTTTAGTACAGGTTCGGCGCGTGCTAGGCTTTTGGCCGTGGGTACGCATGAGGCCGGCTACTGGCTTCACGCGTATCCTTCGTCAAATACAGGAAAATTTCTTGAGCCTGACACGCTCCGAATCGCAACCTGTCTACGGCTTGGGGTTCCGGTCTGCGCTCCTCATAAATGTCCGTGTGGCAGTGACGTCGACAAGCTAGGATATCACGGGCTATCATGCCAAAAAAGTGCAGGTCGCTTCTCGAGACATGCAGCACTTAACGATATCATACGCCGGTCTCTTGCCACCGTCAACGTGCCAAGTCTACTTGAGCCGTCTGGTATTGCAAGAGACGATGGCAAGAGACCGGACGGTATGAGTTTGATTCCATGGAGGATAGGCCGGGTGCTGGTATGGGATGCAACCTGTTCAGACACGCTGGCCCCTTCCCATCTACGTGGAACCAACAACAGAGCTGGTGCGGCTTGTGAAGCGGCAGAAAAGGCTAAAGTTTGCAAATACAGGGGTCTAGGCTCCGAATATATTTTTGTCCCTTTCGGTGTCGAGACCCTTGGTCCGTGGGGTCCTAGCGCTATAAGCCTTTTTAAGGAAATAGCAAAAAGGTTAATCGACGTCACAGGAGACCGAAGAGCTGGCAGTTACCTCGGACAAAGAATTAGTCTAGCTATTCAACGGGGAAACGCTGCCAGTATCTTCGGAACCTTGCCTAAAGGACCTCTTTTTTAATAATTTAATTTACTTATTATAATATATATTTTTAAGGTTTTTAGTATTAGAAATAATGTTTATAAATTTATGGGTTAGATTTAATTTAAAGTATATTTATCATTGTACTTTTCTATTTCAATAAATTCTTAGTGAAAGTGTTAGCTAGCCGAAAAAGGTCATAACTGATATTCGCAGTTACATATAGTGAAAGTGGTAATTGATATCCGCAGTTACACAAGTGATAAAATCAGCTAGTTTAGTTGATAATAGCTGCTAGTCAGTAGTGTTAGAAAACCAGCTACTACCAATAGATATTTGATACAACCGTATAATTTAAAGAAATCTTTTGAAATATACAGTGACCAACCGATAGTGAATAACCGTAGTTCAACAACCGTGGTCAATAGTTATAAAATTTCGCGACTAATCAATCAGTCGAACCGCCGGCCACTACCTTGCTATTTGTATTTATTAATCGTGCATTTTGATTTGAACCTCAGTCCACAATACCTCAGCGGCACCCACAAAGACGGCGGTGAAAGTACCCACCGGAACCTATAGGTGTAGGACGTGAGCGACTCGCGAAGTATCTTCGATAACATTTACTCCGGAGAGTTTCGGCCGTCCGGCACATATACAAAAGCAGACAGGACTAAATAAGTAAATGTAATCAAATCCTTAACGTAAGGATAAATAAGTAGGTAGTAGGTTTTTTTAGAGGAATGACTAGTTAAGGAGGAAAGAAGTGCGCTTTCTCAAGTTTTCAAACTTTTCAATAGATTGTGCACTTCTAATGTGCAGAGGTAGGGAGTTTCAGAGCCGAACAGCTTCAATAGAAAAGGATTTAGAATAGAAGGAATTGTTATGGGATGGAATTTTTAGGGTGAGTTTTTTATCAGAGTGAAGAGAGCGACAGTGAGTGTCACCAAGGAACTCAAACCGCTCTTTAAGGTAAGCGAGGGAAGTGGAATTGAATAGAATACAGTATAAAAGAGGAAGAATGTATTCCTGCGATGTTGGTATTGAAGCCACTTGAGTTTTTCGCGATATTCGGAAACATGTTCACATTTTCGAAGTCCACATATGGACCATATGCTGGGGTTCTAAATGCGCTCAAGTTTATTGGAGCGGAGCGAGCGAAGTGAGTGAAGCTCCCATGGCGCAAGAAAATGATTCTTTGAAATCTATCTCCTCCGTAATCCGTAGTTTCTTTTACTATCTAACCAATTCGCTTATCTACATTTGCGCAATTTCACACCATTTGATTGAATCTTTTGTTGAAATAAAGATAGTTATGACTTTAGACATTTAATCCGCTCCATTTATGATGCTAGCAAAAGGTTTTACCTTTGCATCTGCATCGGCCCTTGTTAGGCAACTACTCATTTAAATTGAGATAAAACGTGGTTAGCATAATCGAAAATCGGTAAAAAAGTGATTGTACAAGCGCAATTTTGGTAGGTATGGATAGGAAATTGTTTAATCTACGGAGAGATCCGTCCGAGCCCAAACACCCTCCTACTAACCTCGCCTCCTTGCGGAGCTCAAGCTAAAAATTTGTCACAAGTAACACCTAGATTTTTAACGATGTCACTATATGGTACAGGTGTCCCATCAATAACAATACTAGGTAGAAAAGAAAAATCTAAAAATCCTCAATTAAGTTAAGATCTCTGTTTAATAAGCCTATAGTTTGGGTAAATCCATCAATTTGTCCATCATCCATCAATTGCACATATATTTGGAGATCATCTGCATAGAGGTTGTAGCGAGAAGATAATTGGAGCGTAATCGAACTTATAAAGATTGAAAAGAGAAGAAGAGACAACACGCCATCTTGCGTTACACCGGCATTAATCGAACTCCAGTTGGAGAACGAGTCATCAACACGTGTCCGTTGTCGGCGACCAAACAAGTAACTATAAAACCAGTCACTCACTTCAGGAGAAACCAAGATAGCTAACAGTAGATCGAAATCCACATTGTTAAATGAAATGCTAAAGTCAAGTAATGTAAACACTGTTACGTGCTGTTTATCCATACTAAGACGAATATCTTCTGTAGTCTTGACTAAGGCAGTAGTTGTACTATGACCAGCAAGGAAACCGGATTGGAAAGAATTGAAAAGACTCCACCTAGACAAATGGATGCAAAGTTGTAGATGAACTATACATTTAAAAACTTTTGAAAGGAATGGAATTGTGAATATCGGGCGGTAGTCAGAAAAACTGGTGGGATTGGCTTTTCTGGATATAGGAGTAATCTGGGCTTCTTTTCAGGAAGAGGGACAATTTCCGGACGAAATGGAATAATTGCCTGCTTATGTACTTCAGGATGTGCCCCTTGATAATCAACGACAGCCTGCCTGTGAATTTAGGGTCTTTTTTCTGATAATTAGCTGCATGTTTACGATAATTAGAATTTTGATTATATATTTTTATTGCTTCCGTACGTTGCAATTTTCTGACCACATTGGTAACACTACTACTAGGTCTGCGTTTCTTCACCTTATTTTTTGTGACTTATTTTTCAAACTTATTTCATTTTGGACTGACTATTGAGTAGTGAATGTTGGAGATTCTATGCAATTATTCGTGGACAAACAAGAAATTAAGCCTGACTCACATTCAGATTCAATAATTGTGTTCGCGACGGCCTAACAACGGTAAAAAACGAAATAATAAAGTATATTATTTTTGTATAAATAATGAAATCACCGACAAAACTGGATGAAAACGTGTATTAATATATTTGTTTAGCATGTTTATAACTCTTAGTATATTTGTATAGAATGTCGTTTTGATAACAAGTAATATAAACAACTTTTATTATATTAAGAAAAATCGACCAATCACAGCGCGTCTTATCGTGGAACTCTCTAAAAGTTTTTAATTAACTGCTTAATAGGTCGTACTAAAAATAAGGAAAATAATTTTATGTTCTAAAAGAGTTATAAATATGACATTGAATTAGCATATGGCTTATAGATTAAGGAAGTTTAGAAATATTTTGTATAATTAAATGCATTTCGTAGTCATAGAAAAATCATAGAATTAATGTACCCAAATATTATGAAAATTTGGGACATTTCGTTTAATAACTTTTTACAATGTTAATATTTTGAGTAACCTTTATGATATACTAATAAAGTACCAGACTACCGATTTATTGATGTATAGCATGTTAGTGTAGCAATTAGTTTTGTATTGAAAATATTGTAATTTATGCCATTTGTATAGTGAAAAGTTTATGCAATAAAGAGGCAAAACCGAAAATGGCAAGCGGCTCACTGTGAAGTATTGCCAAAGTCTACCTTAGGGGCTCGGGACCCAGTACCCGTAGTAGTGTGAAGAACTACCAGTGACAAGTGAAGTGAAGTGAGTGGTATCCGGTGGTAGCTGAAGTGACTAGTAGCAATATATAGTGAATAGTGAAAGTGTTAGCTAGCCGAAAAAGGTCGTAACTGATATTCGCAGTTACATATAGTGATAAAATCAGCTAGTTTAGTTGATAATGGCTGCTAGTCTATTGCTGCTGACGTTGACTTCGGGTACGGACACCCTCCGTTTCCTCCTTAGGTAAAATCGGCATGATTTAATCCCACTTCTGACACCAATTGTTACGAGCTTGAGGGTTCGTGACAATAAAACTGAAATGGCAATGGGCCGGCCATATAACTCGAAGAACCGATAACGGATGGGGAAGAAAGGTTCTCGAGTGGCAGCCTCGTACCGGTAGGTGTAGTGTAGGGCGACCCCCCACTAGATGGAGTGACGACCTGGTAGGATATGCAGGAAGTCGATGGATGCAGTTGGCTCAGGACCGTGCTTTGTGGCATTACTTGGGGGAGGCCTATGTTCAGCAGTGGACTTGTGAAGGGATGTAATGATGATGATGATGATGATGATGATGATGATGATGATGATTAGTATTAATACTATCAACTAACTAGTGTTAGACAACCAGCTACTACCAATAGATCTTTGATACCACCGTACAATTTAAAGAAATCTTTTGAAATATACAGTGACCAACCAATAGTGAACAACCGTAGTTCAACAACCGTGCTCAATAAATAATAGTTATAAAATTTTCGCGACTAATCAATCAGTCGAACCGCTGGCCACTACCTTGCTATTTGTATTTATTAATCGTGCATTTTGATTTGATCCTCAGTCCACAATTTGGCATCCAGGTTGCCATTTCGGTATACTTCAAATACAAATGCGTATATTTGACCAGCTACAATCCTGCATCCCAACTTCGATGCGAATCACCCCCAAAGTAACTTTCTACCCCTTTTCAACCCTGGTAGGCGATGAGTTTCAATAAAATACGAAACACGTCTTACATGAATTCTGTTAAATAATGTTTGTGCAAAATTTGAAGTAGATTGGACCAAGGAATCACGTTGTCCCATACAAATTTTGCCCTCGTTTTTTACCCCCTTTAGGGGTAGAATTTCGGAAAATATTTTCTTATCGGATGCCTACGTTATACAAAGAACACACCCTCCAAGTTTCAGATCTCTACAATTAGCGGCTTAGGCTGTGCGTTGATCAGTCAGTTAGTCTTTCAGAACACAACTTTACGAACGTCCACACGAACAAAGTCCAAGTAACCACAGGTAGTTATAATTAAAATTATGCCGTAAAAGTCCAAAATGGTTATTACAACACTAAATATTGTTCGTCATCAAGTCTGACTATTTCGCTAAATTATTGCTGAAATTTAATGTACATTTACTGACCCCCTTCACTTACTGAAGCATAGAGTTGTATTTATGCACAGATTTTAAAAGATAATGATTTATTAAATGATTCTTCAGTCAGTTTAGTACAACAGTATATATTGGTAAAAACATTGAATCATCATTGAAATGTGGTATAGAATTATATCTTGAAAGCCCTAGTTCCTATAATCGGTTGTAGCACCACTGGAAGACGATAAAGAATAACAACGTGCAATGTCATGTCTATCAAAGATTTAAAAAATATTTTCCGTTAACGAGTCTGACAATTATGTTAAAAGATTGCAAAATTATGTCACAAACAGAGCAGAGGGTCATCTCTGAGGTATTTTTATATACATTATTGAAATACGAGTAAAATACGAACTTATTAACCTACATTTGTTTTATAACTTTGAGATACTCGTATGTAGCCAATCACGCAAACGCTACATAATTTTAAGATGGCGTTAAGTCTCGTGATGGCACAGTCACTTTAACTTAAAGTGATAGATACAGCGCGAGATTCAACGATATAGAGTATTTGGGCAATGGTAGTGTTATTACTTTTTTAAATTTAATTAAGCTTGCTTATGTATACTCTAAGGATCAAACCAGTATAGAATTGTTGGTCTGAGTATAATTAGTATTATTTCAGTAAAGTACCTTCATTCATTACATCCTATCAAAATCCATTGCTGAACTTTCCTATAGATTACCTCATAAGGAAGGAATATATGATATACCCAAATATTTAAATAGTTAGATGCGCCTTCACGTTGAAAACTGTGGCATTATTTTTGGATGTGTTCGTTTGCAAGACGCTGACGGGCGCACACTAACGCAATAGTGTCATCTCTTATTATCTTATAAAAATTGTGTATACTACTGTCTCTGTCGCACAAATGTGCACTGATTGCGAATGAGTGGTCATACTATGGTAAGGGCGAATCTAATTATTTAAATCTTTGGATATACCTACATGCCACGCCACGCGGGTTGGCAAGTGCATTTTGTCTAGTTGTTACCTATTAAAACACAGCCAGGTTTTACCAAGCCATGTTTTACATTAGGAAACACGTCAATAAATAGGCTTATTATCTTATTAGGCTTCTTAAATAGACACTGTTGCCCATTTCCTGGTTTGTGTGTTCTCAATTGCTAAAAGATTTTTTGTTACTCTTTTAATTGACTTTGCAAATAGGTATCACATGGTATAATATGGTTTTCCGTTATTTTCGAGGGTCTACTTACATATCGGGCGATTACGACGGATTAGTCGCTGAGAGCCTATTCGATTCTTGCTGGGAAGTGCGTTTTTGACTGCATTCTCAGGTTTTGGATAAACGTATTGCAATTGTTCGGTGAATATCGCAAGTGCAGTACATTTACGTTTTCATGTTTCTGTGGGGTAAAATATCTAGGCTCTTGGACACATAATCAGTAAAAGTTGCCAAAGTGGTTGAATTTGGCCAAAAAATCTTTGCTTGTGATATTTTCAGCAAGTTAATCATCAATTATGATGCTCGCCCGCATACATCAGGAAAATTTTTGTTAGTTGTTGATAACATCACGTAACCTTGGTGGCCGTACCACAAAGAAGCTGGCTTGGAAGTATAATCGCTCAGATAAATGAATAAGTGCACTAAATTGCTCACTAATTGCTCAATTCAAATCCGCATTTGCTCACACTATTAATGAATTATTTTATTAGTTATTAATAATTAAAAATACAAAATATTTTTTCCCTATTATACTTAAAACCAATGAACTTTTCTAAAAACGAATAAATACCATTAATTGCTCAAGAAATGCTTAATGCAAAACCGTATTTGATCACACTATTAATTAATTATTTAATTAGTTATTAATAATTAAAAGTACAATTTTTTTTTCCATAACCGATCAGAATATTAAATAGGTGCACAAAATTGCTCACTAATTGCTCATTTCAAATCTGAAATTGCTCACAATATTTATCAATTATTTTAATAGTTATTAATAATTAAAAATAAAAAATTGTTATTGCCTCAAAACCAAAGAACTTTTTTAAAAATAAATAAGTACTCCTAATTGCTCACAAAAGGCCTAACCGTAATACGCAATTGCTCAAACCATTTACTATCTATTTAATTAGTAATTAATAATTAAAAGTACAAAATTTTTAATTCCTTAACCGATCAGAATATTCAATAGGTGCACAAAATTGCTCACTAATTGTTCATTTTAAATCTGCAGTTGCTCACAATATTTATCAATTATTTTAATAGTTATTAATAATTAAAAATACAAAATTGTTATTGCCTTAAAACCAAAGAACTTTTTTAAAAATGAATAAGTACTACTAATTGCTCACAAAATGTCTAACCGTAATACGAAATTGCTCAAACTATTTACTAATTATTTAATTAGTAATTAATAATTAAAAGTACAAATTTTTTTATTCCTTAACCGATCAGAATATTCAATAGGTGCACAAAATTGCTCACTAATTGTTCATTTCGAATCTGCAGTTGCTCACAATATTTATCAATTATTTTAATAGTTATTAATAATTAGAAATACTAAATTGTTATTTCCAAAAAACCAAAGAACTTTTTTAAAAATAAATAAGTACTCCTAATTGCTCACAAAAGGCCTAACCGTAATACGCAATTGCTCAAACCATTTACTAACTATTTAATTAGTAATTAATAATTAAAAGTACAAAATTTTTTATTCCTTAACCGATCAGAATATTCAATAGGTGCACAAAATTGCTCACTAATTGTTCATTTTAAATCTGCAGTTGCTCACAATATTTATCAATTATTTTAATAGTTATTAATAATTAAAAATACAAAATTGTTATTTCCAAAAAACCAAAGAACTTTTTTAAAAATAAATAAGTACTCCTAATTGCTCACAAAAGGCCTAACCGTAATACGCAATTGCTCAAACCATTTACTAACTATTTAATTAGTAATTAATAATTAAAAGTACAAAATTTTTTATTCCTTAACCGATCAGAATATTCAATAGGTGCACAAAATTGCTCACTAATTGTTCATTTTAAATCTGCAGTTGCTCACAATATTTATCAATTATTTTAATAGTTATTAATAATTAAAAATACAAAATTGTTATTTCCAAAAAACCAAAGAACTTTTTTAAAAATAAATAAGTACTCCTAATTTCCCACAAAATGCCTAACCGTAATACGCAATTGCTCAAATTATTTACTAATTATTTATTTAGTAATTAATAATTAAAAGGATGAAAAAATTTTCCTTAACCGATCAGAATATTCAATAGGAGCACAAAACTGCTCACTAATTGATCATTTCACATCTGCAGTTGCTCACAATATTTGTCAAATATTTTAATAGTTATAAATAATTTAAAATACAAAATTGTTATTTCCAAAAAACCAAGGAACTTTTTTAAAAATAAATAAGTACTCCTAATTACTCACAAAATGCCTAACCGTAATACGCAATTGCTCAAACCATTTACTAATTATTTAATTAGTAATTAATAATTAAAAGTACCATTTTTTTTATTCCTTAACCGATCAGAATATTCAATAGGTGCACAAAATTGCTCACTAATTGTTCATTTCGAATCTGCAGTTGCTCACAATATTTATCAATTATTTTAATAGTTATTAATAATTAGAAATACTAAATTGTTATTTCCAAAAAACCAAAGAACTTTTTTAAAAATAAATAAGTACTCCTAATTGCTCACAAAAGGCCTAACCGTAATACGCAATTGCTCAAACCATTTACTAACTATTTAATTAGTAATTAATAATTAAAAGTACAAAATTTTTTATTCCTTAACCGATCAGAATATTCAATAGGTGCACAAAATTGCTCACTAATTGTTCATTTTAAATCTGCAGTTGCTCACAATATTTATCAATTATTTTAATAGTTATTAATAATTAAAAATACAAAATTGTTATTTCCAAAAAACCAAAGAACTTTTTTAAAAATAAATAAGTACTCCTAATTGCTCATAAAAGGCCTAACCGTAATACGCAATTGCTCAAACCATTTACTAACTATTTAATTAGTAATTAATAATTAAAAGTACAAAATTTTTTATTCCTTAACCGATCAGAATATTCAATAGGTGCACAAAATTGCTCACTAATTGTTCATTTTAAATCTGCAGTTGCTCACAATATTTATCAATTATTTTAATAGTTATTAATAATTAGAAATACTAAATTGTTATTTCCAAAAAACCAAAGAACTTTTTTAAAAATAAATAAGTACTCCTAATTGCTCACAAAAGGCCTAACCGTAATACGCAATTGCTCAAACCATTTACTAACTATTTAATTAGTAATTAATAATTAAAAGTACAAAATTTTTTATTCCTTAACCGATCAGAATATTCAATAGGTGCACAAAATTGCTCACTAATTGTTCATTTTAAATCTGCAGTTGCTCACAATATTTATCAATTATTTTAATAGTTATTAATAATTAAAAATACAAAATTGTTATTTCCAAAAAACCAAAGAATTTTTTTAAAAATAAATAAGTACTCCTAATTTCCCACAAAATGCCTAACCGTAATACGCAATTGCTCAAATTATTTACTAATTATTTATTTAGTAATTAATAATTAAAAGTACCATTTTTTTTATTCCTTAACCGATCAGAATATTCAATAGGAGCACAAAATTGCTCACTAATTGATCATTTCAAATCTGCAGTTGCTCACAATATTTAATAATTATTTTATTAGTTATTAATAATTAAAAATACAAAATTGTTATTGCCTCAAAACCAAAGAACTTTTTTAAAGATGAATAAGTACTCCTAATTGCTCACAAAATGCCTAACCGTAATACGCAATTGCTCGAACTATTTACTAAATATTTAATTAGTAATTAATAATTAAAACTACAATTTTTTTTCCTAAACCGATCATAATAATTAATAAGTCCTCAAAATTGCTTACTAATTGCTTATTTCAAATCCGCAATCGCTGGCACTATCAATGAATGATTTAATTAATTATTAATAATTAAAAATACAATTTTTTTCTGCCTGTTATCCTTAGAACCATCTAACTTTTCTTAAAATAAATAATTTTTCTTAATTGCTTATAATTAGTTCAATTCAAATCCGCAATGGCTTACACTATTACTTAATTATTGGATTAGTTATTAATAATTTAGTGTACAAAATTATTTTTGCTTAATGTTCGTAAGCTAATGCACTGTTTTTAATTTTCTTTCTAATAAACTTCTTACCGAACGCTCTTTTAATTTTTTTAATAGTATATCTTTATAATAGTATATTGTTATTTATCGGTTATTAAAATTATTATTACATTTTAAATTATGACGTCATAGGCGGCAATAAATATGTCACTTGTGCGCATGTGATTGATTCAACCCGTTACTCATGTGCAAATTGTTACGGTTGAGGGCAAATCTCAATAAGATTTAATTATAGTACCTATAAATATAAAAAAAACACATACTTACTCAATGATCTTGCTATAAAAAGGAATCAATATAATCAAATAAAATTGAATATAAGAGTTTTAGCTTTAATGATAAAATTAACTCGTTTATACATAATTAATAAGGTTATACATAATTTGCAATAAATTACTTAACAAGATCCAAATTAAAATGTATAACTTCATAGAGCTATTTATTAATAATTAATGATTAAATTACAGGAAATATAATTAAAAAGTGAACAAACATTGATTTACAGGTTGGACAAAAATATTAAATTTTGCCAGTTGCACATGAGTAACGGGTTGAATCAATCACATGCGCACAAGTGACATATTTCTTGCCGCCTATGACGTCATAATTTAAAATGTAATAATAATTTTAATAACCGATAAATAACAATATACTATTATAAAGATATACTATTAAAAAAATTAAAAGAGCGTTCGGTAAGAAGTTTATTAGAAAGAAAATTAAAAACAGTGCATTAGCTTACGAACATTAGGCAAAAATAATTTTGTACACTAAATTATTAATAACTAATCCAATAATTAAGTAATAGTGTAAGCCATTGCGGATTTGAATTGAACTAATTATAAGCAATTAAGAAAAATTATTTATTTTAAGAAAAGTTAGATGGTTCTAAGGATAACAGGCAGAAAAAAATTGTATTTTTAATTATTAATAATTAATTAAATCATTCATTGATAGTGCCAGCGATTGCGGATTTGAAATAAGCAATTAGTAAGCAATTTTGAGGACTTATTAATTATTATGATCGGTTTAGGAAAAAAAATTGTAGTTTTAATTATTAATTACTAATTAAATATTTAGTAAATAGTTCGAGCAATTGCGTATTACGGTTAGGCATTTTGTGAGCAATTAGGAGTACTTATTCATCTTTAAAAAAGTTCTTTGGTTTTGAGGCAATAACAATTTTGTATTTTTAATTATTAATAACTAATAAAATAATTATTAAATATTGTGAGCAACTGCAGATTTGAAATGATCAATTAGTGAGCAATTTTGTGCTCCTATTGAATATTCTGATCGGTTAAGGAATAAAAAAATGGTACTTTTAATTATTAATTACTAATTAAATAATTAGTAAATAATTTGAGCAATTGCGTATTACGGTTAGGCATTTTGTGGGAAATTAGGAGTACTAATCATTTTTAAAAAAGTTCTTTGGTTTTAAGGCAATCACAATTTTGTATTTTTAATTATTAATAACTAATAAAATAATTGATAAATATTGTGAGCAACTGCAGATTTAAAATGAACAATTAGTGAGCAATTTTGTGCACCTATTGAATATTCTGATCGGTTAAGGAATAAAAAATTTTGTACTTTTAATTATTAATTACTAATTAAATAGTTAGTAAATGGTTTGAGCAATTGCGTATTACGGTTAGGCCTTTTGTGAGCAATTAGGAGTACTTATTTATTTTTAAAAAAGTTCTTTGGTTTTTTGGAAATAACAATTTTGTATTTTTAATTATTAATAACTATTAAAATAATTGATAAATATTGTGAGCAACTGCAGATTTAAAATGAACAATTAGTGAGCAATTTTGTGCACCTATTGAATATTCTGATCGGTTAAGGAATAAAAAATTTTGTACTTTTAATTATTAATTACTAATTAAATAGTTAGTAAATGGTTTGAGCAATTGCGTATTACGGTTAGGCCTTTTGTGAGCAATTAGGAGTACTTATTTATTTTTAAAAAAGTTCTTTGGTTTTTTGGAAATAACAATTTAGTATTTCTAATTATTAATAACTATTAAAATAATTGATAAATATTGTGAGCAACTGCAGATTCGAAATGAACAATTAGTGAGCAATTTTGTGCACCTATTGAATATTCTGATCGGTTAAGGAATAAAAAAATTTGTACTTTTAATTATTAATTACTAATTAAATAATTAGTAAATAGTTTGAGCAATTTCGTATTACGGTTAGACATTTTGTGAGCAATTAGTAGTACTTATTCATTTTTAAAAAAGTTCTTTGGTTTTAAGGCAATAACAATTTTGTATTTTTAATTATTAATAACTATTAAAATAATTGATAAATATTGTGAGCAACTGCAGATTTAAAATGAACAATTAGTGAGCAATTTTGTGCACCTATTGAATATTCTGATCGGTTAAGGAATTAAAAATTTTGTACTTTTAATTATTAATTACTAATTAAATAGTTAGTAAATGGTTTGAGCAATTGCGTATTACGGTTAGGCATTTTGTGAGCAATTAGGAGTACTTATTCATCTTTAAAAAAGTTCTTTGGTTTTGAGGCAATAACAATTTTTTATTTTTAATTATTAATAACTATTAAAATAATTGATAAATATTGTGAGCAATTTCAGATTTGAAATGAGCAATTAGTGAGCAATTTTGTGCACCTATTTAATATTCTGATCGGTTATGGAAAAAAAAATTGTACTTTTAATTATTAATAACTAATTAAATAATTAATTAATAGTGTGATCAAATACGGTTTTGCATTAAGCATTTCTTGAGCAATTAATGGTATTTATTCGTTTTTAGAAAAGTTCATTGGTTTTAAGTATAATAGGGAAAAAATATTTTGTATTTTTAATTATTAATAACTAATAAAATAATTCATTAATAGTGTGAGCAAATGCGGATTTGAATTGAGCAATTAGTGAGCAATTTAGTGCACTTATTCATTTATCTGAGCGATTATACTTCCAAGCCAGCTTCTTTGTGGTGGTGGCCGTGTATTTATTTATTTGTTTCATGTACTTACATAACATTGCGTAATCGTGTTTGATTACACAAGTAGATTTCACTGTTCACAATAGGTCTATGTGTTTTTTTGACCTCGTAATCGTATGATACTTGTGGATATGACAAAAAAAAAGGTATTCTCAAGAAGATAAAATGACCATTTACAGTCATGTGCTTACAATTTTTTTGGTTTTTGTGCTTTTAAATTAATATCTATAAATTAGTTGTTCCCAATTAATTTAATCAATTGTATTACTAATATCCAAGAAAACTAATATTTTATTTATATTTGTGTAAGATTTGTAATAATTGTATATTATGACGAATTTTGTCATTTGAACGTAAACGTACAATCCCTTTAAAATCAAAAACAAAATTAAAAGCGAACAGTCTGCTTAAAATTATATTTTTAAATGTTTGTTGAGGACTCACGTCTTAATTGCGTGAACTGATATATTTTGTTTAAACTGGTTTATCTGCTTAGTGGTGCCATCTGTTATCATTTTTCAGGACATAAAAATAACAAAATATTAAATTTTATAAATTGACGCATGTACTTATCTTACTTTTTTGATAATTAACTATTAAAATTCCACTGTTAAACATAGTCCTCCCTAATATATCCTCACGAGACCTACTCAATCCTACTTATAAGGCAAATATCCTTATGAACGGGATATTTGCCATAGTTGCTATACCTAGTAGGCGGGTTGCCCAGCTCAGTTTTTATTGTTTTACGTTGTTATTTGGAAGATGCTGCTGCCAATTTCCTACTTCAGTTTCAACCTGTTGTCTCTCTCGACACTGCGAGCTGAGGTAGATATGTGATAGATTCTCTTACGACGCAACTACATGCAAAATAACACTTTTTTAATACGTCCTGAAAATGTAATTTGTTACTTGGTAACCTTAGTATGACCCTATGTTGGTGATAGATAATTTTACGAATCGTTATTTTACCAATCAATGGCTATCCCGGTTATAATAAAAGTATCATAGTTTCCGCCTTTTATCTTTGTTGAACTGATAAAGCATTGAATACTAAGGCGAAGTTTCCAAAACAGATTATAAATAGTAGACAAATTGCTTTATTATCACTAACTTTATTAATGTTTATCACAAACATTAAATACGTGGTAGAGTCACGCTACAGCCAAATTGTGGTTGTAGCACAAAGGATCGGCTTGACCAGGGGCAGCTTAATGCTGCTGTGTTTCGTATGGTGAGTGTAGATATCCAGATACCCTTTTTTACCAGAAGCGAGGCATTCCATCTTCGTTCTCAGGGGTGACAACGCATCTGCAATTTGATTCTTAATCGAGGATAAATGTAGATGTCTATGGGCCTCAGCATCCACTTACCATCAGGACTGTGTGCTCGTTTGACACCTTTATTATATATAAAAAATACATAATAAAGGTGTCAAACACATGTACATTTCAATCAAATTTTTGACAATGTGTGCAGTTTGGTCCAACTTAAGGGGTAGGTAGGATAGTTTTTATCCCGACAAGTGACTTCAATATTCTTTTTCATGAATAATCGTCGGAATTGGCAGACCAACGTCTGCCTGGGTAGCTAGTTCATACTAATACTACATAAAACATGAAATAGTGGTGTTTAAAAATATAGAGAAGAAGGTAAATTAAAAATATACTGTACATACCGTTAACCACGAGCTCAGGGCCGTGCTTAGTGGCATTCTTCGGGTGAGGCCTATGTTCAGCTATGGAGCTGTGAAGGGCTGTAATGTTGTTGATGATGATGAACCACGAGCGGGACTTGATAGTGAAATTTAAATTTTAAACAAAAATATTTTATTTTTAAATTAATGCTATGTTTCGTTAAGAAATTAATTTATACTATGTGGTGATAACGTAAAGAACTTAACTACTAAAAGCTAAAGACAATAAATAACAGGAAGGTCACAAGTCTGTCAATACAAGGTGGTATTAAAATGCCGCTTGCGGCATATTTAACATATACCCAGATGGAAGTAGGCGAAGTAGATCTAAGTAACGACACGCATTGAGATCGTCCTCCTTTACAACGGGCTCATGTTCCGCGATGGACTTTAAAGAGTTGATGAATAAGAAATAAAAGGAGACATTGATTTTAATACTTTAATTGTTAACATATAAGAGTTTTATAATTCTACTAGCGATTTGCTTCGGCTTCGCATTTCTGTCTCTCAGCAACAGCGGCACCTACCGGGTTAAATCGTGAATCTAAACCTTTCGAAAATCAACTTAATCACACACAAAATTTCATCAAAATCGGTCCTGCCATTTCGGAGGAGTTCAGTCAAATACACCCGAACAAAATAATTATATATTTATATAGATAATCATTGTAACTAATGATTACCGAATTTAATCTTTTTGTATAGAATACGGGTGACAAACGAGCACACAGTCCACCTGATGGTGTGGATGCTGTGGCCCATAGACATCTACATTTATCCTCGATTAGGTATCATAGCGCTGATGCGTTGTCACCCCTGACAGGACAGGACTAAGATGGAATGCCTTCTTTCCAGTAAAAAACAGGTCTCCGGATCTCTACACACACCATATGAAACACAGCAGTGTTAAGCTGCTAATTTACGCAGGTATTCTGTGAGAGCGAGGTCCTTCCCCGGTCGAGCCGATCCATCCGTGCTACAACCATTATAAAGCTCTACTACGTATAAATATAATAACTCATAATTCCTGTACCTAACGATTATGAAATTTAATAATCCATAATCATTGCACCTAATGATTTTGGAATAAACATGCAGCTACAATACCCACAGTAGCACGGATAATGCTAACTGACATTCAGTTAACACTGTGTCCCTTAATTTTAACGTGGATGTTTTTATAATAAATGAATGAATAATGCCCTTAACTAAACGAAGCCGACAGAAACTCTTATCAGAAAAGATGATGGACTGTATTCTCAGTCAAGTAGGAACTTAAAACAATAATAAGTGCGGTTTACAACCGGCCAGTCAAGCGTGATTCCCATGACAAATTCTCCCCTCGCTCCAGTCGCAAAAAAAGAGAATGCCTGCCTATATTTAGCAGTAGATTTTTGATGTATAATATAAAAAAATTACTTGTCACATTGTTTGTCCGCGACGAACTGCTAAACTACTCGTCTGATTTTAACGAAATTTTGTGAATGTGTATTGTTTACTCCAACTTGAGAGACAGGATAGTTTTTATCTCGAAAATATTGACGACTTAGTCCCTCAATAATTTTTATTGAAAATTTATGCATTTTTATAGGACAAATAGTCGTCGGAAGGGCCAGAATAACGTCTATCTAGCCAGCTGGTATCATATAAAATACCTAGTAATGTCAAAGGTTTTCAATCGCATTAGGACAACTGAACACAGCTGTTTACCTGCTGTGAGGCACGTCGTCTACTCGTATCATACCTTCATTTATCAACAACTAAAAATTAAAAATACGAATTGTTACTCCTGATGGATAAGATGGAATAATATCTTGTTCCTAGTATAAACCAAAAACGATGTGTGTAGAGGAGAGGATATGTGGTAAATACCTTTTTTTATTCTCCTTTATAGTTTCTACTAACTCTCCTCTATTTAGCTTTTTAGGGTTTCATACCCGAAGAGTAGCCAACGGGAGTCCCATTTACTAAGCCTCCATTGTCCGTCCGTCCGTTCGAGTCCGACGGGTGTCTGTCTGTCAACGAGCTGTATATCATGATCCGAATAGGTATACAGTTGAAATTTTCACAGAATGTGTCTGTTGCCGCTATAATAACAATAAATAATAAAAATAAAACTAAATTAAAAATTAAAAGGGGCTTCCCTACTAGAAACTTGTTTTACGATGGTACGGAACCCTTCATGTGCGAGTTCGACGCGCACTTGGTTGGATATTTCTATTTATCTCTCAATAGCCAAAAGTCGGCCATAATATTTAATGGTAACAGAAAAACTTCTCACGTGTCCTAATTTACCTATTATTCTGAGAAAGTGTGATCCTTCCTGTTTCCAATCATAGACATTTCAAGCAGCTGCATCGTAAAGCTATACTACTATACACCTGTGAAAGGATATTTTGCGATCTAAGTCGAATAACGGTGTTAAAGTTGAGTTATATATATATATATATATATATATATATATATATATATATATATTGACTGAGAATACAGTCCATCATCTTTTCTGATAAGAGTTTCTGTCGGCTTCGTTTAGTTAAGGGCATTATTCATTCATTTATTATAAAAACATCCACGTTAAAATTAAGGGACACAGTGTTAACTGAATGTCAGTTAGCATTATCCGTGCTACTGTGGGTATTGTAGCTGCATGTTTATTCCAAAATCATTAGGTGCAATGATTATGGATTATTAAATTTCATAATCGTTAGGTACAGGAATTATGAGTTATTATATTTATACGTAGTAGAGCTTTATAATGGTTGTAGCACGGATGGATCGGCTCGACCGGGGAAGGACCTCGCTCTCACAGAATACCTGCGTATATATATATATATATATATATATATATATATATATATATATAATAGTGTTAAGCTACAACACGCAGATTTTAGCGCACAGTTTCACTACATTACATAGTGCAGCTACATGCTGCAGCTATAATATATGGTTGTAGCGCGAATGTATCGGCTCGACCGGGGAAGAACCAGGCTCTCACATAATACCGGGGTAAAATAATTCATAATTATTTATTTGCAATAATTATTTAATAGCAGCACAATTCTACAAAAAATATTGTGGTAAAAAAACTATCCTATCTCTCAAGTTAGAACAAACTGCACACGTACCGAAAGACGAAGTATAAGGCGGCACCCCACTAGATGGAGTGACGACCTGGTAAGACATGAAGGAAATGGATGGATGCAAGACCGTGCCTTGTGACACTCCTTGGGGGATGAGTGTTTCGTACTGTGAGAGTAGAGAACCGGAGACCCCTTTTACTAAAAACGAGACATTCCACCTTAGTGGTCAGGAGTGGCATTGCATCTGCATTTTGCTTCTTAATCGAGGATAGATGTAGATGTCTATGGGCCACAACATCCGCTTACCATCAGGTGGACTGTATGCTCGTTTGTCACCCTTATCTATAAAAAAAGCTTGACTTGTATCATATGTGAATGTATGTATGAATAAAATGGATTTTTATAATTCAGTTATAACTCACTTGCAGACGTCGGAACTTTCCAAAGGCGTATTAAGAACCAATAACAAAACATAAAATTCGTGACTATGATCTAATATTCTTATTAAAATTATCATATTTCATAAAAAATGCGTGTTTTTTGTTTTTAAATCCAAAATTGAAATCGAAATCTAATATTTTTAAACAAGTGAACTTCAACAACTGCCCGACATCTAGTGAGAAGAAGCTGCAAGAAACTCATAAGCAGACTATTTTCTTTAATAAATATACACCTTATAAATAAATCAAGAAAATCAAAGAAAAATCATTATATCAAGCATTATACCTTTTAAACAATCATGTAAGTAATACAGTGCAACCTCGATATAACAAATCGGAAGGGATCAAGTAAATTCAAATTCAAATTTATTTATTTGTGAATACAGGTAATGATATGTTCGATGATTCAACCCTTAGTTATACAAACATTTCCACAATTATTTCATTTTATTATTTATAATATAATTATATAAGAAAATTCAACAATGATGTAATAATTAATTAGAATGGAATATTTACAATAATATATAGTCTAATCGAATGTCAAATGTATTATATTTTATGCAATGTCATTAAAATATGCCCACTTAAATATTTGTTATACGTAATATGTAAATATTCGTTATATCAAGTAAATCATTGAACTGCGGTTTGTTTTGTCGAGGTTAGGTTGGTCTGTTTTTTTTTAATTTGTTATAAAGAGGCAATAAAATTTTAACGAACTTCTACTGATAAACTTTATATAAAGGTTTTGGGTTGACAAAATTCGTTAATTAGGGGTTAAACTTTTTTGACAGTTGTAAATTCGTTATAAAGAGGTTGTTCGCTAGAAATGTTCGCAATGTAAAGATATATTTTATATTGAATCTTATGGACAATTCAAGGGATCACGAAAAATTTGTTAAATCGAGGAAGTCGTTATATTGAGGTACGTTATATTAAGGTTGCACTGTGATAACATATTTTCATTACAATTCTTTTTACATATTCCTTGATTTTATTCATAGGAAACTCATTAATATTACAGGGTATCTTGTTAAGATAATTAAACATCTACCCATAAGAGACTCTACTTTGGAACATCACAAATTTTATCAAAGGTTTCTTACATAAACAATATTATTCAATATTAAATGTAAAGCAACAAATTAAGAATTGACTTCAAAAATATCTCTAAATGAGTCTAATAACTCTTTTCTTTAGCCTCTCGCATACTCGTATTATTGACGGCAAAGTGATTTGATTCTGATCAACTGATGTGACATGTCACTCGTCACGAATAAAACAATGTAAATATATTCAAGCGCATGTTGCTGGCTGCAGGTCGTTGTTCCACTTACTAAATTAAACGGAGTAATGAATCGGTAGACAGGACGAATTGTCCCTTCCTGTGAGTGTGACTTTGGATGCGTCTTAAGAACGTTTTTTGTTGCGTGGTCCGGCGGTTGCCACAATTGGTCTCGTTTTGTTAACCAACGCCCTACCGTTGAATTGAAATATTACACAATGTTATATGGTTAACGATTTTTTTTTTCTAGTACTACCATTAAAAAAAAGCAAACTGAGTTTTTCTCTTCACAAATGGTGATTGTAGGCCTTGTGTTGACATTTGCAGCGAATCTATAAATGATACAAAAAAAATGAAGTATATTATGTCTGTAATATGAAAATAATGTTACGAGCTTAGGGTTCGTGACAGTAAAAACTGCCGAATGAATCACCAAAATTGACACTTTAATTACTGAACACTAATTAAAACTTAAATCACACTAACAATTAATCACACTTAACACTTTAGTTCACTTTATTTCACTCCGAAAGCTTCACTCGTATCGCCGATTCAATACTGCCCCCATCGCGGCTTTTATCAGCTTTATACACGCCTTTTTCCACCGAAACATCCAGAATATTCCAGCAAATACCGGCCCCAACCAACCAGGTACAGAAAGTTCGAGTGTGAGGCTTTCTAGAAAGCTTAGTTCTTCCATTCGCTACTAGATGGCGCTAGTGGGAGAGTTCTAGAACAATCTTGACGCTCCTATTTCTATTGGTTGATACCAGATGGTGATAATAATCAGCCGCCACATACCAGGCGCTAATTACAGCACGCAACAATACCTTTAATTGAGCTGAGGGTTATTTAAATGTCGTTAAGACATGAATAACCATTTTCAAAATTTTTGTCTGTCTGTCCATCCGTGCTAATTCTACGGAATGGCTGAAAGGATTGTGATGAAACTTCACGATTAGATAGAAGGCAATGCCAATAGTGATCTAGACTGCATTTTATTCGTTATTAAGTGAAATTCAAAAATTAATAAAATAATTAGTTGTTGGACTTTTTTTATAGGACAGGGTGGCAAAAGAGCACACAGTCCACCTGATGGTGAGTGATTACTGTGGCCCATAGACATCTACATCTATCTTCGATTATGAATCAAAATGCAGATGCGTTGTCACCCGTGAGGACTGCGAACACAACAGCATTAAGCTACTATTTGACGCCGGTATTCTGTGGGAGCGTGGTCCTTCCCCGGTCGAGACGATCCATTCGTGCTGCAACTATACTACTAATATAACTGCAGCATGGCTCCACCACGTAATGGACTATGTAGATATATTTAGGTTTAATAACGACGCAAAATACCCAGGCAATTTTTTTTATAGAAGAGGGGGAAAGGAGCATACGGCTTACCTGATGTTAAGTGACTACCGCCGTCCATGATCAACCGCAACACCAGGGGAATTGCAAGTGCGTTGCCGATGCAGAAGAAGAAGAATTTAGTTCTAAATAAACAAGTACATAGTGTTTTGTCACGTCGAGTTTCATCATGTGGAAATTTGGTAAATAGGATTTAAACCTACAAAAGGTGTTAGATAAATAATAAGGTCTTAATGATTTTGAATTTTGATTTATACTTTTTGAATTGTTTAAGTTAAAAAGTTCAATTCCTTCAATATTATATTTTATATCGTTGTAACGTACACGGCTTTAGGGTGGCCTAAGGGCAATCCCAGCCGCACCTTAAACCTATTGTCAAAATGAAGAGAATGGAGGATTCTTTTATTAATTTTTCTGCAGCTTTTAGGTTGCCTACAGATTTATGTCTGGTCCTGAATAATTTATTCGTTGTTATATTAATTGCACAACTGTTGCGATCAGTCACCTTCATCACATGACGATACTCCACAAATAACATGAACATTTTCTACACGAGTGTACTCCTGTACATACAATTATATTTATTTTTCTAGATTAGTCTAGTAAGATAGTTAGAAACCACTGTCATATAACTATATTACGGGATATAACTATACCACGGCTTTAACCATCTTACTGCGACATATTTATGTTTAGTGTTTCTTATATTACGAACACTACGCATTGAATAAAACACGAAGCAAATTAAACGCGATGAAATCCGTAAAAGTAGTACAATAATAAGATCTTAATTAATAAGGTTTATATATATATATATATATATATATATATATATATATATATATATATATATATATATACATATAACGTAGGCCTCCCCCAAGGGGTGTCACAAAGCACGTTCTTAAGCCACTTGAATCCATCGATTTCCTTTATGTCTTACCAGGTCGTCACTCCATCTCGTGGGGGCCTTACACTTCGTCTGCCGGTACGATTTTAATCAAATTTGTACACCGTGTGCAGTTTGGTCTAACTTGAGAGATAGGATAGTTTTTTGACCTTGAGTGACTCACAATAATTTTTTTTTGCGAATATAAGGATTTTTAATGGAACATGGCAAAGGGTCGTCGAAAAGGGCAGAACAACGTCTGCTTGGCAAGCTAGTATTTTTATAGAAAAAGGATGAAAAATGAGCACACATCCCACCTTGATACCTTGATATTAAGTCCACGTTATGCCTATAAATGTTATATCTATTCTCGATTAAGTACCATAATGAACACATGTTGTCACCCCTGAGAACGAAGATGGAATGCCTCCTTTCCAGTAAAAAGGGTCTCCGGTTCTCTGCACTTACTATACGAAACACAGCAGAATTAGGTTGCTATTTTACGCTTGTATTCTGGGAGAACGTAGCCCTATTTGTGCTACAACGGCTGCAGCATGACTCTATTACTTAAAAAATCTGAAGTAGAGAAATATAGTAAAGGTTATTAATTTATTAGCGACCATTTTTGATATTAAAACCATTGAGAGCCATTCAATTAACTTTTCTAAGCCACAGATTATCGCAAGTTAGGTAAAAAGAAAATAAATTTTCATATTTTTTTTAAACTGGCCAAGTGCGTATTGGGTCACGCACAATGTAAGGTTAGGTTCCGTAGTTGCCCGTCACACTTACTTAGAAGGGGCATTCTTGATACTGTGGGCATATTGAGTGATTTCGAGGTTTCGCGGTCGTTATAGGGGTCAATAACGACTAAAAGTGGGCCCAAATAGGACGATGGTAGTAATGAATAAGTCGTTTTCTTCCAATTTTTTTATTTTTTACAGTTTACAATTACATTACGAAGTGCAGTTAGTTTTACGTCATTTTCTATAAAAATTTTACTAATCCAAGTACATTTTACAAGTTGGTTGACTATTACTCGTTAACGTGTTAATGTGGCGAAAGTTTAAGGGTTCCTTGTTGCTTAACCACGGAATCCTAAGAAACGAGATGTAGATAATGATGAGATGATGAAACGAGCAGACATGTAGTTGTCTATGGGCCAAAGCATTTACTTACCATCAGGCGGACTGTGGGCTCAGCCCTGTTTGTTAGTCTTATTATATAAAAAAGTTAAAGATAAAAGGTCTTTAACTTTTTTTATAGAATAATTTTTAATCTCACCATGACCTTGTGATTGACAGTGTAGGTTTAGTGCGCAATTGCAATTTGTTTTAGGATACGTTTTTTTTCTTTTATAGAAGAGGGGGCAAACGAGCATGCGGCTCACCTGATGTTAAGTGACTACCGCCGTCCATGATCAACCGCAACACCAGGGGAATTGCAGGTGCGTTGCCGGCCCTTTAGAAAGGAGTACGCTCTTTTCTTGAAGGTCCCCAGGTCGTATCGGTCCGGAAAAATCGCTGGTGGTAAACTATTCCGCAGAGAGGTTGTACGCGGAAGAAAACTCCTCTTGAAACGTACAGTGGTGGACCGCCAAGCATCCAGATGGTATGGTACGCGTAGTGCGTTCACAAAATTTGGTGGCTGGGAATCCGAATAATTCCTCAGAGCACTCTCCATGGTATTTGCGAAAGAAAATGCAAAGAGATGCAACATCTCTTCGCAGTGCCAAAGAATCGAGCCGATTGGAAAGCACTCGGTCGTCGACGATGCGGTCAAGTGGAAGAAGCTGGTACTGGGGAGCCCCAGCCCAGAGATGGGAACAGTATTCCATGTGCGGCCGAACCTGCGCCTTGTAAAGTTGCAGACGGTGTGCCAGCATGAAATACTGTCCCGCTCTGCTGAGCACGCCAAGCTTTTAGAGGCCAATTTGGCCTTCTCTTCCAAGTGACCACGAAACTGCACGTCACTCGATATGTCGACGCCGAGGATTCCGATACTGGCTGAGGCAACAAGGGGAGTGCCTTGAAACAAAGGGGTTCTTTTTAGCGGTTAACGCGCAAACTTGTGTCTTCTGGGGGTTAACTGGAGTAGAGTTAGTCGCCCCCAATCTGAGACTCTGTTCAGCAAGGACCTGACTTCAGACACAAGTTAGTCCCGGTAATCGGAGACGTTTTCCCGAGAAATATTGGCTCGGCCGGTGTAAAGAGCATCACTAGTGCTGTCATCCGCATAGCAATGAATGTTACGGGTTTGCAACATATCATTGATATGAGAAGAAACAGCGTTGGCGATAGCACGCAGCCTTGAGGAACACCAGCATTAATAGGCTGGTAATCGGAGCTTGCACCGTCTACAACGACCTTGATGCCCCGATCTGCAAGAAAGCTGGTGATCCAATCGCTCAATTTCTCGGGAAGCCCGTAAGAAGGGAGCTTCGAAAGAAGCGCTTTGTTCCAAATCCGATCGAAGGCCTTCGCAACGTTCGCCTTTCTTCGGAAACCCGTGCATTCTGGTCTCTCGCCAATGCTGCTTAAGGGCACTTCTGTTAGTTATCTGTTCCATCTCTGCACAGAGAGGATAACTCTCTGGCCCATGCATGAGAACACCGATCTGTTACGCTCTCTCTTTGCGTCCAACTCGACTCTTGATGACGGGGGTGTCACACCGCCGACCATCCCGCGATGTGAGTGCTCCATGCCAGATGAGCGGTTTATACAGCGCTCGGTTCGAAAAGCACTCTTCTCCCTTGCCGTCATTAAGTTGAGTGGGATTCCTCCCATTGTGCTGACAACGTGTGCTCCGGAGATGCCACCAGTATTAACGTGTCTCTTCCGGTACTTCCACGCGTAGTCCCGAATTCTTGAAAGACAGCTTTGGTCAACCTGATCCCTAAACTAGGCGACCACTTAGAGCCATCTAACTACAGGCCTATCGCCACAACCTCCCTGAACTCTAAACTAAATGAGTCTATTGTAAACTGCTCGCTCATGAGGTACCTTGAGGATCACCAGCTGATCAGTAACCGCCAATACGGTTTCCGTCGTGGTCGATCAGCTGGTGACCTTCTAGTCTACCTTACTCATAGATGGGCGGAGGTAGAAGCGTCCAAGAGGGAGGCATTGGCCGTTAGTTTGGACATAGCGAAGGCCTTCGATCGGGTCTGGCACAAAGCGCTTCTTTCTAAGCTCCCTTCCTATGGTTTTCCCGAGAAATTGAGTGCGATTGGATCACCAGTTTTCTTGCTAGCAGAGCTAAGCGGAGTATTAAGGTCGTAGTAGACGGTGCATGCTCTGATTACCAGCCTATTAACGCTGGTGTTCCAAAAGGATGCGTGCTATCACCAACGCTCTTTCTGATAACATTGCTATGCAGACGACAGCACTGGTGATGCCTTATACACCAGCCGTGCCAAAACTTCTCGGGAAATCATCGCCGAGTATCGGGGGAAACTTGTGTCTGAAGTCGAGTTTTTGCTTAATAAGGTCTCGGATTGGCTGCGACTAAATCTAGTCCGATTCAATCCCCAGAAGACACAACCGCTACTAAGAACCCCCTTGTCTATCTTCTCAGTTTAAGGCACTCCCCTTGCTGCCGGAATCGCCGGTGGTAAACTATTCCACAGAGAGGTTTTACGCGGAAGAAAACTCCTCTTGAAACGTACAGTGGTGGACTGCCAAGCATCCAGATGGTGTGGATGGTATCGGGACGTTTGCCGCGTAGTGCGTTCACAAAATTTGGCGGCTGGGATTAATCCGAACAATTCCTCAGAGCACTCTCCATAGTATATGCGAAATAAAATGCAAAGAGATGCAACATCTCTTCGCAGTGCCAGTGAATCGAGCCGATCGGAAAGCACTCGATCGTCGACGATTCGAGCCGCTCTGCGCTGGATGCGGTCAAGTGGAAGGAGCTGGTACTGGGGAGCCCCAGCCCAGAGATGGGAACAGTATTCCATGTGCGGCCGAACCCGCGCCTTGTAAAGTTGCAGGCGGTGTGCCGGCATGAAATACTGTCCCGCTCTGCTGAGCACGCCAAGCTTTTTAGAGGCCAATTTGGCCTTCTCTTCCAAGTGATCACGAAACTGCACGTCACTCGATATGTCGACGCCGAGGATTGCGATACTGGCTGAGGCAACAAGGGAATGCCTTGAAACTGAAGAGATACGACAAATGCGTTTTTTTAGCGGTTAACGCGCAAACTTGTGTCTTCTGGGGGTTAAACTGGACTAGATTTAGTCGCCCCCAATCCGAGATTCTGTTCAGCAAAGACTCGACTTCACACACAAGTTTTCCCGGCACTCGGAGACGTTTTCCTGAGAAATATAAAAAATAAAAAATATAAAGAGCATCACCAGTGCTGTCATCTGCATAGCAATGAATGTTACGGGTTTGCAACATATCATTGATATGCAGAAGAAACAGCGTTGGTGATAGCATGCAGCCTTGTGGAACACCAGCATTAATAGGCTTACAATCGGAGCTTGCACCGTCTACAAAGACCTTGATGCTCTGATCTGCAAGAAAGCTGGTGACCCAATCGTACAATTTCTCGGGAACCCCATAGGAAGGGAGCTTCGAAAGAAGCGCTTTGTGCCAAACCCGAACGTAGGCTTTCGCAATGTCCAAACTAACGGCCAATGCCTTCCCCTTGGTCTCTACTGTCTACGCCTATCTTTGCGGTAGGTAGACCAGAAGATCACCAGCTGACCGACCACGGCTAAAACCGTATTGGTGGTCACTAACCAGTTGGTGATCCTCAAGGTACCTCATGAGTTGGCAGTTTATAATGGACTCCATTGTTTTGGAAAACAAGGAGGTGATGGCGATAGGTCGGTAGTTGGACGGGTCTGAGCGGTCGCCTTTTTTAGGGATCGTGTGGACGAAAACCGTCTTCCATGATTTCGGGACTACGGCTAGGGAGTAGGAGTACCGGAAAAGACGCGTTAAAACCGGTGCCAACTCTGGAGCACACGTCCTCAGTCTAATTAGGGGGATTCCGTCAGGCCCACTCGACTTGTGGATGTCCAGGGAGAGGAGTGTTTTGCGAACTGAGCGCTGTGTGAACTGCACTTCCAGCATGGAGCACTCACACCGCGGGATGGTCGGCAGCGTACTCCCCTCGTCATCGAGAGTCGAGTTGGATGCAAAGAAAAAGCCTAGAAGATCGGCTTTCTCCTTTACGGTATGGGCAAGTGAGTCGTCCTCCCTGTGCAGAGATGGAAGAGATGGCTGACAGAAATTCCCCTGGACAGCCTTGGCGAATGACCAGAATGCACGGGTTCCAGAAGGAAGGCGAACTAGTTTCTCGCCAATTCTGCGTATGTGCTCTGACTTTGCCTTGCTCTTTGCTCAGCAACCACCGGGAATGCGACACGGACACCTACATCCCCCGGGTATGATGCTGGTACCTTACTGTAGAATTTTTACAAAGCTTATTTTTGAATAATATATTTAACTATACTTAATATAGACCAGACCCCAATTTATTGGTTAGAATCGGAACAAAGTTTAAATTATCTTTCAAGAAGATTAACTTAATATTAGACAAATGTGTAACAAAAAAGAAAAGCAAAACAAATAGGTTCAGATCGAATATACCTCGAATGGTATAAAAGTAAAGTTACAGCCTATATACGTCCCACTGCTGTGCACAGGCCTCCCTCATTTCTGAGAGGGTTTTAGGGCAAGGAATTGTCCGCCGCGCTGCCCCAATGCGTGTTGGTGAACTTCACATATCTTCGAAATATTTTTGTTCTTATTCCTCAGACATGCAGGTTTCTCAGGTATTAAGTCTCAGGCACGTGGTAATTCAGCACTTAAAATTGCAATTAACAATTTCATAGGTGCCGGCGGAGATCGAACCCGGGTTACTCGCGTTCTGTCATATTTACAGCGAGCGTTAACCATCTGAGCTACTACGGCTATGGAATGGTACACTATTATTAATTTTCGAAAAGAGGTAATCGAAATCCAAAAAAGAAATAAAAATGAGGAGTTTTTGTCTAGCCAGCATTGTGCTATTGAATTTGCCAAATACTTTCATTCGGTGTGTAATAAGCATAGAGCTCACTTAAATGTAAGTAAGTAAGGAGCTCACTTAAATGGTGGCATACAATCAGCTCAGGGTAAATAAATAAATAAATATTGACTACATCATAGGAAGGGCGTCTAAGATGTTGGGTTTTATTATCGGAATTATACTTCTTTTTTAGAGCGCTGGTTGTTTACAAATGGACGTAACAAAATAAAATGAAATAAAATACGGTCACTGGTAAAAATGGACTGATGACTTGCTAATATCTTTGCCGGTACAATGATAAGATCTTTCTAAAAGAAGATTGCCGCTGGACGCCCTCTGGTGCCTTGTTTTATACTGCTGATTATTAGTCGGTGTTGCCGCAACATGCTGCCCGGGTTGAAGTATTTCACTTCAATATGACGAAGTGGTGACCGGTAGAGGACATATGTTGTTGTAGGACCGCTGGATAACACCTTTCTTGGTCAATATATCTGCTACACGGTTGACGTTGTCTCGTCCTGGATGCATTTTCACCACTCTGCCGGGAAGCCAAAGCAGTGGTGGTCGGTTTTTGTCTTTCACTAAGACCAACGATCCCTGTCCTGGTCACCTGATGAATAATTCCATTTTAATTTTTGTTGGAGAAGTGATACATATTCTGTTGAAAAACGTTGCCAAAAATGTTGCTTAAATTTTTCGATTTTCTCGTATCTCTGAAGACAATTGATTTTCGCGTCAATGACCAGAGGTTGTGGTACTGATATAAGCGAGGAAATGTGCAGGTGTTAGACAGGACAAGTCGGATGGATCAGTGGATAGAGGTGTTAAGGGTCTGGAATTTAGAATAGCCTCTATTTGGATCAACAAAGTTGTCATCTCCTCACATGTTGGATATGCCAAAGTTAGTATGCGTCTTAGATGGTACTTAACTGATTTCACTCCAGGCTCCCATAAGCCGCCGAAGTGTGGAGAGTAAGGAGGAATAGTTTTAAATTCTATTCCTTTATTATACATATCTGTTTGAATATCTTTGGAATACAATTGAAAAAAATTATTGACGTCGTGCTAGCACCTACAAACGTCGTGCCGTTATCAGAATATAATATAGTTCGAGGCTTACCGTGACGTGACGTGAACCTATAGAGTGCTGCCAAAAAGGCTTCCTTTGTAAGGTCTGTGATAAGTTCAAGGTGAAGAGCTTTGACTGCGAAACATAAAAAATGCATATTAAGACTTTATAAGTTTGCTACCTCTACCTCTACGGTCTACAAACAGCACTGGACCTGCGTAGTCTATACCTGTGTTAAGGAAAGGAAACTAATTGAGTTCGATCGCCTGGCAAATCACCCATGATTGGCTGGATAGATTTTGGCTTAAATCGAATGCAACGAACGCAACCACGAACTACACGCTTTGCGAGGTTCCTCCCCCCAAGTGGCAAATATTTTTGTCGTATTTGAGATAACAGCAACTGTGGGCCTGAGTGTAACATGTCCTTGTAGTGATACTTGTAAAAAATGATTTTTGTAAGATGATGTTTACTACATAAAATAATGGGGTGTTTAACATCGTAGGAGTAAGGTATTAAGACGTCCACCAACGCGCATAATGTTGTTATCATCTATAAATGGCGTTAATGAGGTCAATTTATTACGCTTGTGTAATAATTGTCCAGATTTTATTAATTTATACTCTTCAGGGAACATCTCTTGTTGTGCTATGTAGAGTATGCGATTTTCCGAATTTTGAAGTTCTAATAAAGATAGTACATCAGAATATTTTTTATTATGATTTTTACAATTGTGTGTGAATCTATTTATATAAGCAACTATTCTGATTAACCTTAGATAATTTGAGATTTTGTGCATTAATTTAGAAAGTATATTTGTATTTTTATTTGCATTGTGTATTGTTATTAAATTTAATGATGTTTCTGGAAGTGATTTTATGTTAGAGTGTGGACGTGTTGGAAATGGTATTTCGGTTTTATGTAAAAAGTTTGGCCCAGACCACCATATGTCGGAATGTATGAGAAATTCAGCTTTTACCCCACGAGAAACCAGGTCTGCAGGGTTCTCCTTTGACGGTACGTAACTCCACATACTACTGATTATTAGTCAGTGTTGCCGCAACACTGGTGTTTACATCCCGGGACGCTGATGCGTCAGCCCAGGCTTGGTAGCACTCCTGCTTATAGCATGATGCTATTTTACAGGAGCGACCAAACCATGGCTGAGATTTGCCTCCAATGGGCACCACAGAGGAAGGAATAAGAAGTTACATACCCTGAAGTACCACATCAGCGACAGAATCCGCAACAAAGTTGGGATCGTCCGGCGAGAAGCAAACCCGACCCCAAGGGTAGGATGCAAAGAAAGACCGCATCCCATCCCGATCGGCTGACCTATAGTGCCAAACACGGCGGCAGCCTGCAGAATGCAACTGCGATGTCAGCGGGAGTGGCACCACACTACGGACAAGACAATGGTCGGAGGAGCCGAAAGGGGCGTCGACGAACATTTGATATACGTCCGGGTCAGCAGTAGGTCCAACAGGGAAAGTGCGTGATCCTCCACATCTGGAATCCGCGTAGGCAAAGTAATCAGTTGTGTCAAACCATTTGCCAGGGCAAAATCACGAACAGATCTCCCCGCATTATCGGTTAAACGTGAACCGAGCCATTCGGCGTGATGGGCGTTAAAGTCGCCGAGGATCACGATCTCTGCGGAGGGGATCTGCTGTAGCAACGAATCTGTAGCCATTTGGACGTGGTCGAAGAGTCGGCCTGTTTCGGCATTACCGCTATAAGACCTATAGAGGCACCCGTAGACGCGTGGATGGTCGTCGCTGTCTACGCGTAGCCAAAGGATGGACAGGTCTGAACCGTCAAGTCTGCCGAGGCGTCGAGAACAGATGTCCTCTCTGACGTAAACGCAAACTCCAGCCCGAGGCACAAAGGAGTGTTCCAGTTTGTACCCCGGGTAGGAGAGATACGAGACATCAGCCGGAGAGGACACCTGCGTCTCGGTCAGAAAGAGCAGAGCCGGCCTCGCCGTCTCGAGATGGTAGTGGACGGCGTTTAGGTTAGAGTGAAGTCCCCTGATATTGCAGAATATCACGGACAGTGTGGCAGGGGTCGCCTTGGTCTTGTTGCTCCGTTTGTCCCTAGCAGTTGTAGTCTTGAGCGGAATTTCTCCCCCCCCCCCCCAGAATACGCGGGGCAGTCT
This sequence comes from Parnassius smintheus behrii, assembly GCA_036936625.1. Taxonomy (NCBI): domain Eukaryota; kingdom Metazoa; phylum Arthropoda; class Insecta; order Lepidoptera; family Papilionidae; genus Parnassius; species Parnassius smintheus. The sequence goes on from JAUPFT010000024.1 coordinate 26,699,087, forward strand.
GAGCACCCACGCGCAGAAGTGGAGAAACATGCTCAGCGAGGGATCCTCCAGGGGTGCTGGTAGCCTCCTGGGGTAGTCTATCATCATTTAATTCCGCTACCATTTTGATGGGGGGGGGGGGGATTTGGGCCTCCGGCCACCTGCACTCACCCGACGAAACGCGGAAGCAGAGTTTCCACTTCACGCCGGTATTCTGTGAGGTCGTGGTACCACCCCGGTTTGAGCCGGCCCATACGTGCAACAGCAAAGCTGCCGCGTGACTCTACCACTGTTTGTGACCGCATCAAGCGCAGAGCGATTTAAATCGTCGACGACTGAGTTCATTCTGATCGGCTCGATTCACTGGAGCTGCGTAGGGTAGGTATGTCACCATTGCGTCCGAATTCCCGATACCATACTCACCATCTGGATGCTTGGTGGTCCACTACGTTTTACGAGGAGTCCTCTTTCTCGTATAACTTCTCTGTGGAATTGTTTTCCGGACCGATACGACTTAGGGACCTTCAAGAAAAGACCTTGCTCCTTTCTAAAAGGCTGGCAACGCATCTGCAGTTCCCCTGGTGTTGCGGTTGTTCATCGACGGTGGTAGTCACTTACCACGACGTGAGCCGCATGCTCGTTAGGCCTCCCTTATATAAAAAAAAATATATATAAATAATTTTGCTAGCGTTGTTACACTACCATTTGCCAAAACATTTGAGACTGTTTTTCTTGTATTTGAATTTGACCTAGGACAAAAAGGGTTAATAATAGAGAAATCTTAGAATTTTTATGCATCAGAGTTCTTCGGATAATTTGTGTAAGTAGGTGATCGAAAAAATAGTTCCATAAATCTAGTACGTTTTTGGGGGGTAAAAAAACTCATAAGCGTCTGTGTCTGGACTGGTCAATCATGTGTTATTTTACTTAGTGAGAGAACAGTGCACCTTCCACCAGTAACGGCAAATCCTATATATATATATATATATATATATATATATATATATATATATATATAATGCGAGGAATAACAATGCTTGACGTCTCATAAAGGTGTCAAAGGTGACGCTGCTTTTTATCGTCTGCTTTATATTATAACAAATAGGCAAGTAGCTCATGGGTTATCATTAAAGTTGCTGTTTTTTTATAATAATAATAATAATAATATTCTTTATTGACATAAAATTCTGTTACAATATTATTTAAGCCTCTGACTCCCGAGCTAGGTTAGAAAACCTGTGTTACGAGAGTCAGCGATCTCCCTAATATAATGACAGCTACTTATTTTATGTAAATAAAGCAATTTTAAAATCTGTGTGTGCGTGTGTGTATGAGTGTGTGCGTGTGTGCATATGCGTATGTGTGGGTGTTTGCTTGTGTACGTCCGTGTGTGTATATGTGTGTGAGTGCGCGCGTTTGTGTTATACATAAGTATAACACAAACGCGCAAAAACCAAGTACAAAAACCAAACCAAAACAATTTTTATACAATAAAGGTGACAAACGAGAACACAGTCCATCTGATGGTAAGTGGATGCTGTAGCCTATAGAAATCTACATTTATCGTGGATTAAGAACCAAAACGCAAATGCGTTGTCATCCCTGAAGATTAAGATAGAATGCCTCGTTACCAGTAAAAAGGGATCTCCGGATCTTTACACTCATCATTCCTATGATGACACAGCAGTATTTAGCAGTTATTTTACGCTGGTATTCTGTGAGATCGTGGTCTTTCCCCGAACGAGCCGACCCATTCGTGCTACAACCAAAATATAACTGCAGCTTGGCTCTACCACGAATATATTTATATATTTAATTTATTATAATTTTTTTGTTGATTTAAGATGTATAATTAATAAATGTAAGTAAGTATAATATAAATATGTCGAATAACAAATAGCACAACACCTCATCTAAGCCAATATTTTTGAATGTCTAATTACCTAAATTAAATAACAGTTATAAGTTGGAAATCATAATAGGAATATGTGTCGAAACATATTTCTTATGCGGACTGTATTAATGTATCATTCTTACTTTCAATTTGTTTTTATTTTACAAAATATGAGTTTTGGTTGAGAATCAGACCCAATATCACAGAACAGATGCCACATCTAAGTAACCAAAACATAATTATGTTATATGGTCGCCACACACGGTCAGTTCAACTGATCATTCCAACTGATCTGTTCAAACTAGGAACGTTGATATTTTTAAAAATATCGGATTTTCGATATATTCATTAATAAAGTTATACATAAAACTCCGATATTGATATATTTATAATTATCGATATAAATAGTCCATAAAGGAATAGAGAAAACCACAGTTTTGAATAACAATTTTTATTAAAGGAACAATGAGTAGGTATCTAATATTATCATTTATGCGTAACAATAAATAATCGAGATTCGTATATTATGATCGAATAGAAGTACAAGTAACTAGTATCACATTTAGGATTTGGACAAACACGTTTTTTACAAACTAATTACGTAATTAGTCGGCTCTAGAAAATGCACGATTGTTTAAATTTATTACGAATGAGATTAATTTATAAGTTCTCAAATATTTAATTTTTAAAACGCACACACAGATCAAAAAGAAGCTGTATAAAATATATTATATTGAAAAGACTTTGGTGTCAAAATATTAAACTAAATTAAATATTATGATTTCTTATATTTACGCGAACACTACACATTGATTAAAACTACTTTTATGGATTTTATCACGTTTAATTTAACGAGATAAAATCCGTGAAAGTAGTTTTAATAAATTAAATATTTTTATAACATTAGATATTATTAGGTATCAATTAAAGACTAATTAGAAAACTATATTAATGCAAAATATGTACATAGATATTTATTTGTGGTTGTACATAATACATTACTCTATTTTTAACCGACTTCAAAAAAAGGAGGAGGTACTCGACTCTATTTTTTATATGTGTTACCTCAGAACTTTCTAGGTGAACAGATTTTGATACTTTTTTGAAAGCTGATGGTTCTCATGTGCTCTCATATAAATATCATCAAGATTTAACCAGTAGTGTTTGAGTTATCCTTAATTATGCGTATTTAATTGACTTTGACTACATTGATGTTCTTATTTTATTTACGAGTATATTGAAGTCGGTTGTGTAAAATAGGTAATTTTACTACTTGTGTTATACAATATTAAAAGGCTTTAAAAATGTTACATACTTTTCCTCATTCAGTTACAAATAATAGCATTTAGACTGATAAAACAATAATACTATGACATAGTTCCTGCTGATAAATATTGACGTAAAATGGGGTGAATCATCGATCACTTTATTAGTGATCGATGGGGTGAATAGAAGAAAAATCTTAAACTGTATTTCGAGCCGTTGTCATCATACGCATTGCTTCTAATATAAGAAATATTTGTTTTTTTTTATATGGAAATAATAGAAACGAAGATTAAAGAAGATACATCAACAGGTTGTATAGTTGTTGTTTGCTAGGGTTGTTAAAACTACTTAGATATGGAATAATACTTAGATATTTACAAAATGCTGCTAAACTTGATTATTTTCATTTATAGCAGTTAAATAGATACTTTTAAAAATATATAGGTTAGCGTTTAGTTCAGTTTATTTCAGTTATAAATAACATTGCTAAATAACAGTGCCGTCTTTAGGATCAACGAGGCTATGGGCCAAGGTACTGGCTGGGGCCTATGTAAGGGATGGAAAATCCTTAAATTTTATATCTAATTTTGCTGCGAAGAAATCGAGAAAAAAGTTTTTATATATAACATACAATAAATGTTATAATTTATATATAAATGTTAATATAAATAGTGTATGTTATAAAATTTGTTGTATATCGAAAATTTTCAGAATTGTGGGGCCCCTGCCTACCTCGGGGCCTCGGGCCAGGGCCCTGCGGGCCCTGCCTTAAAGACGGCACTGCTAAATAACAATAATTTTTATCTTATGGATTTGTCTAGTTAGTAACACTGTCATGGAATTATAGATCCAAACAAAAACATGTATAAAAATAATGATTCTGATATCGTATCAAGAGTCACCCAAATATTAGGAACATTTGTTGCAGAATACGTTTTAAATATAATACTTCGAGGCACTCATCAGTATGATAAATTTTTGACATCGCCGGAGCTCACTTTTTCGTTGGAAAGAAGTGAGTGATATTTTTTTCTATGTTTAAGCTAAACTAAATTTTTTTGAGGGGCAAACGAGCATGCGGCTCACCTGATGGTGATTGACTACCTCCGCCCATCGAAAACAGTAACACCAGAGGAATTGCAGATGCGTTGTTGACCTTTTAAAAACATGATGGATCAGTAGTGCACTATCTGTGATCGTGTAGCGGCGGTGTTAGATTGTTCACAACCCCTTATTGTTCCGTGGTTGTCGTAAGAGGCGAGGGAAACTGAAACAGGAGATGCACAGCAGCATCTTCCTGATAACAACCAAGAATTATAAAGAACTGCGGTTGATAAGCGTGGCAATCATGGCAAAATCCCTTCTATGTGGCAACCTATGGGTCAATGTTGAATAGTGAACTTTCATAGACTGTACTGTACAAAATAAAGTTGACAGCCATTCTATTGTGTATTATAGTATTCTACGATAATATCTAGTTAACATTGCACACGTACAAATATAACATACACAAATCTGTTATATATATATATATATATATATATATATATAGCCACATGTATAGCCACAGCAAATATATGATAAGCTTCCCATTTTATTCTAATCTCAAAACTACTAAACTTTAAGTAGCGTAAAACGAGATATAATGAAAAGAACATAATTATTTCACACGATAGTAGCCTGTATAAATTTAAAAATTTCGTGCGGAAATTCTTTGCCAATTTTACTACAACACAGTGGGTGTTCTCTTCACTTTATAGTTTCGGGGTGAATAGGCACGTTTTGGGAGATTTTATTAAAACTATTGTAACGTTAAAAATTAACTTACACTTACGCCTTATAAAAGCCCCACTTCTGTATACAGGTCTCCCCCATTTCTCAGACGATGGACACTTGTATCCGTTTATCCTTTTTCACTGGTCGTTATAGCCTCTGCAATATAGTTTCCCGGTAGAGATCGCTTCTAAGCTAATAAGTTCACCAATTTCAGCTTTATATAATTTATGTTTTTTTAAATATATTTTATCTTGTTTATTGATGTATTTTCAAAAATTTCAAATTATGAGGAAAACCCTATAATGTATTCAATCCATCTGTAGTTTTTAATATATATTTTTTTAAATATTAAAAAATCTTTCATTTCAGAATGTAAGAAAGTATTCGTATCTGGGGGCACGGTAGTGCCCCCAGATACGCGAATCTATATATTTAAAATATAAAAAACTTTTAAAATTGATATGGTCAATATAAAATGTTGTTAGGTTAGCTAATTACTTAATAACTTAAAACATAAGGAGTCTTAGGTAGGAACTGAATAAATTAACCGACTTGGTATTACATGGATCTCACAACTTTTTACAGTAGAAGAACTGAGTTGCGAGACTTGTTTTTTTTTACAAGTTATGTTTTTAATGGCATTAAATTTACGCGAATATTTAGTTATTTAAATTTACTTACTTTGTTTTATTTTGCTTTTTTAATTCTCGACGATTCGGGTGACATTTGGGTGGAGGGGCTCAGGTTATCGACGCTTACTCGAAATCTTCTACAGTAACTTATTCTGGGTTAACTTTGATATCAGGACGACAATCACCTCAGCCCCCTCCCCCATAGAAGAAAGTAATATGCCCGGAAGTCCCCTGTGACCATGGGTGCTGCAAAGCACCCGAAGCGTCAGGAATTAAAAATAATTTTAAACGCGATAAAATCCGTAAAAATATATTTATTAAATATAATTTAATTTTAATTCGTTCTCGTTCATTTTGTGTGTTTTATTTATTTATTGCATTCCTTATTAATATATAAGAATACAAGGGCGGTTTTTTTTCACACAGATATCATTAATTTAGGTTTGTGGGTTGATGATTGTTGTAATTCGAAAACTCAAAATATAATGTTAATATTTTGTTTTAGGATTTTTAGAATATACAATCATAAAGTAAGCTTAAAAAGTTTGTATGCATATGATATATAATAAGGGTTGCAAAAATATAATAAAAGAAGTGAATTTTAGTATAGAGTACTATGTCATACGTATTTACACAATTACGCTTCAATCGACTTACATTAAGTAAAATATGATTGGACCCACAGTTTTAAGAAATAGCTACAATATATTTTGTAATATCTCTTTTACAAGCTATTAGATATAGAAGATAGATGTAATATACCTACAAATCCACAACTACAGATGATCCAAAAGCACAACAGTTCAGTTTATAGCCCCCTTTTAAACACTAATAATGGTTAATAAATACGTTTTTTTATGTTAGCTTTATTTATTACGGTTAATTTCAGTCTTTGAAGGACCGTCTTCAAGTTGCTTCCATGAAAATATATAATAGAAAAATAAATCACTAGTCGCATCGATATCCTCAATGTGTAATACGTGGGGACGAAGGTCTTTGAGAAACAGCAACATGAGCATCTAGTCCATCGGATGCACGTGATGTACGGCGCATCCAAGCTCCACTCGCCTTTTCTGAAATAACAATTTTAAAATATAAGAGCAAATAAGTATACAATAATATTTCTGAAAGAGTTATGAAAGAAACTGATGAAACCATTTGAGATGTGCAAGCGGGATTTAGAAAGAGAATGGGGTGTACAGATCAAGTCTTTTCCATGCGCGTGATTGCGGGGAAGTTTTTGGCCAAAAACCAGAAAGTTTTTTTGGGTTCATGGACTTAGAAAAGGCTTATGACAGAGTGGACAGGACTGTGTTATGGCAAACACTGAACTCATTTGGTTTGAGCGCTGGTTTAATACAGGCATTGAGGTCCCTTTTTAGGGACTCTAGTGCTTATGTCAGGATCGACGGGGTCTACTCAGACTGGTTTGGAATCCAAAAAGGTGTGAGACAGGGCTATGTAGCTTCCCCTAGGCTGCTGGTGAAGATGAATGGGCGCGTTAACCGTCAAATGTCTTTTGCACGCCGATGATCAAGTCATCTTTGCGTCGTCGGCGGCCGAGTTGCAAATGATGGTTACATTAATGAACTGGTCATTAAAAGAAAGGGGAATCAAAGTGATGCAAGTAAGACTATGAGTGAGATAAGAATAGAAGGGGAGTTGATTGAGCAAGTGGATGACTTCATGTATTTGGGATATGTATTTAGCAGAGATAGTAGATATGATAAGGATATAGAACGATGAGTGAATGCAGGCAATAGAGTAAATGGGGGCTCTACACTCTATTATCAAGAATCAGAATGTGTAAAAAAAGGCACGTAGGTATGATAATTCATAATGCTGTGTTAATCCCTACTTTAATGTATGGTAGTGAAAGTTGGGTGTGGAAGAAGAAGCACGAAAGTAGAATAAATGCTGTACGAGCACACAGTCCATCTGATGGTAAGTGGTTGCTGGGCCACATCAACCACTTACCATCAGGTGGACTGTGTGCTCGTTTGTCGCCCTATTCTATATTCTATATTCTACCGGGTGGCCCATAAGTCTCTTGAAATGTAAAAAAATAATTAAAAAAAACTAATGACATTATGAAAAAGGTTTTTATTTTGTCATAATCCTTATAAAATGGGAATTATTTTTTGAAAATTACATCATCTAAATGTAATCCGTTACGATCGCGGCACTCCTGTAAGCGACGTTTAAAATTATCCATCACTGCGCGGCAAGTAAGCTCTGTAATGTTTGCCATTTCTCTTTGGATATTTTCTTTCAGGACGTCAATTGTCCGCGGGTTGGTTTCGTACACTTTAGTCTTAAGATAACCCCATAAGAAAAAGTCCATTGGGGTCAGATCTGGACTACGTGGTGGCCAAGGAATATCTTCTCTTCGAGAGATCACTTTATTAGAGAAAAGTTGACGGACGACCGGCATAGCGACGTTAGAGGTATGGGCAGTTGCTCCATCTTGTTGAAACCAGGTCCGCGTATTGAAGCCTAGAAAATTCTGCAACTCTGGTGTAAAAAAGTCCTGGATCATAGCTACATACCGTTATGAAGTAACAGTAAGCGCGCGGCCTCTGCCGTCCTCAAAAAAATAAGGGCCTATAATGCCATGCGCTGACATAGCCGCCCAAACTGTCACTTTAGGGCTATGTAAGGGCTTTTGATGTTTGCGATTTGGATTTTCGTAACTCCAGTAGCGACAATTTTGCTTATTGACATGGCCATTGATGTGAAAGTGAGCCTCATCAGAGAATAACGCGTTATTAAACGAAGTAAAGCGGTTCAACATTTCATTTGCGAAATTTAGTCTGTGGATAGTGTCAGTATCTTTTAATTCCTGTACTAACTGAATCTTGTACGAGTGAAGATGTAAATATTTCTTTAAAATTCGCTGTAACGATATTCTGGGTAAGTTTAATGCACTGGAACGCTTACGAGTAGACTGGGTAGGATTTTTACGAATTGAGTGTTTCACTACATCGATGTTTTCTTCCGTCCGTGATGTCCTTGGTCGACCTGACCGTTGTTTATCCAACGTCGAACCACTCTCTTCGAACTTAATAACCCAGTTCTTAATCGTTTGAACACTTGAAATGTCTTTAAAGTTGCGTAAATTCTGATATTCTCGAAATTTACGCCACGCAATGGTAGCCGAATCATTGTTTCGATAAAACTCGCGCACACAAAATGCACGGTCCGCGCCGGTGAAACGCTCCATGGCGACTGAATTTCCAGAAACCGTCGGTACTCCCCCTGACCCGCGCGCGCCACTCATGCGCGCCTTTTGTATTTTATTCGAAATTTACATTTCTAACAACTTATGGGCCACCTTGTACATAGATATGCGGTCTTTAAGGAGTATGCTAGGGATGAATCTGAATGATAGGGTGAGTAATTGCGTGATAAGAGAAAAATGTGGTGTGTAAGACGATGTTGTGACAAGGATTAAGAAAGGAATGCTTCGATGGTTTGGTCATGTAGAAATAATGAACGTAAGGAAAGAGTGATAAGCAAATTTATATTGCAGATGTGAACGGCAGAGTCAGGGAGGGACGTCCTAGAAGAGTATTCATCGAATAAATTGACGATATTTTGAAAGGTAGCCACATTAGAAGTACCCTTAACCGACGAAAATGTATGCTTAGATATATGGATGTAAAGGAGGCGAAATAGGTATGTCAGGATCGAGCCAAATGGAAGTCCGTAGTCTCTGCCTACCCCTCTGAGTGCCATGCGTGAGTGTTTATGTATTAATATTTCTGAGTCTACATAATACATTATCTATGGCCAGTCATTAAGAGGTGGGGGCATGTGTATGTTTGAATAAATGAAGGTTATTTTAGGACTGGTCTAAGTAGCCGCTTTGAGTGGGTTTTGAAAATCCTCTTTGAATTTTAGTTCATGGACTGCAAAAAAGGGGTGTCCGCTAACTCTGCTCTTCGCATACAAGACATCAGGCAAGTTTTTCTTGACAACAAGCTTCAGGTCCCGCGCCTACGGCATGGTTAACCTCTCGTCAGTCCAAAACCTTCTAAAGGTCGCTATTAAAAAAGTGCGCGTCTGTTCACAACCTTTAGAAGGTTGCTATTTACTTATAAACTTCAGGGTTGGACAGATGCGCCAAAGCGGGCATTAAGCCAGCCACAGTCGATGAATGAAATCCGTAAAAATGGCTATTATTTAAATCAAAATTACTTGTTAAGAGTATTGGATAATGAAAAGATATTTAATAAACTTGCGGATAAAATTGTAACGTTCCTAGCTTCATTGCTTTGAAAATGCTTTTTTTGTCGTGTCGTGTGTTGTTTTGTTGCCGCGAGAGAATCTAATAACTCATGTCAGCCCGCGAGTGTCATAAGAGGGACAGAAGAAAATGAAATAGCAACAACAACGTCTTCTGATAATAACTCAAAATATTAAAAACCGGGGTTACCTAGGGTGTGCTTGTGTTCAGCCATAAATTTTTATAGGCTGTAATGACAGAATTTTTTCCTGTTATTAACGTTAAGCAGCAGTATATTCCTTCTTCAATCAGCGTAGTATAAAAAAAATATAAGTAAAATATTAACAAGCTGTGATAATGTATGGACTGCAGATGCCACTTACCATCTGGTTGATTCGTGTATTACTTTATAGCAAACAATATAAATAGTTATAAAATAAAAAGAGACAAATGCTCACAGCTTAGAAAAGAAACTAACTCCAATAGTAGATTGGTTGCATTATGGCAATTACCATAATTAATAACCAGAGAGAGAGAGAGAGAGAGCGAGAGAGAGAGAGAGAGAGAGAGAAAGACGGCGATAGCAAGAGAGAGTTAGATAGAGCTAGAAAGAGAGAAAGAGCTAGAAAGAGAGAGAGGGAGGGAGAGCGAGAGTAAGACTAAGAGAGGGAGAGAGCCAGATAGAGAAAAGAATAGCTTAACACTATTCTCTATTCAACTAATAATTTAGTATCTTTACCCTCATTGTCACTTTTTTGACTGATTATTTGCCTGTATTCTGTCGAAAGACGCCTCCGACCATGTTCATACTTGGCTTCTTTAGCAAGTAGCGCTTCTCTCTGCATTTGTGTGCGAAGCTCCGTTGGTACGTCAGGAATAAATAGCTGCATTAGGCCCGTAAGTCCAAATACCACGTGCTAAAGTAAGGGTAGAAGAGAAAAAAAAGAGTTAAGAGATACTTACATTGATTTTTAGCTTCTTAAATTATTTCAGACTTTAAGTAACGATAAAAGTATTCGAAAGTTGCTGTGCGCCAGTGATGTTACGGAATCCATTATTTCATTTCATCAACTTGGTGTTGTAAGAGGAGACTACGTAAAGTTCTTGATAGATGGAGCGATACCATCTCGCTTACGCCAGACGTACAGATAATGCTCAGATAGGTAAACTGTGAAGATTAAGGAAGATGTTTATGTCCAGCATTATATGGTTTGATGAAGAAGTACCGTAACTACCATTTCAACCTGGATGTTAGTTTGTGTACAGCAAGCAGATGAGATGAGAGACGGTGCTTCTATTTAGAGTTCATGGCTATAGAGCTCCACGATCAAGAAGGAGATATGCCACTCTCTTTATTTAATTGATATGTCTACATTCCTCACGCTGAGCATTTGCTTGCCCTATTGAGCAGAACCAATACCATCGCGCTGGTAAGATCTCGCGTTTCTTTTTATCAGTTATTAGAATTTGGCTTTTATATATTTGCTTTGAATTCTAGTATTATTCCACACTTTTCTGGAAACGCTAAAGCTTTGTTTGTTATACGACATTACTGCTAGAGTACTGAGAGAGTTTTTACGTAGCAGAACCATGCTGCAGCTATATTACTGATATAGTTGCAGCACGAATGGGTCGGCTCGACCGGTGAAAGACCACGCTCTCACGGAATACCAGCGTAAAATAGCAGCTTATATAACGCTGTTGTGTTTCGTATAGTCAGAGAACTGGAGAACCTTTTTACTGGAAACGAGGCATTCCATCTTAGGCCTCACAGCTGACAACGCACCAGCATTTTGATTCGTAATGGAGGATAGATGTAGATTCGCATGCTCCTTGTTCCCTCCCCCTTATATTAAATCACTGGAAGGTAAGGGCTGATGGTAATAATATTGCAGCGTACCTCGAATACCACAACGAAGGCGAGCCGCGCGGCGAACACGTGCCAGTAGTGTGGCGACAAGCCGTAAGGCTCGGGGTGCTGTGGTGGGTTTCGGTAGCCTCGGTATGCGCAAGTGGGCGGGTCCACTTCATTTTCGTCCGCACCCCAGTCTTCGCGATAGTCCGACGTGTTGAATACTGGTGGATTAATAATTTTCTTGTTGTTAACCAAAGAAAATATCAGAAGAAAATAAATTCCTAATCAGCTATATCTAATGATTTAAACATTAGTGATTTCAAAAGAATGTGAATTTCACTTAATAGCACTACGGAATATCCAACTACAGGTAGCTATTATTATACTGTTCATTTTTCTTTAAAAATTATCGAATATTATAAATATCAAGTTAGTGAGTTAAAATTGCTTGTAAATTCTAACATTAATAAATAATACTTACGTGATAGAGAATGATCAATGTAACCAGTTAGAGTGTAGTCAGGTGAATAAACATATTTGTAGACCATTCGGGGTATAAAATCGCTGGTGTAAGCAATGACGAACGCCTGGATATAAAATATTACAAATTTTACAGTCGTCCGAAACTTTATGAAATAGAATAGAATAGAAAAGAGTTAGAATTAGATGCCAAGGAAAACATTGGAATAGATAGGGCTCAGTTCTTCCCTATTTAAAAACACATTGGTGTTCTGATTTTTAACATTCGGTGTTATAAATTTTATATCGTGCCATCATCTACGAAATTGCCATTTTTTATAAAATAAGCTAACGTAATTTTTTTTCTATATTTTTATTTCTAATAATCAAAGTAATCACCCATTCAGTCGGTGCATCTTTGCCAATGCAGTGGCAGTTTATTTATGTCCCTCTTGAAGAAATCAGTTGGACGGAGGCAACAAATTCTACAAAAGCATATTGTACTTGTATTAATTTTTTTTCTCGGGCTAGAGAGTTTTAGTACAAGGGCTAGAGAGTACGGCGGATGATAGAGAGCTTCCGACCCTAGCTCTTGTAACTTGGGGACCGTCTGTTGTGCAGTATAAGGTTGCGCGTTATTATGCAGGAGCAGCAGTGATGAGCGATTAAATAAAGCTGGTTGGAGACGTGCAAGCTTCTCTATCATTGTGTACAGTTCTTAATAGCACACATCTGCAGTAATGCTTATCCCTTTGGTAAGAAGCTGCGACGAATCACACCGGCGCTGTATCATCAAACAGTGAGTATCACTTTTCTATAGGTAAGTTTCTGTTTAAGGCATTGTTTAGGTTCTGAACCAGGATCCAAACAACTTGCTGAGTGCTTGCGATTGTCAAACCGAATCTATTTTTCATCGCAGTTAACAATACGGTTCAAAATTCCTTCGTTTGTGTGCCTGTTGTGCAGTGCAAAGTATGGCTCGACGTGTATTTCGCGCTGGCAATCATTGAGTTTATGGGGCACCCATTTATCAAGCGTTTTTACCTTGCTAATTTGACGCAAATGGACCAATGTTATATTGATGATAACTAAAAAAACTGCTGCTAATTCGGCTGTAAATTGAGTATCATCAGCTTCCACAACTAACAACGGGATTCAATTTCAGATTGAAATTTTCAGAACGGAAGCGGGCAAACCAGTAACAGGTGGTGCGTTCGTTTGTAATATTCGCTCCGTAAGCGTCGTTGATTTGCGTGCCACTTATACCGCGTTGTTGCCGTGACAGTACTCATATTTCATAATTATACGAATTTTTAACGAAAACAATGTGACGAAAAAGATTCAGATGCGATGAAAACATAAACACTTATCGATAAATAAATGACTAATTTTGAAAAACAATTCCATGCTCTTAAAATAATATTAATTCGAAATTAGAATTCTTATCCAAACAAAAATTATTTTGATTTGAAATGGCCAGTATTGTAGAACGGCTATTTGATAGATAAAGACCTTACATTTAGTTTTAATATCGTTTATATTATTAATGTTACGCGCTTAAGTCGACGATATACTAGCGCCATCTAGTGTCAGGAACGAGAGCGAGTAGAGAGTTGCAGAAAATGTCATCACAGATCTCTCAACCGACAGCGCCATCCGAAGAACTAAGTTTCTGGAAAGTCTATACTCGCACACTCGTCCCTTTGCGCGCATTTACCTGAATATTCGGGATGTTTCTTTGCTAATTTTAATAAATAGGCGCTGCAAGATGCGATCGAGGTAGTGTTGAAGCTTCGGAGCGGAATAAAGTGAATTAGTGTGTTTAATTATTAGTGTTTTTAACTTTAATTTGTGTAAAGTAAATTAAAGTGTTAATTTAGGTAATTTTATCGGCAATTTTTATTGTCACGAACCTCAAGCTCGTAACATTAACTTGAAACCAATGTATTAAACTGATATAGTATTATTCACTTTGTCGTACTTAAATGATTGCCGGTTAAGTTAAAAAATGTATGAATAACACTATATCATGATTATCCCCTTAAGGGCAGGGAAGTCATTAATATAGACTTGAAATAGGAATGGGATAAAAATTGAGCCTTGCGGAACACCCATTAGTACAGGTGTCTTTATCCCGGTCGAGCTGATTCGTGCTACAACCATAATAAAGCTGCAGCATGGCTCCACCAAAACATGGAATTGAAACAATCTATGATGCATAGATGACTTGCAAATGTTACCCAATGGAAGCTTATAACTACGCGTAGCCTGTTTCCAAAAAGATGAAGTAAGATTATAATTGATAGAATCAGGCGTTTCTTTGCGGAAATCCATTATAATAAATAATTTATTACTTTGCAACCTTCCGCTAACCAATTACAATGATGTGTCTTACCTGGATTGAAGAGCACCTCCCGGCCTCCCTCAATTGCATGCACTAACTCGGTCACCACTATTCCCAGCACCACAACTCCCGGTACCACCACTTCCAACACCACTATTCTAGGTAAGACACACCATCGACCTCGCACGTTTCGCCCCTACATGAGGCATTATTACCTGAGGTTGCCTCGTGTAGAGGCAAAACACGTGTCGTATTGTCGTCGATGGTGTGTCTTACCTGGAATAGTGGTGTTGGAAGTAGTGGTGCCGGGAGTTGTGGTACTGGGACTAGTGGTGACCGAGTTAGTGCAAGCAATTGAGGGAGGGCGGGAGGTGCTCTTCAATCCAGGTAAGACACATCATTGTAATTGGCTAGCGGAAGGTTGCAAAGTAATAAATTATTTATTATGAAGTAAGATTACTATATACTTACATTAGAAACGACTGCTGCATACGTAATTCCTCTTAAAATGCCGTACCTGAAAATATATAATAATATTTTTTTATTAAAGCAATGTTTTTAAAATCTAAAGTTTATCAAAGCTATTTTTATTTTAAAAATAAGAATATTAATTTAAAAAAGCGCACCAGGCTCCAATGTCCTCTACTCGTTCGGCAAGCGGTCGTCTTGCTTGCGTGACCATCTTGTAAGCATCTAGTCTTATTTCTGCGATATTGTTGAGAAGGGCGAAAAGCGGTGCGAGGGGGAATGCTGCTACGAATAAAGTGACGAAACCGTATTGAAGAACTGTAATACAACAATAAATTCAAAATGTGTACAAATTTTTAACAAATAATTTTTTTAACAATGTAATTTTTATTTTATATAAAATTATGTTATATTTTAATTTTTATTTTGAAACAAAATTATCATAAGCAATGACCAACTAAGGAAATTAAAGATAATGTATGGCAAAATGACTTTTATAGAGAGGTTTCTTTTTCTGTACGTGGTAGAGCCATGCTGCAGTTATACTAGTAGTATAGTTGTAGCACGAATGGGTCGGCTCGACCGGGGAAGGACCACGCTCTCACAGAATACCAGCGTGAAATGGTAGCTTGATGCTGCTGTGTTTCGTATGGTGAGTGTAGAGAACCGGACACCCTTTTTACTGGAAATGAGGCATTCCATCTTTTAGTCCTCACGGGTGACGACGCATCTGCATTTTAATTCGTAATCGAAGACAAATGTAGATTTCTATGGGCCACAGCAACCACTTACCATCAGGTGGACTGTGTGCTCGTTCGTCACCCTATCCTATATACACACACACACACACACACACACATTTATATATATATATATATATATATATATATATATATATATATATATATATATATATATATACACTGATCACTGACTAATGGATCTGATTAAGTGAACTTAAAGATCAAGATGTCTCAATGTCTCACTTACTCATTTCAAGGTATTCGTCAAAGAGCGCAAGTCGACCGGGATCTTGTAAGTGGTAGTCCTGCTCCCATGCCATGTCGGGCTTATTGGGGTCGCGTGTAACTGCGCGGTGTGATCTTTGTCGCCACCAATTATGAAACTTTCTGCAAATAAATAAACAAATATGTTAATTTTATATAATTAGCAAACCCACTTTAAGCTATGTTACATTGCTACTAAGAAACTTAGTCATTCAAAATTAATTTTAATTTAGTTGTGTGGACTCGGCTTTTACTTACTCTAAAAAAATTGATAACAAGGAAGACTATGTTTTTGTTTACAAGGATAAATAATCATAAAGGACTAACTAATTTATTCGATTTAAAGGTAAGTAATTTATTCCTCTCTCGATCAGAAAGTCTAGTTAGCAAAACGTCTAACTACGTGGAAAGTCTAATAACCGGTACGGCTAATTAGTAAATTAAGTAATGTAGCACGTTTATTAGATGTATCAGTTTTAGACATTATTTGTAAATACCTATCCAATGGTAACTTTACTTTTTACCACGTGCACGGCGGTGAAGGAAAACATCGTGAGGAAACCTGCATGTCTGAGAAATAAGAAAAAAAATATTTCAAGACATGTGAAAGTATGCCAACACGCATTGGGGCTGCGCGGCGGACTATGCCTTGCCCTAAAACCCTCTCAGAAATGAGAGCAGGCCTGTGCCTATTGGTGGGACTTATATAGGTTGTAATTTACTTTACTTTTACCTGTCCAATGAACCTTAATGATGTCGTGTTTATTACGTATTTATTTATTTACACTTTATTGCACCTTAATAAAAAGCATTACAAAAAGTCGGACTTAATGCCTTTGGCATTCTCTCCCATTATCCCATATTTCTACAACAAGAAAGATTCACAACCCACTGTGAACTTAGATTAATGATTGGTTTTCACTGCGCTCCAACTAGATACCAACTTACCAGTAAACAATAGTTTCTTGAATACTGCAACTCAATATAGTTGTCTGTATCGAATATTTTTAAATTATTGATAGTATGTGGTCTCAATGTTTTACTTATTTTTTGTAATATTATTTTTACACAGTTTACTACGCAAACTGGCATTTTAATTTGAATTATGACATGCATCACCTCGAGATTGACTCGAGTACGCCAACTTCGATGTAATATTTATTGCCCTTTTGCACTAGTACGTCATACTCGTACAGTAACGACGTAAAAGACTCCATCATCTAATTTCATCTTGTGGGCGTTGTAGAATTGTGGGAAAGGCCAGAAACACCTCATGACCTCTGATAGGTGATGGTAAACCATTTCGCATGTGCTAGATATAAAATACCCGGTCCAGCGATGTGGAGCAGTGTCAAAGATATAAGTCATCTAGTACTGCAATAGTCCATTCACCTGCCATGTGGTAATTATGTTACAGACAGCGCGCGAGTTGAATGCAGAGCTCAGGAATGCGATAGTGCTGTGATCTAATTAGAATTAATGATGACAATATGTCAATAAATTTCAACATTGTTTTAAGTTTAACGTTTTAAGTTTAGAAAAAACAAGGTAATAATTATCACACATTTTTTATTATTTTACACATCAAAATCAATAAAAAAAATATAATTTATGCAGCATCAGATTCTGAAATGGCAGACTTCACTGTCACTATCCTCACCATCGCTGATCTCAATTACGAATCGATTTATGGTATCTTCCATTAATCCATCTCTTTGCCAATAATTTTCTTCTAAAATTATGACGTGATCGTCGAAGATTGGCGTAATCTTACTCTGTGACCTGAGAAAAAGCCAGCTCCGTAACTTCTTTTAACCTTTTTAGGGAGAAATCAGAAGTACCATTGTGATGCCTTACAATTCTTTTTACTTTTGCCCAAGCCAACTCAATAGGGTTGAGGTCGCACATGGACGGTGGTAGTCTTACTACGATATGGCCTTGACTTCTGATGAATTCATCGATTTTGAAATATTTTTCCGTAGGTTTATGTAACTGAACCAAGTGAAAGAGCTGATCTTTTCTCATAGTAATTGAAGCTTCGATATTGTTCTTGGTTAACCATTCCAATATTACTAATTTGGTGCTGGACTTTGTTGGGACTTTATTTTCTTGTACACTATGATACGGTGCGTTATCCATCACAACAACGCTGGTTTGTGGTAGATTAGGAATTAACATATCTGTGGCCCACTTCTCAAAATTAACACTGTTCATCTGTCCGTGATAATCACCTGACGTAGTACCAGCCTTAAAAATTAACTTTGTACCATTTAAAAACCCTCCTCTCGATCCTGCGTGGACAAGAATGAGCCTGTTCGTGGAGCTTGTATCCGTCAACACAGCGTCGATCATTTCATTTCTCCAGCATTTTTTATATGTGAGGTTGTTGTCTACCCATGTTTCATCGAGAAAAAAATATTTCGATCTTCTTGCCTATATTGACGAATTTTCCGCAAATAAATTGACCATGCATATGCGACAGCTGGCCTCCACCAAAATTATACGTTTTTTATGACATTTATGCCATCTATATCCCATCTCTTTTAACAATTTTCTTAAATGAAATATTTATTTGAAATATTTATTTATTTGCTTTTGGTTAAGGTACACTGAAGATGGTGGTATTAATTAAACATCCGCTTAATCAGTCATTATTTATGGCATGCAAATCTTACAAATATAAAATAATGCGATGGTAATATTTATGAGTAAAATGTCTAAAATAATAAAATGTCAACAATTAATCAATAAATAGGTAATAGGTACTTAATAAATATTTAACATCAGTCCAGCCGCTACCACATATCGCAGTTCAAATATTCCTCCACAGTATAGAAAGCCTTTTCACTGAGCCATCTGTATAACTCTCTTTTAAATTCAATGAAAGGTAGATCTTGAATTTCTTGTGGTATCTTATTATATATTGTCATACACATCCAATAGCAATTATTATGGAATCTCGCGCTCTTGGGTATTATGGTGGAAACCAACCTATTCCTATTTCTAGTGCCTCGTTTGTAAAAGTCTTTGGCTTGTGTGAAATAATACATATTATTTTTTACAAATTTCGCCGTTTCAAAAATATAAACTCGTCACTCCCCATGGAAACTCCATTTTTTCTCGAATAGCTGCGAGGAGTTTAATGCAGGTCGGAACAATTTTTTTAGTTAAATAAAATTCTTCAATAATTCTGTGTATAACATCTCGATCAAAATCATCGACGTTTAAACGACGACGACGTTTGACTCCTTGTTACACTTTGAATAAAAGAAATCATCATCAATAAAAAAAATCATTTAAGAAATCATTATCCTTGTTACACTGTCTTTTCTTTTTAGAAGGCGAACAAAGAGGCCCTTTTTTGGCTTCATTTTGAATTGCAGACAATGTTCTCTTCGAAAGTCCAGTGTAACGGCTTGCGCGATCGTAAGCATTATTTAATGTGAATGTTAAATTGTTGTTCTGCCTTTCTTTAACACACATGTCTAGAATATTTTTCGCCATTTCCCGTGCTTGGCAATGAATAAAAACTCGTTTTTTTGTAACAGAACTTGACGTACACGGATCAGACATCATTAAAAACAAAAATAACACGTGGCTGCAACTTTATATTAACACGATAACACAGTAAGCGTATGATAGTTGTCAAGGACAGCACAGCACTACACTGAAGGCGCGCGAGACGCGGCGCGCGGACGGCGGGGGGAGATGCTCCCGCTCTTCACCTCAGGCCCCGACGGCATTCAACTCGCGCACTATCTGTAAATCCTTCCTACAGTGGGAAAAGTCTGTAAATCTTCAGCGTACGAGATAATAAGAAGAATAAGATACCTGGGCGACCAAGTTTTGATCCTCGTTTTATAGAGTAAGAGAGACAAATGTGTACATAGTCCACTTGATTGTAAGTGTATGCGGTGGCCTATAGATATTTACATATATACCCGATTAAGAATCAAAATGCAGAATGCGTTGTCACCCCTGAGGAGTAAGATGCTATTCCTCGCTGGTAGGTATTCTGTGAGGGCGTGGTCCTTTCCCGGTTGAGCCGAACCATTCGTGCTACAACCACAATAGTCGTATAGCTACAACGTAGCTTCACCACGTATTTTCACTCAACGTTAAATTTAAAAAAGAAATAAAAAAGGCATGAGCCTAGAAGTAGGGCGTATATAAAGCCTGTAACTTTTGAACATTATACAAAAAAACGTAGCAAATCTACTCACGGATATCCGAGCTCAAGAATATTGTTCAAGCACTGTTTGCCGACCATGATGATTGCGAGCTGGATGCACAGCTCGGATAGACAGCCAGCTGGATCACATATGTCACCCTTAAGCTTAAGAAATTCGGACTCGCGCGCTTGATCGTCTCCCGGGTAGTCGTAGAAACGACCCTGGAAAGATATTTGAAAAACCATTTATACAAATATCATTCTAGTCCCATTGTCCAGCCTTATGGCTGATTAATCGAAAACACTCATATAAATTTTAAAAATATGTATATTTATAAATATATATATCTTGCGACATTTATCAATATTTTATTAGATAATAAGGCTCTATTTTTTCCTTGATATACATTATACATGTGCGAAGGAACCACCTTCGTGTACATTTCCGACTCTAAGCAGCTAGACAACACTTTGGCGTCAAACAGAACCAGTATATGTAATTATATAGGTTGATTGGTCATTTTGAAGTTCTACTCTGACTTCTACAGTAAATCCAAATCTTGCCGGTGCGACAGCGCCCAATAGCGAATGGGCGATCGAGCGATCGACCGTGACATTCCCGCTACATAAAGCGTGATTATTTTTTATTAGATATTATAAGATATATTTATCTAGTCTTCAAAATAAAAAGCGATCCTGCAATTTTAAAGTTCTACCCAGACTTCTATAATAAATCTTCTAAATCTTGCCGGCGCGGCGGCGCGCAATAGCGACTGAGCGATCGAGTGATCGACCATGACATTCCCGCTACATAAAGCGTATTTTTTTTTAAATTAGATGTTACAATATATATTTATTGTGTTTTTAAATTTACCATTTTTAATTTTAAACGAAATACTGACGTGGAAGTTCTGTGGGAAAGTCTGAAGTCAAAGATGTGGGATATCAATGATAGGTTCCTTAAGCCATCACCTGTTTCAAAGAAAAATCCTTGGATTACCGACTCAATCATTCAACTTATTGAAGAAAGACGCATATATAAATCTTCTGATTATCAGAAATATAAAATTCTTCACAAACGTATCAGACGCGAAGTTAGAGCAGCCTATATCACATGGCATAAAGAAAAATGTGAACTTATGGAATCTTTGATGGCCAAATTTGATGCGTTTAATCTTCATAAAGAAATTAAGGCAATGGCTAACATTCAAAAGAAGCATAGACAAGGTTTTCTGGTTGACAATGTTGGGAGAATCATCACAGACCCTACTACAGTTAAAAAGACCTGGGAAAATTATATATCTGATATGTTTCAAGACAATAATCGTAGTTGTCCGCAGAGTTTTGAAACTATAACTGGACCGGAAATCATAAGATCTGAGGTTGTATTGCTCTTAATAAAGCAAAGTCTGGAAAAGCCACCGGACCGGATAAGGTCAACGTTGAGCTTCTTAAACTTTTAGAACCTGAACAAGTTGATGTACTTATAGATTTATTTAACTCTATCTATAATTCTGGTAAAATTCCTCAGGACTGGGTCAAATCTACTTTCATAACTCTTCCGAAAAAACGAAACGCCAAAACGTGCTCATACTACCGCACTATCAGCTTGATGAGCCATGTTCTAAAACTATTCCTAGCCATAATTCACCATCGCATAAGACATAAGTGTGAGGAACAACTAGGAGACACTCAATTTGGATTCCGAGCATGATGAGGAAGAGATGGGTACAAGAGAAGCCCAGTTTGCGTTAAATGTTCTTGTACAGAAATGTTATGATATGCAACAAGATGTATACATATGTTTCATAGATTATGAGAAGGCTTTTGACTGTGTTAAGCACGACGTTCTTATACACATTTTGAAGACCATCGGCCTTGATACGAAAGACATACGCATAATCCAAAATTTGTATTGGCAACAGAACGCAAACGTAAGGGTAAAGGAAGGTTTTACCGACTCAATCGCTGTCCAAAGAGGAGTACGTCAGGGATGCATTTTGTCGCCCCTTCTATTTAATCTGTACTCGGAGAATATTATAAACGAAGCGCTAGAAGATGTTGAAGAAGGAGTCCTTGTCAATGGCCAACTGATTAACAACTTGAGATACGCTGACGACACTGTTCTTATTGCATCTTCAGAACAAGGTCTTCAAAAAATACTAGACCGCATAACCGAGTGCAGCACAAAATCGGGACTAAATATAAACGTGTCTAAGACCAAAATCATGGTAGTTTCGAGAGCGCCAAAGCAGTGTAGTGTATGTATAGGACAAGATAGTATCGATTCTTGGGAGAGTGACATGCAAATACGAGTTCGAATTGAAACTGCAAGAGCCTCTTTCATGAGGATGAGCAAAGTCCTTACTACAGGGAGACTATCAATCGAACTACGTACTATGTTTATTCAATGTGTAGTGTTCGCGTAAATTTAAGAAATCATTACGTACAAGACTCATGCAATGCTATATTTGGCCTGTCATACTATACGGATGCGAATCTTGGACTATGAAAGAAGATCTCCGTAGGAAACTAGAAGCATTTGAAATGTGGATATATCGCCGTATGCTCCGAATACGTTGGACAGACAAAGTTACCAACATTGAGGTCCCCAAACAGATGAAAAGGAATGAACCCCTACTTGTCAAAACCATCAAACAGAGAAAAGTTGCGTACCTAGGACACGTGCTAAGGCATGAACGTTACCAACTGCTGCAGACTATTGTGATGGGCAAAGTAGCGGGTAAAAGAGGTGTTGGTAGAAGGAAAATGTCGTGGCTATGTAACATCCGGAAATGGACTGGGATAAAGAAAGTTGAAGATCTGTTCAGGCTAGCCATGAACAAAGAAGAATTTAGAAGGATGACTGCCGACCTTCAGTAATGGAGAGGCACTTAAAGAAGAAGAATTTTAACAGTAGAACAAAGTTAAGAATTTTGACATACTTTTTCCGGCTGTAACCGAATTACGTATGAATTTTTCAATGATTGTTTATAAGCGTCACACAGCGTAAAATTGTAAGCTTACAACATTGCGGTGAAATTATAGCAATCTGAGGACTCTAATAATGCCTGCAACACACGTAGGAAACATGTCATCCATGATGGAAGATAATGACGCACTTGCGTTATTGGGCCTGATTATGTGATTGAAGGAAAGAAAAGTTTTTGTATTTTTTGGAGCCTGTTGTAGGTGGCATTTTTTGTTCCGATCGTGGTACTAGTAACTTTACTAGGAAAATTTCTAATAACTCTTCCATTTGTTCGCGGTGTCTACCTCTTTTTTTATTATCGTTTTTGCAAGGGAGCTCCATGACGGACTGCCGAACTGAGTGAACGCCGTCGACACGCGACGACAAAACTGTGCGAATGCAATTGACAACGATTTATCCTCTACTACCGGAGAGAGATCGGACGCAGGACCAATGGCTTTACGTGCTTTCCGAGGCACGGGGGTGATATACTGCGAACTTCCTGACTCCGAGCAGCTACTGAGAACTATTTGACGGATAAACTCAATAACAGATTTTTGGTTGGCCCAACCCGGGATTTGAACCCGGGACCTCATGATCAGTATTCGTATTTACAATCCTTAGATCAACGAGACAGTCAACTATCACAATATATAACAATCATTTCCTTAAATTTTAAACATATACTTTACCTTAAAAAAAGCGATATATATAAGTGATGAATAAAAATTCATAAATTCGAAGAAAAATATCTTAAACGTGTAAGAGTCTTCGTACTCCGTTTGCGTCCGAGGATTTTCCATGTTCGTTAAATACACAGCTACTTTTGAGTATACCTGAAAGAGTGTCCTTCCAATGAAAGTCAAAATAAAATACACAAAAAATATATTAAAAATAGAGATGCATATTCTGTTAGCACAAAATACTTTTTAGGGTAATTATAGGCTTAGAAAATATACAGTTTATCTATCAAAAAGCTTAATTTTTTATTAAAAAATTGTGCAAAAGGGTTATTAGGATATCAAAAACTAAGTGATTGATAACATTCCCGGGGAAGTATGAGGTGATTGCTGCCATGCTAATTGTTTTTTGTATTTAAGTTCATTAATTCAATTTAAATATAGTTTATAAAAAAGGTGGAGTAAGGTTTTTATCGAACCCGGGCTTTCAATTAGTATTACTCGTAATGTATATTGAATAATAAAATATTCTATTTTATATCTCATTTATAGCAAAAATACAACGCTATATACAAATTATAGGAGGCTGGTTTGACGTCTTAAATAATTTGAAAATTACATTTTTTTAATAACACTGAAGTTATTTATTTATTCAACACAACAATACAAGCTTACAGTATTGGATCAAATTGCTTATATGTTATATTAAACATGATGAGATCACTTATTTAATCTATTCAGATAAGAAAATACATACTTCCTAATTACATCGATTTCGTCAAAAAATATATCGGCATCAGGGCCGTAGGGCTTTTACTGGCATGACGTAAGCTCCATGTTTGGCAGTAACATAAAAGCCGGGGTTGTCGCCGTCCAGCTCCACGCATATAAACCGGAACACATTAGCGTACCGATGGATTGTCCACCTTATTGGTTAGTAATTAATGGTAATGAAATATTTGTGTATATTCTCGTCTGAACTGTAGAGTATGAAGGCCGCCCATCCCTGACACGAACATAAAAGGATATGGAAACGAGAATATGGATACCATATTGACGTTTGTAAAGGTACCGATATTAGGTACCTTTACAAACGTCAATATGGATATACCGGTATTAGGGTAAATCTACGCTGTATTTTTTCGACCATAATGATTTTTCTTGGAGATTCTTTGAATTGACAAGCGAACTTATAGTCCACGTAATGGTAAGTGGCTACTGCAGTTCATGAACACCTGTAGCCACTTCAAACAAAGAAGGCTTATAGATGTCTTAAAGGGAGTTCGCATGAGCTGAAATATGTTTAAGGTTATAACATTATAGTTTAGTAGAGCAAATTAATGCAAGTAATTAATGCTCACCCTTGTAAGAAACATAATAATAATCAAGTTTATCACTGCGGCTGTCATCGCGGTAAATATTTTGGCGTGTTTCTTGAGGAAAAATCCAGTGCCGCCGTAAATAACCGACACCATGGAAATGCGATAAATGATGGTGCCCAAAACAGCACCCATCACTATAGTAATCTGCAAATTCAGTAATGAAATAAATTATCAAACTTTATTTCATATGAGTACGAATCAACGGATTTAATTCACGCAGTTAATGTTATTCATCCGTCCATTACAGCCTATAAAAGTCCGTTGAACATAGGCCGCCTCCATAGGTTGCCTCATATGACTTGGCTTTTGCCTTTTTATAGCATTGCTTGACAAAGGAGCACACAGTCCACTTTTAAATAATACTAGATTTTACGGATTTTTATCGCGTATATTTAACTTTTTAGATACCCGACGTTTTGAACACTTTACAGCACCCATAGTCACAGGGGAGACTGAGATGTTCAACGTCTAAATGTCATAGTTAACAGCAGTTACCATAGATTAAAATTATTAATTTTTGTCGTGTTTTTGTTGTGATGATACCACAATCAAAATCCACTATCAGTGAACTTAAACACTTTGTAGTCAATTATGATTTAGGATTTACCATAAACAGAACTGCAGAGCTTGTTGCTACGTATCGCATAGTTTTTTGCCAAGGTGGTAGAAAAGGTTCTTTTTCTCGCGTTACAGGGTTGGTGCGAAATGTTTTGACAGAAGCCTCAAATTCAGGCCGTGGTTCTTCATCCTGGAACATTTTCAAAGAGATATAAACTATTATTGGTAAAGATTATAGATAAATTATAAGTACTTATGCATATTATAGTATAGTTTGTTCTAATTTATAGTCATACTTTCGCAAATTAATTAATTAATTTCTCACGAAAAAAGTTATATATATATATATATATATATATATATATATATATATATATATATATATATATATTTATTTTAAAAATATTTTGTAGTCCAAATTTATTAATGAATAATGGAATATAGGACAATACTATAATTAGTATTGTCCAATATTCAATTATTATTTTTATATATTTATTTAGCAATTTTGAAGTTTGTAAACAGATTCTTTTATATATATATATATATATATATATATATATATATATATATTTATATATATATATATATATATATATATATATATATATATATATATATATATATATATATATATATATATATATATTAAGTAACGTCATTAGTGGTAAGTTTTACCACTTCTGATTTATATTAAGAACCTTTTGTACATTAAGCTAGAATATAAATACTTGTTCAAGTGTACAACCAAAAAAATAGATTTTTGCTGCTTTGTAAATTAAACAGTCATCATTGACTTATTGCCACTTTCTTTAAAATATTATTTTCTCATATAATATCACCTGAAGCGAGTAATCCCATTAGAAATTAATTACTTTAGGAATTGCTTAAGTCACAGAATACTATAATACATAAAATAATTGCTGTCAACCTTATTTTGTACGAAGGTAGGCGTCGCCGGGAGCACACATAGAAGCAATTACGTCGTGTTATCAGTTAATCACTACTACAAACCGGATTCGCTGTGTTGACAGACGGATTTTAATACATATTTATTAGTAAATAGCGTGCAATTTGGCATTTTCTAAATAATTTACATGCGAAATTTGGAAACGATTGCAACCTCAAACACATCTCGTGTTGACATTTATACGTGTGACTTGACGTGTTAGTGGCATTTTAGTGGCTACACGGGCTCCGCACACTCCCCCGTTCTATTAAGTATGTATTTTAGTATTCTATGGTTTAAGTGAATGCTTAAAATAGGCATTCATTTTAAAATCCAAAAAGGTTTATATGAAATTCATACATTAATATTATTCTTATTCACTTACATGATCAACACCACCTAAATCCCACTCCCAACGTATTACTGATTGTTTTCGTTTCCAAAGTTCAAGGAATGTGGTTGCTGAAAGAATTCATAAGAAAGTCATTGAGCTAATTTAAAAAATAAAACTGTAGGAAGTTATTTTTTGTAGAAGAGGGGACAATCGGAGATGCGGCTCACCTGATGGTAAGTGGAAAACACCGCCCATGAACAACTTGCAACACCGTGGGAATTGTTGATACGTTGCTGGCGTTCATTATTTAAAGGTAATCAATCACGTTCTTGCCTTGTACATACAATAATAAAGATATTAATTAATATGCAACCATCCGCTAATTAAATACAATGATGTGTCTTACCTAGATTGAAGAGCACCTCCCGCCCTCCCTCAATTGCGTGCACTAATCCCGTCACAACTAATCCCAGCACCACTACTCCCAACACCACTACTCCCGGCACCACTACTCCCAACACCACTATTCAATCCAGGTTTGCATTTAATTGGCGGAAGGTTGCAAATCAATTAATATCTTTATTATACTAGATTTCCGCAAAGTAACGCCTGATTCTATCAATTAACAAATTCTTGAGCAGATACCGTATAAAAATCTTCAACTGATAATAAACGAATTCTTACTACCGGTTCAGATATATAGTTGTTAGACATTAACTAAGATTTTTGTTAAGCCCTGACTTTTTTAAATAATATTACCCCTCACCGTGGTAGCTCAGACGATTAGCGCTTGCTGTAAATTTCACAGTACGCGAGCAAACCGGGTTCGATCCCCGCCGGCACCAATGAAATCGTTAATTGCAATTTAAAGTGCTGATTTACCACGCGATCGGCGGTGAAGGAAAACATCGTGAAACCCGTATGTCTGAAAAATAAGAAAAAAATATTTCAAAGAGATGTGAAATTCACCAACACGCGTTCGGGCAGCGCGGCGGACAATTCCTCGGCCTAAAACCCTCTCAGAAATGAGGGGAGGCCCGTGCGGACGTATAATATAGGCTGTAACTTTAACATTACCCCCATTCTAGGATTTTCTCCTGTATCGTAGAGGCAGTTTACAAACACAAATTGCACAAGGATAAACATCGAAACCCGGAACAATTATTTGTAGGCCATAGAAATACTTGTTCCGTTCGGGGTTCGAACGCACAGCTTCCAGCCATGCAATTTAATGTGAGTCACTGGGCCAAGGAGCCGTCAAATGCTGTTAAATGAGATTAATACTCACCTGAATACTCGACCTCATTAAAATTACACTGAAGATGATATTGAAGCACTTTGTATTGGAGAATAAGGGTGCCAAACGGTGCACATAGTATGTTTATTAAGCACTTTTATAAGTGGTTGCTTTGGCCCATAGATATCTACATCTTTTTTCAATTACGAATCAAAAAGCAGATGCGTTGTCACCCGTAAGACTAAAGGTCGTTGCATACGTAACGTGTTTTATCCCGGACGGGGCGGGACGTGAAATTTTGGAAATATCGTTTCATAGAAAATGTACGTGATAATGCATACGTAACGGATGCACGGACGGCACGGGGACGTGACATGAACGGGGCGGGAAAATATCGTCGGTGACGATGTTTACCCCGTCCCGCCCGGAGCGTGCCACGTCCCGCCCGGAGCGTGCCACGTCCCACCCGGAGCGTGCCACGTCCCGCCCGGAGCGTGCCACGTCCCACCCGGAGCGTGCCACGTCCCGCCCGGAGCGTGCCACGTCCCACCCGGAGCGTACCACGTCCCGTCCGTGGTTCCGCTGCGTATGCACAGTCGCTCCGTTGGCTACGCAGTGATGCGCGTGTTGTACCGAACGAAATGTACGACGAAAAACTAATTTAATGTGTATGATCATGTCCATGTTTGTATAATCTTGCACAACATATTGAACACAAAATATAAAAAAAATTTGTAAGTTTATATTTTATTTTCCATTTATGTTGTCATACGAAAATACATATGAAATTGAGTCTTGTCATCCAAATTTTCTTTGTAGAGATTGTGGTATGAAGTTGATGAAGGTGATCCTTCTAATCCTATTTCCCGCCAAGTATGATGTACAGAAAATCTCCTTTTGCTCTTGAGTGTTGTAGCTTCTTTTTCATCTGAAGCAATAGCAATTTATGCCAATTCAAAATTTCAAGTGGGTATGCATTAAACTCCCGTCCGCGTTGACGTACAACCACATTCCATCTCCGTCCCCTGCACGTGCTGATTCCGTCCTGTATGCAGCGACCTTAAAATGCATTGCCTCGTTTTCAGTGTAAAGGGTCTCCGGTTCTCTACACTCCCATATGAAACACAGCAGCATAAAGCTGATATTTTACGCCGGTATTCTGTAAGAGTCCTTCCCCGGTCAAGCCGATCCATTTTTGCTACAACTATAATACGGCTGCAGCATGGCTCTATCACGTATAAATTAATTACTCACCCCAAAAAGACATAAATATTGCGAAGAACACAGTAGCGGGGTTGTCAAACAAGTAGGTAATTTTGGCAAAAAGACAAGAGTCCGACAGACTTTGGTACTGACACGCCTTATCGCAGAGCGGACATAAAGTTGTGTTGCCTGGACCATTGGTATCACATATCTCCTTGCTGAAACATAATTACCATAAGATTAATATAGTAAGGGTGGACTGCGAAAATTTGTGTAAGTTGAAAAGTAGGAATATTCCGTACTAAAAAATATCATTAGTGTTAATAGACTTTCTGGTATATAAAAGAAAAATAAAACAAAATGGGAGACGATATGGGGTAATGGATGTTCTTACACTGCCACCACGTTAAACTTTGATACCACAAGTTGTGATTTTTTTACGAAGTTACATTAATGTAAACGTTTATTCAATGATTTCTGATGATATTTACGCGAACACTACACATTGATTAAATTTATCATTATAGCTTTTACGGATTTTATCGCGTTTAATTTTAATCATTTTAAATTCCAGACGTTTCGAGTGCTTTCCAGCACCCATGGTCACGGGGGACTAAGATGACTGACGTCCCGATGTCATTGTTAAACCCGGAGTACCTTCAGCTTTTTATTTTATTTTTCATTATTGTTTATGGTCCGATATATGCGAAACGTCGGGAATTAAAAATAATTAAAATTAACCGGGATAAAATCCGTAAAAGTAGTTTTAATCAACTTTTATTAAAATTATTATTCACCTGGGAATGTTATCATCTGATTCCATACTGGCTAATCCGTATAAAAAGCACAAAGTTCCAACAATAGCGGGTGCGTATAACATCTTAGTGTAGAATCCTAGCCAGCAAAAGTAAAGTCCAATTTTATCACCAAAATAGCGCCGGACTAACCACAGTGGCTGTTTCTTGTACCATTTGCTTGGTCTCGCCCATTCGAGATAGAGAAGCTGCAAGGGTTATTTTTATATATGTATTAGATAAGATAACAAAACTCTATTTATTTATATAAAATAATCTATACATACGATTAGATGCTATAGTAAAACTGAGAGAACAATCATTTTTGGAAACATCTGTCTGTCAGAACACGTATCACACAAAAACTAGTGAATGTATTAGGTAACAAAGGTTAGGATAAAGACAGTCAGAATAAATATATATCATCACGCTATGTTAATTAGGGCCTGATTCGTTGCAATGAGATCGAGCACGACATTCATTTCACAAATATAATTAATTTATAACGAAAAAAGCGCGATTTATTTTTTAGCACGAGGAAACCAATATCGAGCATCGTTTATAAGGATACGATTTGATACAATAACACGCATATTTTTAAGGTCCCTTGAAACAGGTCGGTACTTAAAACAGGTCAAATTCAAAATTAAAGTTGCGTCAATATTTTTAGTCGCATTACTTTTTGAATGTTTGTCATACCATTTATGTATATCCGGAAAATCTTCGTGTATTAAAACTAATAATAATGTATTTCTTGATACTTACTCTTCTATCAGTAGTAGACCCATCAGGATTATCAGCATCATACCGACCCTCGTGAAGCGGAAAACATGCAAGATAAGTACCATCATTGAGTAATCTTCGGATTCCCATCTGCCAATAAATGTACTTAATAGTTATAGAGTTTTTAATACAAATAACATACGACCTTATATAATATCTAAAGGTAACAGAACAATGCTCATTTAAAAATGCAAGGATTGTCAGCTGAGTTATTTTTTTCTAACCGAATATAAAGAAGTAAAGATAATAACAGATACTAAGAATGGCTTATCCGTGTGTTTTATGTTACTGAACAAAAATAAACTATGAAATTTCCAAATTGAAATCTGATCACAATAAAAATCTTACTGCTATAATAATATAATATGTGTTTCGTATGGTGAGTGGAGAGAACCGGAGACCCTTTTTACTGGAAACGAGGCATTCCATCTTAGTCCTCACGGGTGACAACGCATCTGCATTTTCATTCGTAATCGAAGATAGATGTAGATGTCTACGGGCTACAGCAATCACTTACCATCAGGTCGACTGTGTGCTCGTTTGTAACCCTATCCCATAAAAAAATCTAACTTGTTAGAAGTAAGGAGTACAAACTGTGTATTAAAAAGTGTCCATAGAAACCCGTTAAATAAGGGTGGCGCCACTATAGCTACGGGCTAAATTTTAAAGAACGTGCCGAAAAATATTAGTGGGATAGACGACTTTTTCGAGGTTATATTTGCTAAATAAAATTATTTTAGATTTTACTGCTACTGAGCAGTTTAGCAGCACACTTCAACCCATCGACAACAATACGCTCTCAGTTGGAATACGCTGTTGGTTTGTGGAATCCTTTTTATAATGTCTATACCGATCAGATTGAGAGGGTACAAAAAAAGTTTTTTAAGTCAATGTTCTATAGACGTAAGCATAAATATTATTCGTATAATAAATACAAAATGTTAACTTTAAAGTTCAGACGACAACAATTAGTAGCAATGTTATTATTTGACCTTTGCCATAATAGATGATTGCATTCCTGTAACAAATAAATTGTGATATCGTGTACCTACTGGATCACATGTAAGATCAACATACTCCCGTCAAACATTTGCCCTTCCCTTGTGTAGAACCAATGCTGGCAACAGAGCGCCGTTGTATCGCTTAATGCAAAATTATAATGATCACTTTTGGGACATTGACATTTTTAATAACAGTGCTAACTCCTATAGAAGCAAAGTGATTAATAAGCTTATGAGTCGTATTAACTAAAAACTAAATAAAATAAATCAAAACATAATTTAAATTATATATTTTTTTAAATCAAAACTAAAATGTGAACAGCTTTTTTCTTTCATTTTGTGATATTGCATATTATGTATGTCCTCCTTCACATCTCTCACTTTTGTAATTTATCCTATAAATTATTATCTGAGGCTGGTGGTGTTGGCTTCACTAAACTCAAATTTTAGGATTAAGATTAGTTATTAAGCCTCTGTTGAAGGTGTTTACTGGTCCTTAAATAAACTAAAAAAAAACTGCTAAGTTCATTTCATCCCAGTAGCTACTCCAGCGCTGTTGTGGATAGTTTTTTAACTGTTATTTACTGCTACAGATGACCACTTTTTCAACTATTCTACTATGGGAGTTGGTACTCCTTACTTCTACACTCCATAGATTTTATGTCAGATTCGGTCGACGCTTTTTGTCTATCCATTCTGTCTCTTTGTATTTAATTTTAAAAACGTTGTCCTCACACCAGATTTTTTCCCGCATCGTGTAGGCAGTTAACATTCATAAATTAAACAAGAACAAACATCTAGACTCGGAACAATTATTTGTAGGACATACAAATAGTTATTTCGTATGGGATTCGAACCCACGTTCTTCAGCGTGGCGCTGCTCAATTTAAGTCATTGCATCACGGAGCCCTCGAACCAGTCGTTGGTAACTCCTCACATTTCTCCTGTAATTGTAATTTTATTTATTTTATTTTATTTTATTTAGTTGTACATATTTTTAATGTGATTTTTACTGATATTTACAAAATTATTCCTTTTACACATAGTTATACATTTTGCTATACTGCTTAAAAAGATTTAAATATAAACTTGTTTTTATTGTACAATGTTTTAGAAATAAATTAAGTAAAAAGAAAAAAGAATATCCTATGATGCATAGTAAATGCTGTAGTTCTCGCACATCTGCATCAAAAAAGTCTACCTTTTACCAAAAAAACAATGAAGGACACCTCTGAGGACTAAGATGTAATGCCTTGCACCCAGTAAACTTGCATGCTTCTTCATTTAAAAATTATGATAATAAATTATGATATAAGAATAATTTTAACTTTACCTTAGTTTCAGTACTATCATATTTTGCTCGAAGTAAAATTTGCATAACCAATAAACTCCGTTGTGCTGGAGAAAATTGTGTGTGACGATCTTTTACTAGAAATCTACAAGAAGTAAAATTATATTATATTTATTATTATTATCAGTGAATTAAGTCTTGCAACAATGTAAGAGGTTCATATAATAATAGCAGTGGATTTTTGCTGGTTGGCAAAACAAAACTTTTTTTCTTCTTCAACAGCCTTTGAGGCACGAATTTTCATTGACTATAAAATACTCTACTACTATATATATATACACATGTAATTACTCTAAGATAAAAATTGTTTAAAAAAAGTTTATGCTCAAAACGTCATAAGTAACATCAAAATTGCTTAGAATGTATTATGAAAATTACTTTAAATACAATAAGGCTGCGTTTATATACTAGGAAGCTGAGCTCTGCGAGAAGGCATATCTATTTTTACTAATGTCGTACCAGTAATACGTAGTACTATTATTTATTCTGTGATTTGTTCTAGTAGGTCTATTGACTAGCCGCCACACCATCTCGCATAGATCCCTATATGATCGCACATATGCCTCGTACCGTCTCCCTCACACGTCTCCCTCGCACGTCTTCCTCACACGTCTCCCTCGCACGTCTTCCTCACACGTCTCCCTCGCTCACGACTCCTGCACATATCTTTCGCTTGTTTTGTATGTATAAAGTCCTCACTCCACTAAGCTCTTCCATTAGAGCTGCGCTAAACAAAGCTAGAAAAATATTGTAATCCTATTTGTGTTTTTTTTCACGTACCACCTATCTCGCACAGCTCCCGTGGAAACGCAACGCTAAGAAGACTGCAAATGCGTTGACATATCTAAGGATAGCTTCTTATTGTTTTCAGACCGGAAAACAGGAGTGTATGCACTGCTGATTGATGGAGAAATGTTTTTTATAGGAGTGAGGGAAACGAGTACACGACTCGCCGTGATTACCGCCGTGCATGAACAACTTTGTTTGAGTTGCAGATGCGTTGCAGACCTTTTAATAAGGAGTAGGCTCTTCTCTTGAAGGTTCTTGAGTCGTATCGGTCCGGGAAAGTCTGATGGTAGTCGATGCCACAAGTTTGTAGTGTGAGGAAATCGCCACAAGTTTGTTGTTCTTTTAAATCGCACAGTGGTGGACAGCCAGTCATCCAGATGGCATGAATGGTGTCGCAAGTTTTGTCGCAATGTGAGATAGTGAAATTGTGCGGCTGGAATTAGTCCGAACAATTCCTCAGACCATTCTGCGTGGTAAATGCGATATATGAGGGTAACTAGTAGATATTACCTACCTATTGAATAAAACTACTATTTACGGATTTTATCGCGTTTAATTACTTTAATTTATTTTTATTATTATCCCGACGTTTCGGGTGCTTTACAGTACCCATGGTCACGGGGGGGGGGGGAGGATTTCAGAAATCATTACCTACCTAGGCAGAATCCAAGACATAAAAGAAGTCTTACGACCTTGTGAATTGATAAAGCTCGCCTGTGCAATTTACTGAAAGTAATAACATTTGTATCACTTTCTCTTCACTTACTGTTCTTCTCTTCGTATTCCCTTCTGTTCCGTTGCATCATAAAATGAGGGTTCTGGTTCTATTCGACTGTGCTCATACTCATACATTTCCTTCCACCTTCTCCGCCATTTCGAGTACCATTTTCTTTCTTTCTCTGCTATTTTCTCATCGGACTGTAATCGAGATAAAACCATTTTCATTTAAGTCATAAAATATTTGCTGTAGTCACCATTATGTACACGTAAATATGTTTCATCATGTAAAATGCCCAAATCGACAACGGGTTGCAACATCAAAGTTGACGAACGAAAAGCTCTGGTAGTGTGATCAATCCGACTATCAAAGTTCAGTACAATACAAACCCTCCTTCAGTTGCAGACTTTTACTGGTTGTTAAAGAAGAAGAACTGCTTATTAAAAGATTTCTATATTAAGAGGCTATACAACCTCAGCTCAAATTCAAATTACACCCGAACTTCCCCGCGCGACGTATGCTATCCATTTACATGTTTGTAATCTCTAACACTGTAAAGTAGATAGGTTGGTGGATACATACATACTTCATTACGTATATCATATGTTTGCCTGTTTCTTTACGCTAATCCAGTCGTTTCTTATTTTTGTTACGGTTATTTCCCATGTTAATTTTACGTCGTTCTGTTGCGTAATGTATGTTCTGAGTGCAAGCGACACAGCTTTCCCATTCGAAAGACGAAACAAGACTGAGAGGGGGTGTCGGGCGGCAGGAAACAAGCTTCAAGACGCCAAAAATTTAGGTGATTCCTTTTTACGATGAAAATAATGTTAATAAAAAAAACATAATAGTACCTGTTTTATAATAAAAATAACACCTGCTTTTTAATTAGTTCAGTTAGTGTGTAGTAAAGTTTCACGATTTAATTTAAAGTATTTTGTGAATGCCAGCGGTTTATTGTTGGGTTGGGAGGTAGCATTGGATTTTTTTCTATCGAGAAAATTTTATGGAATCGTGTTTTTGTCTAACATTAATCCTCAACTTTGCCATATATTTATATCAAAATTAATTCTGCGGTATTTTTGGCATAACGGATGATCATGCTAAGTCATTTGAGTAGTATAGGCTCTTAATTATTTACAAGCTAATTCCCAAATATTCAAACGCTACTCAATTTTAAGATGCCGTTAAATCTGTTGCTGTCTCTATCCCTTTAAGTCAAAGTGACTGTGACATCACGAGACTTAACGACATCTTGAAATCGAGTAGCGTTTGAGTAGAAGTATAAAATGAGTAAAGAATCCTTACTGTGGTAATACGAGTTACTCGACGACTTCACAGTCATTAATTCATTCTTGGAGCAATTTTAACGCTATTACAACAACATCGCAGAAAATATTCAAAATTTGATCATCGCCAATTTCAAAAACTAACTTAAACAGTGATTCTATAAAAAGTGTCGACTTACTCACTTCACTATGCTTCTACACTACTAAAATAAATACTGCACTTTTACTTCACTTTTGACTCATTTATTCGAAACCATCCAACACCTATAAGGTATAGCCACGGAAGTATAGACAAACTGAAACCCACACTCCTTATATCAACATTAGAAATAACCAAATGACCTCAAATAACCCCTGTTTTCCCTACAGGATAGCCAACGTGACGGCTGATATTACCCCATTGACAGCGATTATGAATTTCAATATAAGTTTAATTGTTTGTATGTCAAGAATTATAAATCAAAAATGATAAAAAAACTTGACTAAACCGATTTTCACGCAAGTGTTTGCTTTTTCTTTTAAACACTAAATAAAGATTTACGATGAAATATTTGCCTAACCTCCCAATATTTCCCCTATTTTATAATTATTCTTAAAAGCCGTTATATGTCAACCCAAAATCTATTTGTCAAATAATTTTTACTGCAAATGACAGATGTTTATATTCATTTCGCAAGTTTGTTTTTGAATGTTGGAATAATCCAGAGGCAAAACTAGTAAAATCGTCATTAAATGTATTGTGCGCGGTTGCAAAAGTGAATGGCATCCAGGTTGCAATATTATATTTCATTCGTAAGTACAAAACACCATGCAAATACTGCGCGTCATGTGAAATTGTTTAGTGATATTTCGACTTTAATTGCTCTTATTTCTGGATAGACAAATTGTTATTTTGGTTTAGATGTTAATTATGATTCTGTATTTCCAATTTCACTTCATTATTTGCTTACTTATTAACGTTTCATGTTTGTATTATAACTACGACTAGGGTGACCATACATTGTGAATGTATTTTCATATTAATTAGAAATGGAAAAGGTTTTCTCGAATGGTACTCTGCTCGATTTGCATGAAATTTCAAAACGTTGTTTACACGAATGACGATACACTAAAACATCACAATTAAAAGAAATTTATATTTTTTATAACTTAATTTTTTGCAGGTTTCCTTCCAAGCTAACAGAACGTAATAAATGGTTAAATAATGTGGAACTAAAAAGACCCTTTTTTGATAAAGCAAAGATTTGTAACCTCCATTTCAAATCAACCGATTACATCATTACGGGGAAACGACTGAGACAAGGAGTCACACCGTTTTTAAATGAAATAGCAGATTGTTCTCTGGAACAGGTATGAACTTTTGTTAGGTGCTTGTTATTTCATATTTCCATGCGATGTTTTGTTTCCAAGGGAAGAAATGTAATTTAAAATTACAACATTTTTCTCTTGATAATTTTTTTGAGAAAAAAAATAAAAATGCATTCTGTTACCTAGAAAAATGGAACAGCTTATGTTATAACACTCGGCTATAATTTTTAAAAATATTCAAAAGCTATTTTTGTACAATATTTTTCTAATTTTTTAATTGTATTAAATTTTTTAAATGTAAATTTACACATATTTACTCAAATATATGGTCTCAGGAAATTATTTTTTTTGATAATTTTGTTACACCTCTATATTTGCTATCGTTAGAAATAAATGTTCAGATATAATGTTACCTACTTTTGGTTTTAATGTATTTAAATGTAGTTCTAATTTACTTCCTACGATTTTTTATTTTTGTTTACCAAATTTATATTGTTAGTTTCAGACACAAGTAAACAAAGAAAATCAAAGAGAAGAGGGCTTAAAATTTGGCAACAAATTATCATCTACCCACGTAGAATACAAAAATAAAAAAATGAATGTCAAACTTGCGGCCCAAGTTTTGAGTTCATCGGTGGCTGAGTCCATCAAGTTCTTAAGACTTAGTAGAAATCCGCTTTTTTTGGGGAGTGAAGCCACGGTTGAGTTTTTAAAAATGATGGATAGGATATTTGATTTTATGAATTCCAAATAGCCTTTTGGACGTGGTTTCAAAAGTCCTATGAAAATTGAAAACAAAAAATATTGGAAACTGATTTTGCAACAGACAAAAGAATATTTAAAATCATTGAGTATCAATGGAAAAAGTATTTTACACCACGGGCGCAAAAAATTTGCTCTAGGTTTTTTAATGAACATTAAAAATTTTCCATTACTTTTTCCCGAATTATTAAACGTCATTCCTCCCATTAAATATCTTTTAACATTTAAATGTTCGCAGGATAATTTAGAAATATATTTTTCTTGTATTAGAGCCCGGGGTCGAACAAATGACAACCCCAGCCCTTTTGAATTCCGACATAGATTAAGAAAATGATTATATCGAAACTCTGTACAACCATCAAGTAATGGAAATTGCATTGATCATACATACGACGCAACGCATGTATTTGAATGCGGCAATAACCAATCATCCCTAGTAGAACCGATCTCAAATACTGATAATACAGATACTGATGATGAAATCGAAAACCACTTGCAGGCTTTAGAATCACAAAATACCCATATGGATTATCAAAAAAATATTCGTTATTATATTGCCGGATATATAATAAAAAATATTGTCAAACGGCTGAAATGTAATGAATGTAAAAATTTGCTAATTGTTGCAGATCATTCACAAACCGATCATTTATACGTTTTAAATGTAAATAAATATCAATCCTTTACAATATTTGTAAATCGAGGTAAATTGCATTTTCCATCCGCAGAGGTGTACAAAATTGTCCTTTTTGCGGATAAAATATTTAAAAGGGCATCAAATATGAATAGTCTGGGTAAACCTAATATTAAAAATGTATTAATCAATATCATTATTCAACACTTCACACCACAGTTGCGACAAATGTTTTATCACCCTATGGATGACAGTATAAATTGCTCTGAATTTCATGAATCCAGAATTTTAAAATTAATTTCAAACACTTTTTTGACCACGCGTCTCAGAACACATCTAAAAAATTATATGGACCAAAAGTTGAGTGTAGTTCGTATCAAGCGCCAAAAACTTCACAAAACTATTTTATTCAATCATGTATAAAAAATTGTGTTGTAAATACCTTGGCTTCTAATTACTGTTATTGTATCTTTCAATTTTGTAGACACTATTGCTATTGTTATAATAAATGTAAATAAAAACGATTGTTATTTTATTTTTATTATTTCCTTATGTTATTTTATAAGGTCGTCACTCCATCTAGTGGGGGGTCGCCCTACACTTCGCCTACCGGTACGAGGCTGCCACTTGAGAACCTTTCTTCCCCATAGAATTAATTAACGACGTTTTATAAAATATAATTAATTAAATTATATTACCGGCGGACGAAGTGTAGGGCGTCGCCCCACTAGATGTAGTGACAACCTGGTAAGACATGCAGGAAGTCGATGGATGCAGGTGGCGCAGGACCGTGCTTTGTGGCATTCCTTGGGGGAGGCGTATGAGTGCAGTGGACTTATGAAAGGCTGTAATGATGATGATGATTTTATAAGGGATGTAAAGACAGCCTCCCGAAAACTTTAACCATAAATTCATCCTGAGCAAGCTACTGAAGGAATATAAAACTTATTAAAAATGATGTCCATTTATAAATTAAAATTTTATAAATGAATATAATTTTTAATAAATTTATATCTATATAAATTTATCGTCTTTAGTTACTTAAGTCACTTGCCACTAATTTCTCACCACGCCGTGGGTTGAATGGCAAAGAATGCTAACTGGCGTTAAGTCCGCCCTTTGTAACCTTTTTTATTGATTTGAACAATAAAGTTTTTAAATAAAAATACTGAACATAAACTTTTTTCATAATATCCCAAATACTTGTATTTTGTGTTCACCCTAATTAGAAAGAGACTAAGGGGTAATGAAAAATTTCAAGGTCGTTTTCTTGTATTTTTTATGTCATTCGAAAGTGCGGGTTCCAGTTTGTACGAAGTACATGTATTTCCATGGGTATAGCAATAGCGCAGCTATAGCGTAATACAATTATATTTGTGGTGCCATCTATTATTGCTTTGGGCATATTTAACATTGACAACTGATATTGCACCTCTATGCTTATCTCTACATTTTTCTAAATACATGGCAATAATATGTCACTGTAATATTTACTAACAAAATGTCTTCATTTTGGACATACCGCCCACCAAAAGACTTGTTCTTTTCC
This sequence comes from Parnassius smintheus behrii, assembly GCA_036936625.1. Classification (NCBI taxonomy): domain Eukaryota; kingdom Metazoa; phylum Arthropoda; class Insecta; order Lepidoptera; family Papilionidae; genus Parnassius; species Parnassius smintheus. The sequence goes on from JAUPFT010000024.1 coordinate 26,739,458, forward strand.
AAATTTAACAAAATTTCAAATGAATCTAACTGTAATAAAATACTTATATACAAAAACCGCCCACCATGAGGCACAATATCCACATAAAAGGAATTATCTTTAAAATTAATTAAGCTTCTTAACAAATACGAAAAATTACTCTATGATATTAACAAACATTCTAATTCTTAGGTAAATAACAAAATTTATTTCAAGGACGCTTACAAACACCATTCTTAGTTTTTATGGATACAATTCCTGTGATGTTATCTGCTCCAGGATGCTTTTCAATGACCTTTCCAAGCAACCATTTGTCTGGAGGAAGGTTATGGTCCTTTATTATCACCACATCATCGATCTCAGGTTCAATCTTCCTTGTATTCCATTTATATCTTTGGTTCAGCGTGACCAAATACTCTTCTTACCATCTTTTCCAAAAGTCGTTTACCATTTTCTGATTGAATTTCCATCTTTGTAGTCCAGTCATCACTACATTTGAGTAGTTTTCTCCTGGTACTACAACCAATGGTTCACCTACCAGAAAGTGACCTGGGGTTAGTGGTAATGGATCCTCTGGATTGTCACTTATATAGGAAATTGGACGTGAATTTAAGCATGCCTCAATTTGTGCTAGAACTGTAGAAAGTTCTTCGAAAGTTAGCTTTGAATCACCTATTACTCGTTTCAGATGTGATTTCATGCATCGAACTCCCGCTTCCCGTAGGCCTCCAAAATTAGGAGAATGTGGAGGTATGAAATGCCACGTCGTTCCTTCATTAGCAAGCAGTTTGTTGATTTCATCGGGAAGCTTAAATTTGACATTATTGAGCATCTCGCGTAACTCTTTATCTGCGCCGACAAAATTGGTGCCGTTATCGCTATATAAATCTTTACAGTGACCACGACGAGACACGAAACGGCGAAAGGCTGCGATAAAACCTTTAGCTGTTAAATCCGAGACGGCTTCTAAATGTATAGCTTTCGATATCATACACACAAAGACACATATATATCCTTTGTATGTTTTGGCTCCTCGACCGGGTGACATGCGTATATTTATATAACCCGTGAAATCATCACCGGTTGATTGAAACGGTCGAGATGGCTTTAATCTAGTTTCAGGAAGTTGACCCATAAACTGGTTATTGTCTTGCCTGGAGTATCTTAAACATTTCATACATTTTCTGTAGCACTTCTTAACCAGCTCTCTTGCCCGAATTATCCAGTATTTAGATCGTGTAAAATTTAACAAAATTTGTGGCTCACCATGCAATGTCTTTATATGAGCATCTAATATTATTAATTTAGTAATATGGATCTCACTAGGCATAATTATTGGGTGCCTATTGTCATAGTCCACTTGAGCACGGTGAATGCGGCCGCCAACTCTTAACACTCCATTCTCGTCAATAATTGGACAAAGAGAGTGAAGAGGGTTGTTTTTTCCAATATGTCCCTGTTTTTTTATCATTTGAATATCCTTTTCAAAAAAGATGTTCTGAGTATGTTTTCCTTTGGTGTTTACCCATCTGGGTACGACAATTCTCTCTACCTTAGCGAGATCGTTTTCGAATTCTAACCATTCCTTCATTAAGCTTTCTGTTAGTGTTTCATCCCATCTTAAACCAGATTTCCACGATTTTTGAATATAAATTTTTGCCGTCAAAATAATTGGTGCTATCCATCCTAGGCGATCATATAATGTAGCTATTTTTGAAAGGATATGTCTTTTAGTCATAGTTTCAGGTAAATCCGATAATTTTAATACATATTCGAAACAGTCCGTTGCCCGATTCCATCTTATGCCTAGCACCTTTATCATATCGTTTTAATTTTGAAAACTAATTCTTCTGATCCTTTACTTTCTTCTTTGATGTATTCCAATAAATCTTGAGAGTTCGTGTTCCATTTTTGCAGTATAAATCCGCCAACACTCACTAACTTTATCATTTGGTCATATATTTCTTTAGCTTCATCTACGGATTCGCAACCGGTAAGTAAATCGTCTACGTTATAATCATATAATGTTATTTTTGCCGCTATCGGATACTTTGATTGTTCGTCTATAGCTAGCTGTTGAATGGATTTCGTTGCCAAGTATGGAGCACAAGCAGTCCCAAAGGTAAGTCGCAATAGCTTGTAATGTTATATAGGTTGATCAGTATTTGATCTCCACAAAATTCTCTGAAAGTCTGTGTCTTCGTCATTTACACGTACTTGACGGTACATTTGCTTGATGTCAGCTACTATACATATTGGATGTAAACGCCACCTCATCAGAATATGACGAAGATCCTGCTGATGTTCAGGGCCGACAAGTAGGTCATCATTTAAAGATATGTTGTTAACACCTTTGCAGGATGCATCGTATACAATTCGAAGTTTTGTAGTTTCTTTATCTTCACGAATTATTGGATGATGAGGTAAATACATTGACTTTTCTTTATTTATTTCATAATTATTTTTAATTATGGTCATATGCTTTTGTATTAAGTAATCATTTATTTCTTTTTATATTCTTCATACAGTTTTGGATTCTTCAATAATTTCTTTTCTAAAGACATGAATCTCCGCTTTGCTATTTCTTGTGACTTTCCTTTTAGACACTCTGGGTTAAGACTGTTAAATGGCAAGCGGACAACATACCGTCCATCAGCATCCCTGACTGTCGTTTTTTCGTAGAATTCTTCACATTTTATTTCGTTCCTTGTTTGTTTCCTTTTAATTTCATCCGGCTCTCGTTCTATCTCCCAAAACTGCTTCAAGAGTTGATCTTCTTTTACTTGGATATGTAGATTTATAAATCGAGAATTTGATTGAGGCTTTTGATGAGTTTGACCTGACAAAACCCATCTCAAATGAGTATTCTGAGCGATGGGTCCGTGTTTAGATGGGTGTTTGATTAAACCTTCTCGTATTATTTGACTGTGAATATCGGCACCCAGAATCATATCTATTTTTGCAGGTGAACCATATTTTGGATCAGCTAAGGGCAAGTTTTCAATGTCAGGCCAGTTTAGGATTTTGGTTTCAGTAGACGGTAGAAACGATGTCAAGGTACTCAATACATAGGCATTCACTTGAACAGAAAACTCAGGATTTTGCAATGATTCTAAATTTAGTTGAACCATATGCTTGACTCTCATTTGTCCGTCTCATTTGTCCGTCCAACACCTAATACTAAACCATTAACTGAGAAGCGTTGGAGACCTAGTAATTGTACGGTAGCTTCGGTTACAAAAGATGCTTCAGAGCCTTGATCAATCAGTAATCCGATTATTTGAGAGTAGCCTTTTGTTGATTTGACTTTGGCAATCGCCGTAGCCAGTAAAACATTAATTTCATCCTCTTGCTTTGCAAAATCGGCTACAATCTTTTTCTCAACTTACGATTGATTCCTGTGTTTGACTCGTTTCAGGGCTCTTGTTCATGTTGTTATTGGAGTCGTTGAATCTGTCAATATGGAGCAGTGTGTGATGCCGTCTGCCACATCGTCGACAGCATGTGGCTTGGTGGCACTGTCTTACATTGGGTGCGTTTGGCAGAAAAAAGCGCTAGCAAGCGCTTAGAAGCGCTGAAATAGTTTTCGGCCAGGACACGATTGCTAATTCAGTAGCGCTGACACAATCTGCCATTTTGCTTATTTAATTTGTTTGTTTTGAAGTAGAGTTTATAAGTTGTTTTGTGCAATATTAGTTTTAAGTAATATAATGACATGAATAAACATATACATGTTATTAAAAATTCATGATTGGTAAGTTTTTAATATGAATACTTTACAAACATATATTTAAATTAGGTTAGATTCCCCGGTTAAAACTAACATCGTGTCCTGGAGGAAAATAGCTACTTACGATTTGACAGCGCTTACCGCTTACGGTCGCCATTTTGCTTACAAGCGCTTGCTAGCGCTTTTTTCTGCCAAACGCACCCATTGTGAGTAGGTGATAAACAATTGAAGCAAAGTTTTTGTGATTGAATAAATTCTATTCTTTCAGTCGGAGATTGCTTTCCAAACTGCTTACATTGATATAGTAAATGTTGTCCTGAACACATTGTAAAATTATTATTCAATACTTTTTTTTCTTCTGATATAGTTGCATGAAACGATTTTTGTTTATGAGTATGTTTGAGGTTGCTATTATTAGACATTTTTGTGACACTTTTTCCTGTATCAATCATTTCGAGTGCTCGGAATCTGGATTCAAGAAAATTTGCTAAATAATTTCAGGACGGTAATTTTTCAGATTCTAGTTGGCAAACTTGTACCTCCCACAGTCTTCTCGATTCATGGTCTAATTTTGTTAAAACCAAGTGATTAATGCTGACATCCCAGTCTGCCACCTTAACTTCAATATTGCTCAAGGCTTTCAAACAAGAATTTGTTGTATCCAATAATAGCTTAACACCGTTAGCTGATTCACGTGTTAATGATCTTTGCGAAAATAGTCGCTTCATAATTTCATTGCAAATATATCTTTTATTTTGATAACGGCGTGTTAATTGTTTCCAGGTTTCTTCATAATTAGAATCAGTCGTAGCTAAAGACTTCAGTAAACTCTCTGGTTCACCAGACAAGCTACTTTTAAGGTAATGGAGCTTTTGAACGGGCGTTAAGTTGGCGTTGTTATGGATTAGTGAACGAAATAAATCATAAAATGTTTGCCATTCTTCACAGCCACCAGAAAACGCAGGTAATTTTATTTGAGGTAATTTTACTTCACATGGCAAAGGTTGTTGAGTTATTTCTGTGATAGAGCTCTTTTCTTGTGAAACTTTTGTTCGTAAATTGTCTTTAAGTTTTGTTTTATACTCTATATATATCTCCTCAAACTGTATGTATATGTCATTTTTGAAATAATCCATGGTATCCTTTTCCTCCCTTTTAACTGTCTGTAATATTTGCGCATGTACAGTTAAAAAGTTAGTATTTAACCTCTCTAGATTTTCTAATCTTGCTTCAATATAATCCAGTGTTATTCCTTTTCTCGGTGATTTTTTATAATTTGTAAAACCTCTTTGAAGATGATCCAATTTGTCTTCCTGGCTTAAAATAAGCGATTCCATTTTGTAATAAGGCAATCACCAAGTTTATGCGCTCCATCAATGGAAAAAACTTTGTCGTACTCAGTTCAGAACTTATATATATCACCACCGTTCCTAATGAAGTCTAAAGTTCATAAAACTTATCACTGTTTACACACTCTACTCACGATTATCTAAAGGTCCCTGGTTTCGGCACCATATGTCGACTAACTCACTTCACTATGCTTCTACACTACTAAATTAAACACTGCACTTTTACTTCACATTTGACTCATTTATTCGAAACCATCCAACACCTATAAGGTATAGCAATAGCGCAGCTATAGCGTAATACAATTGTATTTGTGGTGCCATCTATTATTGCCTACCAAAATGTCTTCATTTTAGACAAAAAGCGTTATTATAATATTACGCTAGGGGTGATCGCTACTAAAATATTTCTAATTTATATATATATATATATATATATATATATATATATATATATATATATATATATATAAATTAGAAATATTTACCGATTTATATATATATATATATATAAATCGGTAAATATTAATATATATATATATATATATATATATATATATATATATATATATATATATAAATATATATAAATTAGAAATATTTACCGATTTCCCTTCTGAGCCACGTCCACGTGTTGTTTTCGAGAGTCCTTACGAATCGTCTCGCACGCAGACTCGACGACTTCCGGTCTCCCGAACAAGCCGGTTTCCGAAAAGACTTCAGTACCATAGACCACATACATACCCTGCGGCAGATTGTACAGAAGACCGAAGGGTACAATCTGCCACTTTGCCTGGCGTATGTGGACTATGAGAAAGCCTTTGATTCCGTCGAAATTTGGGCGGTGGTACAGACCCTTCAGCGGTGCCAAGTTGACTGTCGGTATATCGTAGTGCTGAAGTGTTTGTACAGTATGAACACGGACAAAACAAAGATCATGTTTAATGTCCATGTCTCACCTATGCCGGTAGTTGTTGGGAGCACTATGCTCGAAGTTGTTGACGAGTACGTTTACCTGGGACAAATAGTCCGACTAGGTAAGTCCAACTTCGACCGAGAGGTCAATCGACGGATTCAACTCGGCTGGGCAGCGTTCGGGAAATTACGACACATCTTCTCGTCAGGTATACCTCAATCTCTGAAAACTAAAGTGTACTACCAGTGCATGTTGCCAGTGATGACTTACGGATCAGAGACGTGGTCCTTCACTGCTGGCCGTATGAGGACGCTCAAGGTTGCTCAGCGAGCTATGGAGAGGGCTATGTTCGGAGTTTCTCTGCGTGATAGACTCAGAAATGAGGATATCCACAGTAAAACCAGAGTGACCGACATGGCTCAACGGATTAGTAAGCTGAAGTGGCAATGGGCCGGCCATATAGCTCGAAGAACCGATAACCGATGGGGAAGAAAGGTTCTCGAGTGGCAGCCTCGTACCGGTAGGCGTAGTGTAGGGCGACCCCCCACTAGATGGAGTGACGACCTGGTAAGACATGCAGGAAGTCGATGGATGCAGGTGGCTCAGGACCGTGCTTTGTGGCATTACTTGGGGGAGGCATATGTTCAGCAGTGGACTTGTGAAGGGCTGTAATAATGATGATGATGATATATATATTTTATTTCTAACATAAAAGTAAATTAATGTTAAACTAACCCACGCTCTCGCTGATATAGTTATAAATCTTCTTGTTGGTAATTTCATTCCTATTACTTCTGCCAGTCTCATTTCAGTCTTCCACGGTATGTGAATTTTCAGAAACCATGTCTTTTCATCAAATGACAGACATTTATTTTCTAATTCTAATTCTAAGCCTTCTTTGATTAGATTTTCCTAAAACACATGGAAGAGGAATTACATTAGTTAAAATTACTTTGATTAGCTAAAATGAAAAAAAAAATCAGTTTTTTGCGTTAATATATTTAAATTTTAATATTAAAAAAAAACTTTTTTTACACGTTTATGAAGAAGTGTTTCATCAGTTTACATACTTGAAATATTCTCCTGTGATCTCTTTTTTTTGCTTCGGCCTCGGTCATTACTCCATAGTCTTCCTCTTCGTAAGCTAAAACCATATCTATGCGTCGTCTTCCATCTCTGAACATTAATGAATCCGGATCCAGACCCTGTATATAATTTATTAATGTATTTTTAGTCTTTACTACATTCTTTTTAAGAACGGGTGGAGCTAATGCCTATAAGCTACCGGTCAAATAATGTAAAATTTATTTGTCACACAGGGCTTCCTTGTTTACCCATATCAATAGCTTTAATTGACGAATACATTATGTAAAAAAATCTTAATAAAATTATTCTTACCTGAATTTTGAAATTTAATATATATATATATATATATATATATATATATATATATATATATATATATATATATATATATATATCTTTCATGAGGAACATAGCAGCTGGTGTGTCATTTTTTGATTCGGCCTATTACCAACAGTAGGCTTAAAAAGGCTGTCAGTATGATTAAGGGCCTCAGCTCAAATTCTAATTTCGTCCCCACTTCCCTGCGCGTCGTATGCTATCTACCTATATGTTTGTAATCACTAATACTGTAGGTAGATAGGTCATTAGACTTACTTATTTCATTAGGTTTATCATATTTATGCCAGTTTTTTTACGCCAACCCAGTCAATTCTTTTTATTACGGTTCTTTCTTATTTTAATTTTACGTCGTCCTTTGCGTAATGTGTATTCTGATCGTAAGCCATACAACTTTCCTGTTCGAAAGCCGAAGCGAGACTGATCGATGCAATTCCTTTTTACAGTGAAAATAATGGTAATAAAAGAATAAAAAAACATAAGCCCTGCTTTTTAGTTATTTCAGTTAGTATGCATCATCATCCCCTTTTCGTATCCCCTCAGTTTCAAGGCACTCCCCTTGTTGCCTCAGCCAGTATCGGAATCCTCGGCGTCGACATATCGAGTGACATGCAGTTTCGTGGTCACTTGGAAGGGAAGGCCAAATTGGCCTCTAAAAAGCTTGGCGTGCTCAGCAGAGCGGGACAGTATTTCATGCCGGCATACCGCCTGCAACTTTACAAGGCACAGGTTCGGCCGCACATGGAATACTGTTCCCATCTCTGGGCTGGGGCTCCCCAGTATCAGCTCCTTCCACTTGACCGCATCCAGCGCAGAGCGGCTCGAATCGTCAACGACCGAGTGCTTTCCGATCGGCTCGATTCACTGGCGCTGCGAAGAGATGTTGCATCTCTTTGCGTATTTTATCGCATCTATCACGGGGAGTGCTCTGAGGAATTGTTCGGATTAATCCCAGCCGCCAAATTTCGTGAACGCACTACACGGCAAACGTCCCGATACCATCCACACCATCTGGATGCTTGGCGGTCCACCACTGTATGTTTCACAAGGAGTTTTCTTCCACGTACAACCTCTCTGTGGAATAGTTTACCACCGGCGATTTTTCCGGACCGATACGACCTGGGGACCTTCAAGAAAAGAGCTTACTCCTTTCTAAAGGGCCGGCAACGCACCCGCAATTCTCGTGGTGTTGCGGTTGATCATGGGCGGCGGTAGTCACTTAACATCAGGTGAGCCGCATGCTCGTTTGCCCCCTCTTCTATAAAAAAAAACATGCAAAGTTTCATGATCTAATTTAAGTATTTTATCAATATCAGCGGTTTATTGTTCAGTTTGGAAGTAACTTTGAATTTTTTTCTATCGAGAAAACTTTACGGAATCGTGTTTTCCTCTAACATATTACTTAAAATTAATCCTCAACTTCACCATATATTTATTCCAAAATTAATACTGCAATATTTTCGGCATAACGGAGGATCTTGATAAGCCATTTGAGTTAGTATAGGCCCTTAATACTAGGGTTGGGCTGAATATGGATTTCACCGAATACGAATATTCGGCCGAACGTTCGGTAAATTTTTTACCGAACCGAATATTCGGCCGAACATTATAAGGCAGGATTGCCTCGGTATTCCTAACCAATTTATGTCGAAACTTTTTACCGTAGAGCACGCAGGATTAGCGTCAGAGCCTTACCCTTGCTCCCCCGCCACACCTGACGTGTTATTGCATCATCCAGTACTGAGAAAATAGCCGGCATATACTTTTGTTTTGACTACTTTTGTGAGAAAAAGAATTCTTAGTGAAAATTGATAAGTATGTGATGAAAATGAGTGGCAGGAGCAGGAGATCTACTACCTATTTGGACCAATTGTAGAGAAACTGACGAATGTAATGTAATGTTTCTTTGATTCCAAACAAAACTTTATCAAGCCCTCTATTTGCTATAATTGTATATAAATCTACAGTGCCTCAAAAAGATAACGCTACACAAGTAGATTTAACCCATAAATAAATATACTTTCAACAGCAAATTTATGAAAGACATGGCATTACTCAATTCGTACATTTTCATACTTTGAATACCACTTTAACGAATATTCGGTGATTTAGCCGAATATTCGGCCGATTACGAATATTCGGTGAACCTGCCGAATATGCCGAATACCGAATATAAAACGAATATCCGGCCCACCCCTACTTAATATTAGCTGTGGTTTGTGCAGGGTGTATTGCAATATTTCTATTTTTGGCAGAAACCTTAACAGCGTTCGCACAAATTATCAAATCATCATTCATAATAATCGGGTGAATTGATATAGGAACATGTATATAATATATACCATTACATGAAGTGCTGTTTATTTACAAACAGAACTTACTTCGGGACTGGTTTCTCCTATATTTTCTTCCTTTTCATTTGAATATTTTGTTAGTGAATCTTTTCTCCCACCTCTCGAGTAATCAGAATTTTTGCTGTTTGATTTAGACTGTAAGGAAAATCTAGTTTTAAATAAATTAATATTATAAAAGAAACAAAATGTATCCTATGTTATTATTATACAATAGTACGTCATTTTTCATAAAAAATAGTGAGGGCAACGACGTAGTCCTATCCCTTTTTTGTCATATACTTACAATACTTTTTGAGACATGCTGTAATACCAAAAGTATATTAAAAGTCGAGAAGGTCGTGACAAAGGTCAATCAAGAAGTTTTTTCGTTTGTTTTTATACGAAAATTTCATTGTAGTTTGGTACACGAGGTTTGTTGGGCAACAATAAAACCACAAGCTAAGTAAGGAATTAAAATGGATTTTTATGGGTGTTTAAGAACTACGTATGATGCGCAGCTCATATTTCTTGGTATATGAAGCATTCTCAGAAAGATAGAGGACAGAAGAAAGAGAGAAAAAAGAGAGAAGGCCAGTGCTGCTAAGGGCATATAGAAGTTGTCTTATTTACTACTTTGTATGTATAATGTCCTCCAGATCAAATTTCGGTTACGGCCGCCAGTCTCAACATAGACTGGCCATCTCCGCAGCGAGGGATTATAGAGCAAGAGTGTGTACTCTACTACAGGTGCACTTCCTATTCCCTTACTCTCATAGTCAGACGGGTCCGATGGGAGATCAGGCACAAGACCAAAGGTTTATGCGATTTCCTAGGTATCGTGGTAAAACACTGCCAAATTCTTGACTTCCAGCAGCTACAATCAAATTTCGTGGCTGGAAAATCCAATAACTGATTTCCCGACCCGGTATTTGAATCTGATATCCATGATCAGCAGTTCCACATAATTTAATAGCTTCTTATTTCGTGGCTTTAATACTTCTTACAGATATTAGAAATTATTAATTAAGGTGGTGTTTAACACTAAACATTGAAACTCAGCAGCACAGTAACCTCGTTACCAAAACTCACGCATACTAATAGTTGTCACTGAATAATCTTAGAATATGACATAAATTTGTAATTGTATTAACTTTAGTAAAATTGTATAAATTGGAATGTATTGTTAATTAAATCCTTTTTCAACGCTGGACGGCGACTTTAACCACCGCCGACACTCCTGGTAAGGTCTCCCTCTCACTGCAGCTAAGACACCTTTAGCCGTCAGAAACCCTAAACAGTCTTGTGAGTCTGCATGACTGGCAGTCCTACCATATTCATGTACAGCCGTACATGAATATGCGAGCTATCGAAGGGAAATTGGGTCAATATTGACACAAATAACTACCTGACTGTACGTTTCTAGTTTTTCTTTGAAATTATTTTGCTTTTATTAAAGTTTAATTAGTAGATTTTTAAATGTACGAAACACTATTATAACCTTGAAGGTGACAACAACTAGAATTCGTCTAAATTCCATGAAATGTTTCATTACAGTGAATTTTCTTCTTTAAATTTAAATACAACTTCCCTTGAGATTTCAATGTAGGAAGATATTATATGTATATTATAATTATTTTACAAATGGCTAGGATATCGCGTAACATACCTGTAATAATACAGTCGAATTGACAACCTCCTCCTTTATTTAAGTCGGTGAAATATTTTCATCTTAGAAAAACAATAAAAATTTTCTTACCTGAAGACTAGGCAGTGGAGTACTAGGTAGCGTAGAAGACTCGTTCTTGAACTTGGGGGAAAAAGCTCCTGCAGCTGAAGTGACATTCTTCACAAGTCTCCAGCCACGAAATCGTCGCTCCTCTGAACTATCACGCGAGTTCGATTTAATATCTTCTCTGAGGTTGACCTATATACAAGAAATTGATTATGAGAATCTAATAAATTAATTATATAGGAGATATTTCAATTTATAATTGCAATAATTGTCCTGAATATGTGTGACTGAGGAGTGTTATTTTAGAATAACCATGTAATAGTACAGACCTATTATGTTTATGTCGTAGTAAAATAGCGTATTAGAAATAAGAGTAATATCATGGATTTTATTGTTTTCATTTTTAAATTATTTCAATTCACAGTTTTTATTAATTTGCAACACCAGAGGTGTTCACGTGTTACGATTTCACTGAAATATTATTGTGTAAATATTAGTGTAACTAGTCTGATGTTTCCTCTTTTTTCGAGGGCTGGTTATTCGTTAAATTAACTCTAAATTCCACATCATAGAATTTTAGTGGGTTTTGAAAATAGTCTAAAATAAATGGAATAAATGAAATGTTTGCGCACGTGACCCCTCTCCGCTGATCTATTTAATTGCGTTACGTTTGTCTCTATAGATATATTAGTGATGACACTAATAGACGTCTCGCACCTTTGATGTTGCTTCCAATCGCCGGTTTTAGTTTTTTACAACAAGTATACAATATATGAGATGTTGAATTACCATTTATCGAAGGTCACAAAACTTACAGACATTTTAAGTGATCTTTCAACTTTAGAGGAAATCACAAAATAAGGCGGGGTGATGATTTGCTTTCACTGCAACAACATAAATGGATAAAAAAACGACCATATATATATATATATATATATATATATATATATATATATATATATATATATATATATATATATATACGATTTTCATAAAATTTAGTGGCAATAAATCGATCTAGCTAGGATTTATTTTTAGAAAATGTCTTTTTGTCCGTATTTTCAGGCAATGAAAAACTGCTACAATATAAGAAGGTAAATTTTGACACTTTATTAATGATCGTAATAGCTCAAGTCGTGAAATCGTAATGTCTTGGTTCGCTTCCTGTCTTCGGTACGATTTTTTTCCTTTTTTGTCAAGTTCCCTTCTTTTGTGAGAAAATCTATTATTTCGAGCCCTTTTTTAATATTTTTTACAAATACAAAAATTTTAATTAAACTAATTGTACTCATGATTTTTTATTCAAATAACCAGTTCAGTTTTTTCTATTATGGCAATAAGATCAAAAAATATTATTCATCGGTATGTAATTTGTATCTAAATGTAATTTCTAAAAAAAAACCGAGCAAAGCTCGGTTATCCGGGTACTAAGTACTTACGTAAGGAGTAATACAATGTACACCACCAGCAAACTACACCATCATCCCACTTCTCATCAAGAAGACTCTTCCAAATCGAAACAGTTTAGTTCTAATTGCCAACCTTGACGAGCGAAAAGTAAGGTGATGCTGAGTGCCAATAATTGTAGAATTTTTTTAATGCTACAAATTTCATTGTAAGTGTAATCATAAACAATGTCTTATTAATATTTAGATTTATCATCATCATAAAAAATTGAATTTCCTTGTTTTATAATCTTAATAAAACAAAGAAATTCAATTTTTGAAAACACTAATAAAGTTGAAGTTGAGTTGTTAGTTTCTATTGACACTTCGTCACGATTGCGTTCATAACAGTTAATCCATGACTCTGTTCCTACAAAAGCTCAGAAGTCTGTTCATAATTTCCATTTGACGAATATTCCTATGACATTACCCTGCCAAGCAAAAAACAGTGAAGGGACAACACAGCGTTACAATTATTCACAAACACTAGGCTCTTTCCTCTTTGGTGGGCATTACAGCAATGCAACGTTTGCCGTGTTGATGTCTTACCGCAATCGACATATCGCCTCAAATCAAAGAGCTTTAAGTCGATACGAATTGATGCGCTATGCTTTTTATGTACGATGCGAAAGTTTTTATTTATTCGTAGTGAACTGAAGATGTCTGCCTATTTATGGAAAGAAATCATTATAGAAAACTATTTCACAGCTAATATTTTGGGTGATGTTGTAAGATAATGATATAATGAAACTAAATTAAATATCGCGAGACATTCTAAAGAAACGGAATCGTGTCGTTGATGAATAAATAAGTCTCTATTGATTATTATGCGCTAGATATCGGTGGGGTATGTTGAAAATATGTTGTATCGCTGTCGTACCGACCAAGAAAAGCTCCAATACATATAAGAACGACAACATGAGAAAAATATCTGATTGTTAGTTGTACCTTCTTTTCACTTGGCTCGACAAAGGGTATACTCTGAAATATCAAAATTTAATTTATGATATAATGATAATAAAAAGTACATAAGTAATGTGTTGTTGCATGGTCAGTCTGCAAGTGAAGCATATTTATTGCGAATATGAAATCTAGTACTAACTATAGATCAATCTTATTTATTTCGAACAAATTTCCAAAAGCTAGTCGGTCATGAAAAGATATACACTGTTTACTAGTAGAGACACGCTTCATGTGAAAATTTTACAATAAAGAAGCAACATAGAATGTTTGACTACAACTGTATTTTTATACATAAGGTTGACAAACGGACACACAGTCCACCTGATGGTATGTGGATGCTGTGGCCCATAGACAGCTACATCTATCCTCGATTAAGAATCAAAATGCAGATGCATTGTCACCTCTGAGTACTAAGATGGAATGCCACGTTTGCAGTAAAAAGGGTCTCCGGTTCTTCCTAATCACCATACGAAACACTATATTATGTTAAGTTATGGTATTCTCTGAGAGCGGAGTCCTTCCACGGTCGAGCCGAACCATTCGTGCTACAAATGTACCAGTAATATAGCTGAATTACATTTTGAAATGGTAATTTACCACGAATTAGGTGGTTAAGAAACATAGTAAGGAAAATTCGTATTTTTATACAAGCATTGGTGGATAAAACTGCACCCAGCTCATCTTGAATGGATTAACCCAAAGACATTTACTCCTCGTATAACCATTAAAATAAAGATGTCTCTCCATCCAATCACAATAAAGGTGTCTTCAATGCAAGAGTGAGTAGACTTTTGCTTAGCTCGGCGGCACCACTACGTGATAGAAGTCAGGCGCTGGCTAAAAAATCTTAGTTGTGATCCCTGAGGACTAAGATGAACTGCCTCATTACCAGTCAAATGGTACTCAGGTTTTCGTCAGTCGTCTTACGAAACACAACAGTATTATGCCTTGCTTCTTTCCTGTATTGAACCAACCTATTCGTGCTACAGCTATAACACGAATGTAAATCAATTTAAATAGTTAAATGTTGAAGGAATATTTTAATCAAAAATATGACAACTACCAGTTGGAAATTTGGATATAGATATCAACATGGCAATGGCAATACGGAAATTGAAGGCCGAAGTGTCGTCGAAAATGTCATTAGTATATATTAACGTCGATCGTTCTTATATAGGTTGCTTTTTAAATAGGTATTAATGTTTAAATGAAACGCCTAAAAACTAACAAGGAAGTACCTTAATTACTGGACTTTCCATAATGTCAGCAAGCGATGTTCCAAAGTTCGATTCAGGTGCAATATTGTCATATGACTTCCATGGTATTTGAATATGCAGCGGAGTTCCCGGCAACGATGCTTCATGGCTGCGACGACGAAGTCTGTTTTGCTGTGTAACAAAATTTGAAACGTTACATGAATATGGACATGTAAGAGGCTTATGAATAAATATGATTTGGTTGAAGCCAGCCTGATGTGCCGCGAGCACAGGCGCAAATTAGCCAGCCTCTTAGTATCCTATAGAATGCATTTCGGAGAGAACGCACGGGAATTACATAGGTTTCGGCGGGTCTTCACCACATTGTTTTTGATATTCCATGCACTCAAACGGTTTGGAATAATCTACTGACATCTGCATTTACGTACGATTACAATCAGGGCGTCTTTAAGGCAAGGGTTTACAAGCCACTGCTAGACCGCAGATGGTAACCATTTCTTACCATCTGTGGTCTAGCAGTGGCTAACAAAGGTAAGAAAAATATAAAATACAAAAATGTAATTTGATAATTTTGTTTTAAAATTAATAACAATATTAGTAAAAACTTAATTCTGAACGAACTTATTTTTGTTTTTCGACTAACAACGATTCGAAGTAGGTAGTATTCAAACGTATGGACATACGCAAACAGGTAGAAAAAGTACATTATAGTACTTACACAAAATATCCGTTGCATAACAGAATACAGAAAAGAAAAATACAGAATTTTCAGTGCAAGGTCTTTATTAAACTTTCTACACAGAATATTCCTAGAGCATTAAATGCTATGTCTAAATGCGAGTACTGACCGGGGGAATTCTCAAATTCAGATTTAGGCATTATTCAATAGGTGTTTAACTCAAAGTAATGCGTGGAACATATTAGCATTCATCATTCTGATTAAAATCAAATACTGGAATTTAAGAAAATCATTTATCATCATTATATGTGCCCAAGCTGTTATATATTCATGTATAAAACAAAACGCTATCGAATTAAGCAGTAGTGATTCTAGATAGGCACGTCAAGTTAAATAATTATTTTTATCTTTTAATTGTCTCACGATTTTGTTTAAAAACAAATAATAACATATTCAATCTATATACTCGTCTATAATCTCATTTGCTGACTTATCAGTTTGAGAGGATTGGGGAGCTGTCAGTTAAGGCCTTACTCCAGTGCGTGTAGAAGAATTTAAATATTCACAAATCATTTTATTTTTCATACATGTAGGTTTCATCTCAATTTTTGCTTCGCCGCCAGGCACCTGTTAAATTGTCACAAAACTTTATTTAATAATTTCTGTGTTGCCTGTGGAGAATGAACTTGGATTGCCCGCGTACTACGAAATTTACGGCACACTCTGGGGCGGATCGGTGTAATTTTTTAAGAAAATTTTTAAGCCTGTAAATATATAAGTCCATATAATAAAATCTATTTGAAAACAATCTTTTTAGATGTTATTAAAGCCAGCATCTGTGATCATTACCATATCAGTCCCATGGATATTATTGTACTGTCAATGAAGTTACATAAGTTGTCAAATTTTAGTACAATCAGATGTCAGCAAGTGCTTTAAGAATTGATCTAAAGAGACATAAAAACATAAAAAAACTACGAGAAAATTTATTCCATATAAAATGTGGTTTTCCTCTGAAAAAAGTATTTTCATAGCTAGTCTAACGTAAGTAAACATATCTCGTAAGTAAACAGATCTCTTTGGCTTCTTTACGTAACAAGAAACGCTTATAATGATTATGTTTAAACAATACTTAAAAAGTTACGAATTTGATTGATTGAACTGATTGATGATGAACTGATTTGACGATGTAGTGGCGGTGTAAGAATATCCACTAGCCCACATCGTTCTGTGGGTGTCGTTAGAAGCGTCAGAGCGAAACAAACCAGGATATGGGCAGCAGCTTATTCCTTATAACAATTGAAAAATTAAAAAGTGCGGTTGCCAACCAAACGTGGCGAATAGACGCAATCTATTGCCTTTGTTCAGCACTAAACTTTTGACAGGCCGTAATAGAAATTTGATTTGATGGCGGGAGCAATATTGTTAGAAACCTCAATTAATTCTTCTTGAAAACTTATTCATTAAGGCGTATCAATTCGTATTGTTAATTTATCGAATTCTGCAAATAATTGTGGTTACAATTGTCCACAATATGCCCGCCTCAGCCAGCAACAGTAAGAGTAAACTCTTCCTAAGACACATGCTTCTTCTTTTTAAAATGTGCACCAGACCTTTTGTGTCCTACACAAGCGTAGACTTCGCCCACGCGTCCAAATACAAATCTTAGTCTAATCTCATACCTCTTATGAAGCTGTAAAAGACGACTGACTAACAACAATAACATCACAACACTAAAATTAGCGGAGAGGACCATAAGAACAATCTACGATTTGAATGTTGAAGAAAATATAATGTATTTACCAAAAATAATAAACAGTTTTAAAACAATAAGTGTTATTTATTATGTTAATACTAAGAACAGACAAGCTAGTCTCCACCGAGTAAGTAATTCATTTTTGGGCGACAAAATTATACATCCGCAAAGTTTAAAAACTTTATTAAGCAAAATTTGTATACAGAGGAACAAGTAATTGTATGACTTACAAATAGTAATTGTTCCAGGTCTGGAAGTTTGTCCCAGTGAAATTTATGTGTGTAAAGTGATCCACGATAGAGAAGAAAATCCTAGTGTAGAGGTAACGTTTTTTATAAAAAAGAAGAAAAGACATAAGCTCTTATAAAGATTGCTTTTAGGGTAGATATTTGTCATAGTTTAATTAGTGTCACTGTTCTTAAGTCTATATTTTAATAGTTGTAAGTTGTAATTCATATTTAATGTTTCAATAACATATTTCTGCATTTATTCTTCATTTTCAATTTTTTTAGTTTATTTTAGGGTGACAACGTATGGTACACCAAAAATAGGAGAAACTATTTTTTATCATCCATGTCAATAATTGAATTTTTAAGTTTTTTTTTATATTATTTAATATTAATGACTATTTATGTATAACAATTACGCCTGGGAATCACTGGGAATAGGTGATCGCTACAAAGTTATTTCTAATTTGTTTTGTTTTGTTAATTGTGTGACATAACATACATGACTGCAAACTGTTGATTTTCAAAAATATGTCCCGCTGGGTTCTTTTGCTGGTTCTTCCCAGTACCAAGACAGAGATATTAGTCGAACCAGTGGTAAATTAAGCAAAGGAGTGACTTTCAGTAAGTATTATTTATAACATAACAATTAAATAAAAAGTTGCCCGTTCCTCTTCACTTTCTACACGAGTGACATCCCGAAGGACCCATATGGCAACACCGCTCTTTTTGCAAACGATATGGTACTCTACGTCTCTCATTTCAGCAAGAAATATCTCACAACGATGCTACAAAGAGCCGCCAAACGCTTAGGAAAATGGTTTCACTTACGGAGAATTGAAGTGAAACCTGAAAAAAGTATAGCAATATACTTTCAATGGAAGCCCACCCTCAATCGTCGGAACCTAAATCCGAAAAATATCCTAGGCACGATAATACTATTTGGCCGTCAGATCCCGTGGCAACAAACCGCTATATACCTAGGGGTCACATTCAACAACTCCATGACCTTTTCGAAACACATTCGCACCGTCCGAAATTATGCCGAATTCGTCACTAGTCGACTCCACCCGCTAGTTAACATTAAGAGCAAACTGTCCCTAAGACACAAGGTCCACCTCTACAAATCTTTTGTAAGATCTATCATGTCCTACGTACGCGTAGCGTAGCGTAAATTTGTATTTCACAGAAAATAGTTTAATGATTTTGAGTACACCATAATATTAATTAAAAAAAATGGAGCATACTTGTTCTTCAACACCGTTGTCGGACACACTTAATTCAGTCCTCGTCGTAGATGTTGAGCTATTGAAGTCGGTCCAAACGTTGTGGTTAGTTACGTTCGCTGTAACTGGCTCGGAGCACGTACCATCTGAAAAATGTTTAAATGAAAAAAAAATGTTAAGATAGCAAGTAAAGTTGGTAAAGTTACAGCCTATATACGTCCCACTGCTGGGCTCAGGCCTCCCCTCATTTCTGAGAGGGTTTAGGGCAAGGAAGTGTCCGCCGCGCTGCCCAAATGCGTGTTGACGAACTTCACATGTCTTCGAAATATTTTTTTTTATTCCTCAGACATGCAGGTTTCCTCACGATGTTTTCCTTCACCGCCGAGCACGTGGTAAATCAGCACTTAAAATTGCAATTAACAATTTCATTGGTACCGGCGGGGATCGAACCCGGGTTACTCGCGTTCTGTTATATTTACAGCGAGCGTTAACCACTGAGCTACCACGGCTCCTAAAGTTAAGACAGAAATAAATAAATTATATCAGATATGAGGAAACATTGAAATTCTTTATGTCTATGTTTGCAAAAAAATTGACTCAGTTAAATCACATGCTATTCGTGTGTTGGCAGTATGTTAATCTATCACACCACATCATTCCTGGGTGTCATAAGAAGCAGCTTTAAAAAAAGATAGATGGGATAATGTAAAACATTAGGGATAAAAAAATATTCAATCCAGTGATGGCATAATGTTCTTATCTTTTGACATATTATTTTCTTTGCACATGTAGCACATATGATTTTAAATTTTAGCATTGGAGCTTGCTCTAACAATCATTATTGTGTGTTTTAATGAATAAATGAATTTGATACAAAATAATTTCATGTAGTTGTTAAGCTGTAAATAATGTTAGGATAGAAAATTATTATAGCGAATGGGCTCTTATTATTTGGATGATGGAAACTATTTTCAGTTCTTTTGGCAATCGCTATTCCTTTAAATATCAACTCCCGTAGTTGATTTTAACTATGACTATCCAACTCTATAATCAAGGAGAATTCTAATTTGACCATATGTAAAGATTTTACTTTTAGTAAGTAGTAGTAACTTCTCCTTTCTAATTTATCCTTTACATCAGTTCTCTACGCAATGGTGGTCTGCATAAATCACTTTCAGAGTAATAAGACCTCCTGTTTCACTTATCTTTTCTTAGTGTATATACATAAGTAAATACACTAGTCTTGCATCGGGATCGCGAAAATAAAATTAAAATTAATAATAAGTTGTACCTTCTCGCAAATTTTCTTTTTTAGCTCTTCCACCGTCGTCACTGTTTCTTCTAGATGATGTTTCGCTTTGACTACCTATGAATCTCTCACTTTCAAACGTTATTCTATCAAGCGCGGTTTGATTGTCCAATCTGCGTCCAACTAATTGACTAACTTTCCCCAATCCTTGTCCAAATTTGTCTAAATGTTCTAAAGCTCGTCTTGGTGTACATTGATTCAGTTTTGTGACAGATTTTCTAACAGAGTTTACATCCACTTCAAATGGTTCGTGTTCATGGCCATTTTCCATGATTATTAACTGGAATGAGCGTTTAAATTAGTTTTCCTTTTACATATTCAACAGCCTTTTTGCGTCCACTGCAGGATAAAAATGCGCGTGTTGGCATGGCTGGAAGAAGTCCAAGCTCACGGTGCTGGACAAGCCAGATGAAAGGTGAGAGTAGCACTGTTACCAGTGATGGTGCTCCAAATTATTACTACATTGTACACTTTTCTGGAGAAATAAGGGTCAGTATTTTCGAATGGATATATTATTAATTATTAGTGCAAGATTGGTCTGAAGCTGAACAAATATGTGGTGAATATGGAACGTGCTATTATTGTCCCCATGTAACCGATATTGCGCCGATAATCTAATCCAGTTAATTTATTTTATCAGTTTGAGCTTATAGCTCTTACTAATATCAAAATCAGGTTGAAGTGAGATTTTTCAGGACCGGCAATAATTCCTCTAACCAAGTTTATAACTACCAGTTCGTTGTTGCAATTACTTTATATTGGACACGGAGAGGGTTGAATAAGGACAAAAGCAAGGTAATATGATTTATCTCCTTGCCGTGTAGTAAAGGCGAAAGAAAATCCACTATTCCGTATCATCTACTGGGTATCGTAAGAGGTGACAGAAGAAAACTAAAATAAGAGATGTTCAGCAGCACCTTGCTGACAACATAACCTAAAACACTCACGCCTGTCACCAAGAGGGGTAGGCAGAGACTACAGACTTCCATTCAGCATAATCCTGACATACCTTTCTCTCCCCTTCCACATCCATATACCTCCGCATACATGATCGTTGGTTAAGTGTACTCTTAATTTGACCCATTTTTAATATATCGCTAATTTGGTCGACAAACTTTCACCTCGGACGTCCATTTCCGACTCTTGCATTCACTTCTATAACATATATTTGCTTTGTCAGTCTTTCCTCATTTATTCTTTCCACATGACCGAACCAGCGAAGCATTCCTTTCTTAATCTTGGTCACCGCATCATACTGCAAATCACACTTTTCTTTTATCACACAGTTTCTCATCCTGTCATTCAGATTCAGCCTTAGCATACTCCTTAGCAACCGCATTTCTACTACATTTATTCTACTCTCGTGCTTCTTCTTCCACACCCAACTTTCAATAACAACGTTAAAGTAGGGAGTAATACAGCATTGTGAACTGCCGTACGTGCTTTTTTGACACATTCTGACTTTTTACAATAGAGTGAAGATCCCCATTTACTTTATTTCCTGCATCACAATTTAAAATAATTACTGATAACAATTTAAAATAATAGTAATCCAAGCTGCCAATCCGCCTACCAACAATGTGGTGGGCTTGTTCAGCAGTGGACTTTCAACAATGAATTTACGTTGTTGCCATCAACTAAATTAACCAAGACAACGTTATTCACACATAATAGAACCATAAAATTAATTTATGTAAATCAATAAAATAATATTTATTAAACTAAGCGTGTATGTATTGTTTTGATTAGCCATGTGGTGGCATCGTCAGAGAATCTATTACACCATCTTCTAACGTAGGTACCGTAATCGGTGGGCTAGGTTAATGATTTCAAGATTTTATGGCCTCTGAAAGATAAAGCCAATTATATATTAATCTAGCTTGCCAGACAGACGTTATTCTGCACTTTTCGACGACAATTTGTCATGTCCTATTAAAAATCCTTACATTCGCAAAAAAAATGTGGGTCACTCATGGACAAAAAACTATCCTATCTCTCAAGTTGGACCAAACTGCACACGGTGTGCAGTTTTGAACAGTTCAGTTAAGTAGTTTAGGAGTCCATCGCGGACAAACAACGTGACATGTAATTTATATATATTACTAGCTTGCCAGGCAGACGTTGTTCTGCCCTTTTTGACGACCCTTTGTCATGTCCCATTAAAAATCTTTAAATTCGCAAAAAAAACTCATGGCCAAAAAAAACTATCCTATCTCTCAAGTTGGACCAAACTGCACACTGTGTGCAAATTTGATTAATATCGGTTAAATAGTTTAGGAGTCCATCGCGGACAAACAACGTGACACGTAATTTATATATATTAAGATTAAGATATGCAAAGTCATTAAATATACTGATGACGTGACGGGGTGATGAACAGAATAATAGGTTTTCGAGGCTATTATTACGATCTTAGCTAATTAGTTTGTAGATTGCGTGGGCGAAATAAAATAAAGTTTTTGCACATTTTATATATATTCCTAATTACACGCAACACTTGAGAAGGAGAGTTTAGAATTTAGCACAAGTACAGATAGTATGCAATAGATACAGTACAGAAAGGAATACTATAAATAAACATATTATGTTATAAATGTAGGAGAATAGCCTACAAGCTAACCGTTACCATTACATCCTATTGAAGTCCACTGCTGAACATAGGCCTTCCCCATAGAGGGCATCTTAAGAAGGATATTTGCCTTAGTTTTCACGCTTGGCAACCGCAGTTTTTTATTTTTAGTTGTTATTAGGAAGACGCTGCTGTCTTTTACGACACTCACGGGATGATATGGGATAGTGGATATTTATACCCTTCAATCCATAAGCGGTCGAATTCGACCGCGGCGCTATTCCGTCAAAATTCAAGCGGTCGAATTCGACCACGCACACCCACAGCATTTTAAACCATTAAAACTTATATTTAGAGACTACTTTTCTATGAAGAAGTTTGGCATTATAAGATCAATATGAAATTTTCTACCCTCTAGTGTAATAAAAAAAAGTTATGCTATGAATATTTATTTATAATCTACGTTCATTTTGTACGCCATTTTCGCGTGAATGTTATTGTGTTGATTTTTGGATTTTTCTAGTGTTTTATTAGTGTTTTAGTATAGTGTTTTATTATAAAATTGTAACGAAAGTTTTTGTGTGAATATATATTATCTTTTTACGTAAATAATTTCGAGTAATATATATTGAAATAATTGTGATTTTCACGCTGCCGACATTCGCTTGGTATGTATTGTTTTTGTTATCAAAATACAATAGTCTTTTTGTAATGAACTAAAACCTGACTTTTGTATAGGGAATTTTGTACAGATTTTGTAATGCCAAACTTATTCATAGAAAAGTAGTCTCCAAATATAAGTTTTACCCGTTTTAGGTGCTGCGGGTGGGTGCGGTCGCATGCGACCGTTCGGGATTTGCCGGGCGTATGGGACTGCATGAGAATTTTAAGGTGACTGAGGGGTTAATTTAATAGCTAATTGTCTTCAATGCTTACGTTTTTATTCTGTTTCGTTTTCGGGCAATCTAAAAAAAACTAAGAAATCAAATAATATTTTATAAAATTATAGCGATTAATGGTAGCGGATAACTACTATGATTCAAACTATTGACAATAAAAATAATACTTTTAGTGTTAAATCGTGAGAAATCAACCATAAGCAATTCTATTGATTTTATTACAAAAGTTAGTTCTTTGTAATGGTGCTTATGTATGCTGCACGATAAGCGTATTTGATTCCCATCATCAAGTCTATTACGCCGCGACATTGATGACAACATGTCACACAAAATCGTGTATGTGTTCGTGAAAACATTTTCCGATAAATTGGTATCGATTTACATACATTAGTAACAAAGGGAAAGTTACCGGGGCGAATATGGGTTTTTTATTATGATGTATAAGGGCGATTGTCCACCGCTGCCGTCTCCGAGATTTCAACGAGAATGAAATGACGGCGCCGACGTAGCGTATATATTTTCTATAGCCGTCCGTCCACCGCAAGCCCTCCGCCAGAGCGCAGCTGTCATCCTAGCCGCCGAAGTTTTTCCGTCGATCTACTTAGAACGGCAAATTAGACGGTGTTCGGCTTTGTTAGGCTTTTTAAATTTGACCATTATTTACATTTTTCATACATTACATTACTTACATACATATTATTTTTAAAATATTTATTATTCAAACTATATTGAATAATTAATAATAAAGAAGACTGATTTATTCAACTGTTGTTATTTCGTTAGAACTTAAGATTTACGGTAAATGATAGAAAGCATTGTTTTACTTTAAAAAAAATGTCTTTTACTAAGACAAAAAATAAGGGTGTCCGGGCTTTTTACCAAAATGTCCGGCTAAGCTCGCTGGTCTGTTCGGCTTTTCGGTTTTAGGACCTGACAACCCTATTTGTAACATACATAATACAAAAAAAGTCCCGCTGGATTTCTTGCTGGTTCTTCCCAAGACAGAGATTTTTTCCGAACCTGTGGTAAGTTAAAGAAGTGACTTTCAATAAGTATTATTTATAATCTATGTTGAGTAAAAAAGTTATAGTATAGTTTCTGTTTCTGTTTCTATTTTTAATTGTACTGTTTCTCTATACCTCTATAGCTCAGATCAAAACTCGGCACTGCAAGCACTGCTGCTTGGCGGCATAAATTATTACAATGTTACACAAGGTTGAAAAGGTGTAAGGCTATGTACTCATATATTTTGTAAATTTTTGATATTCCTTACTGCGTGCTTCGATCATCAACGTACACTGCCAAGCATGACAATTAGGGCAAAGCTTTCCTACAAGGGGGAGACTCATGTCTAGTTTTGGACTTCAATAGGTTAATAAAGATATAGAAAGTAAAGACGGCTCCATGACGCAGTGGCTTAGCAATGAGTGGCTGCGCTGGGGGTCGCGGTTTTGAATCCTGCACAGAACATGTATTGGTATGGCCTGCAAATAATTGTTCCGAGTCTGGATGGTTGTCCTTGTGCAATTTATATTTATAAAGTGCCTCAAGGATACAGGAGAAAATCCTAGTGCCCCACACTAGGATTAGTATTATAGTATATAGGATTGTAACGTTTAAAAAAAGGTGACTGACATTACTCCTCATATTGTAACACGTGATGTATCAGCAATCAAAATTTTAACCAACAATTATATTGGGGCTCCGTTTGGTATTGAACTCGTTTTCCTCGTTTGCTACGAAATTTTACAGCAAGTGATGGTGCCCTGAGCTACCATGGCTCTTTTTATGAAAGAAAGCATGAAAATGCAGTTGAAGTTGACAACAGTCAAAGAAAATTCCTAAGGACACGATAGATCGATATTTAGTTAATAATTCAAAATGGTTGACCGTGTGATAGCACAATACGTGACGGCAAAGGACACGATTTTTAATTTGTCTTCCACGAATAACATTCCGTATTTACTACTCTATCTCTCTATCTCTATTTCAATGTAACTTGTATATGTGGAGAGCCACGCTGCAACTATATTATGGTTGTAGCACGAACGGATCGACCCGACCGGGGAAGAATCACGCTCTCATAGAATACTAAGGTAAGATAGTAGCTTAATGCTGCTTTGTTTCGTAAGGTGAGTGTAGAGAACCGGAGAGCCGTTTTACTGGAATCGAGGCATTTCGTCTTAGTCCTCAGGGATGACAACACATCTGCATTTTAATTCTTAATCGAGGTTAAATGTAGATATATATAGACCACTGCATTCACATACTATCAGACTGTGTGCTTCTTTATCAACCTTTAATCAAATAAATGAGGTTGCTTTAATAACTTTGGAAATAGCAGCAATACCAGCGTGAATTAACGACATAAGGCTATTTTGTATGGAGTGATGCATTCCATTTTAGTCCTTAGGGTTTACCACGAATTCGATTCTTATTTGAGGATTAGATATTTAAGTAGAAACTTTATAAGCCCCGGTGAACTGTGTGCTTCTTTAAAAAATACTTGTAAATAAAGGTAAAACATAACGAAAGAACATGGCATCTATTTGGATCTTGGCGAATACACACGTTTTTATTTTATGAGAATTTAATACTTTGATGTAGTTCAACTAATAAGCACATTGGGGACATAGACAACTTTATACATCTTAGACGCTTTGTGAGAAATAAGTACGTTCACTGTGCGTTATACGCTTTAAGACGTAGCAATAATTTTCATAAGTTGCATTGCTTACATTTAGTGTTTTTTTTTTTGTGGAAGCCTAGTGGCTGCATGACTGTATAAAGTTAAATAGATATTTAAATAGTAAAATTATAATTATTAAAAATATTACATTTTACTATAATCTAAGTACGTTTTGATATATTAACGAAAAAAGAAATACGTTTTTTTACATACAATATAACAAGCAACAAAAAACGGGCACGACAGAAAAAATACTTTGTATTTTTATAAAAATATAAAAAACTTAATATATACCAAAATGGACTCCATTCTGCTTTTGTAAATTGAGAAAACAGTTCGTGATGCTGATTTTACGTGTAGACATGAATATAAAAAAGATCATATTCAAAATTTCTTATTCTCAGTAAAGTTTTCATTTTTGCACCGATTTCTTTAACACCCACGCGGCACAAAACAGTTCGAGCGTATTTATGATAATTTTATTCAGCAGCTTAATCTCGATTTGTTTTTCTGCACGAAGCGGTGTATGGTACTTTTAGCGAATTTGATTCACAAAATATGTTGATGCGAATATATTATCTTATATGCAGCAAATCGTATCGTATCATAATACCGTAGGCGAATGAAAGATAATTTATAATATGTAATATACTAAAAAATAGAACACTGTGTTTTTGCACAGAAATACCACGTCTTGAAATAATTGTAACGCAAGAATGTGGATAAAGTGTGGATAAATTACTTCTTTTAAATTTACATCTCGTCAACTAAAGTCCATGTGAAGGCGACGCTCAAGAATCTATCGCCTTACCTTCTGTTCCATCTCTTGGGTAAGAGATGATTACAGACTGAGATTTGAATAGGTCTCAGAAAGGTCTTCGATAGATAGCGCTATATCGCTCTATATCAAGTTAAAACCAAGTGTAAAATACTCAGAAAGGTGAAGAAGAAGCAGCGTTTAAGTAGCGAAATATCTCGTGTGACGATTGTCACTCCACCTGCTAAGCTTCAAAAACTATATACCGGCGAAAATGTTCCACTCAAACCAACAAAAACAGTAAGATATTCCGTTGATCCGGAGCGTGCAGAAAGATTTGTTTCATAACTTGTATAGTGACCAAGATCAGACCGCCTGGTTATACGCTTTATCGGAAAGCTTATACGGAAAGCTTGCGCATCGCCGTAGGAATCCAACTAGGAGCGGTGATTTGTCAACTTCATCAGTGGCAGCGTTGACGAATTTGGACTCCACAAACTTTCACGTAAGAAAAGTGCTTGTAGGTATTTCCATCACGGTTCTTTGAACAATGTCATCCGAAGAGGTCCTGTTTTTTTTAAATGTTCCCTCGGTTTAAGCTCCTTGTGGATTATTTAAAGTCAATGATAAGAGACCCGACTGTACGACTTTGGTCCCTTGGGAGCGAGGTCAAGCCTTAGTGTGGGATGATACAGATTGTCGATGGTACATGATTTAGAGCCGGGCCGCATCAGAGGCAGCTGAACTAAGTAAGTGGCGCAAATATAAGTCTATGGGCGATGACTACATATTTGGGCCATTTGCTGTAGAGAATATCGGTCTTAGGTGTCCACGTACGGTGAATTTACTAAAGAAACTGTATCCGCGACTATTCATCACTGCTGGTAATACAAAATATGGTTCTTTTCTCGCTCAAAGGCTACGTATAGCCAAGCAGCGAGTAGTACTTTATGATACCTTAAGTTTTTAGTTTTTTAACTTCCCAGTGGGAAGTTACTGTAATGGGTTCGATTTTGCAAATTGGAAATTTTGACATATTTCCACGTTTCAAGGTCTTTATGGTCGAATAGTATGGTTTTAAGAGGATGTCCGTGTGTGCACATGTACGTATGTATGTGTGTATGTATGTATGTTCGGATTCAATTTTCGCCTCGTGTATCTCGAGAACAAAGAGTAATATTGACATGGGACCAGTTGCATTTAACGCATAATTATGTAACTTAGACTTCATTAAATTTTGAGCAAAATCGGTCAAGTTGTTTTTTGCGCCGAATGAGAAATTAAATAAAATATTAAAACATATGATATTTCTATATTCTTTTCACTGGTAAGTTAGTCGTATGGACGTTTCGGGTCGCATTTAAACCGCTTTTATTTAAATATTGTATTTGAGGTTGTTATTATTTATCAGTTGAACACGATATACCTTTTCATCACGATAACCATGATGAGTTAATTTTTTTATATTTTTTACATCTATACATCTATCCTCGGTTAGGAATCGAACTGCAGATACCCCTAAAGACTAAGATGGAATGTCCTGAATCCAGTAAAAAGGGATCGCAGTTCTCTATGCTCATCATACGAAACACAGAACAATTGAATAAAATGTTTGGACTTTCTTTCGAATTAGAATTCGAAAAATCTAAATATTAAGTAATAAACATGTAAAGTTCTAAATTGCTTTTATTTAGGCCCTGAACTCCTTTTCATGTGGGTGGAAAGACAATTGTTGCTAAATTATTCTGTAAAGCTGAAGAAAACTTGGCCATACTGAATTATAAATCTAAAAGGCTAAAAATAGAAAACACGAACCCTAAAATTATTTAAAATTTAAATTCTTATACAGTTAATAGTTAAAATCATTTTAGTGCATTTTAATTTACATTTACAAATTATTTTTACGTCTATCAATGCATATTAACATGATTTAATTTACTTAATAGAGAGTGAAGAAAAATTTTGAAAAGTTCTATAGTACTTACACATTTTTTACACTTACTTTGCTGTTTCTGGATAAAAAATATATATTAATAATAATAACAATAACGTTCTTTTGACCGAATTTGCGTTACGGCCGTAAGCTTCCTCGGAGACTAGGCATCGGCATAGGACAGGATTATAGAACCTTAGTGTTTGCACAAGCACGTGCCTCTATTCCATCAGTCTCAAAGTCTGATGAAACGGTAAACCAACACGACAGGAGAGAGATCAGATTCAGAACTAACGGCATGAGGGTGACACACCGCCAACTTCCTGAATCCCGGCAGCTACTGAGAATTTATTAACGGAAATACTCAATAACTGATTTTTTTTGCCCGATCCGAGATCTGAACGCGGAATCTCATGATCAGCAGTCGGGTCTTGTACAACTAAACCAAAGAGGTAGTCAAAAAATATAAGAAAATATATCCATTAAACGTTTATCTATTTAGTCTTTACGTGAAACAAAGTATCGATTGTGAATTTTTATTTCCCACCTTTACGCTTATAGTTCTTTTACGACTTTTTATATGTTCAAAATGCTTTTTAGTATAATAGTTCTGTCACGTCTACCTAAAAAACATTTCTTTTTGTTATATGAAATGATAATTCATTTAGTATTAAATATTATATATATTTAATACTAAATTACAAAATATTAATAAGTAAAATAAAGTTACAGCCTATATACGTGCTGGGCACAGGCCTCCCCTGGCTCTCCCGTTTCTGAGAGGGTTTGAGGAAATGCCCCCGCGCTGTCCCAATACGTGTTGGTGATTTTCACATGTCTTTGAAATATATTTTTTTTTGCTTATTCCTCAGACATGCAGGTTTCCTCACGATGTTTTCCTTCACCAGCGAGCATGTGGTAAATCAGCACTTAAAATTGAAATTAATAATTTCATTGGTGCCGGCGGGGATCGAAACCGGGTTACTAGCGTTTTTTTTATATTTACAGCGAGCGTTAACCATCTGAGCTACCACGGCTTCATTTAGAGCGTTGCTATTACACTCGTGCGTGTACTATATGTATACGTTATAAATAAATATGTAAATAAGATAAAGAATTTAATCATGTGACCACAGTTCATCATATGATATTAAATCATTAAGTGACGGTGTCTCTATTTAAATTTAGAATATTGAGACTATGGATTGTAGCAACAAGAACATAATATTGTCGATTGCTATGTGGACGAAGTTGCATGCAAAACCTAAAAGGTCACAGCCTATATGTACATAAGATATGATTTTACGAAATGTTGTTATCCGAAATCCATGAGAGTGATGCATCGCACGAAAGTTTGTATAATGAATTAATCTATCCACACAGTTGTGTGGCAGCGAAGCCAAGAAAAGAAAGGGGCACCGCAGCTTCAGTATGTATATTTTTTTACATGATCCATTTAGAGCTAATTTCGACATTGAATAAAACTATTATTTACGGATTTTATCGCATTTAATTACTTTAATTTGTTTTTATTATTATCCCGACGTTTCGGGTGCTTTACAGCACCCATGGTCACGGGGGGGACTGTCCCCTTCAGTAATCAATATCTTTATTTCAATAGTTTTATTCAATGTGTAGTGTTCGCGTAATTTTAAGAAATCATTAATTTCGACATATTTGTAATTCGCTCAAATTTTAAATAAATCTTTAACAGTTCTTGAGTTATTAAGGTCAGAAGAGTGCCATTTTTTCACGCACAGATTCTCCGATTGATTGAACCATTGCCTCAATTATTAAAAAGTAAATTAGTAAGTTAGTAAATTAAAAAGAATTAATGTTAATAAGTACTAAACAACTAAGAGTATGTGTTAACACTTAATGTTATCACTCTTAAAGCTAAATGTTAATTTAGGTGACTCAGAAACTTGAAATTTAGCATCAAGATAGATTATTACAAATTATTAAAATTCGGTGTATACAAAGTAATTAGAGAAAACGGTGAAGTGCTAAGAAAAGAAAAAAGTTCATTTTGTCTATATATTTAGGTTAATAAAAAGGTAATAAGAATTTTTAATAATATAATGATATGTCATCAAACACATAATTATGTGAAAAGGAGGCCCAGTTCGACGATCGGAGCTGACGACTTTGCCGATAAAAGATTTAAGATCTGAACGAGTGCCAATTTCAATAGGAATATGCACAACGTTCTTCCATTGATTTAAAATAAAGCTTGTTACGTCCTTTGATGGTGATTGATGATAGTCACCTACTATCCACTAACAATTTTTCGCTTCGTGCTGGACATTCATACTCCTTCTTCAATAAATCATTTTCGATTACAAATGTACGGTTGTGGAACTACTTGCCTATATATATTCGACGTGCTCAGTCCTTTTTTACCTTCGAAATACTACTCAAAACGTATTACTTCAAATTCTAATATATTCTATCATATTTTCTATCCTTAATTGTATCTATCATATCTTTCCTCGACCGTCATCATCTTTTGTGTATTTATTATATATTTAAATACTATTTTTTCCTGATTGTCAAATTTATGTACACCTTCCCTATTTGAAATTCAATATTAACAACAGTGCTTTGCTAAAAAAGGTTGTCTGGAAGAAATCGCTTTCAGATCGTTAAGAACGCCTTTAGTACTTTCCCTACAATTATTTCATTTTGTCGTGTTCTATCTATCTCTAATTATAATATTTATAATAAATGCGTTGAAAATTACAATGCAGTGTACTCTTCTCTGTCTGTACTCTTCTTTGTTCAAAAATATTTATAGAAAAAAAATTAAACCCATGAAATTCAATTCAAAGCGGGCGAAGTCGTGGGGAACAGCTAGTCTATTATTACTACACGATGGCAGAATTAAAGTATAGTAAAATATTGTCGACAGTGAGCAGTATCAAAAAGCAGTACGTCTGGTACTAAGATCACCAATCTAACTGCAAAGCGTGGTAATAACGGAAAATCCTTTTAAGATAATTATGATACTACGATTTTTTTAATTGCGTCCACGATTGTACAGAATACTAATGAGGACCTTTTTTTTAGTAGGTATCTTACTCGTTAACGTCGGCAACGCATCTGTGTTTTGATTTTTGTTCGAGGGTAGATGAAGATGGCTACAGCATGCATTTAACATCAGATAGATCAGATTTACTTTCCACTACACAATAACACGTGAATTATTTACAATTACCATTAAAACCTATGAAAAGCTCACTGCGTAACTTCGGCCTTCCCCGTTGCCGAGCGGGTTAGCAAGCATAGTTTTTATTTATTTATACTCAGCTGTTATTAAGAAGGTGCTGTAGCCAATCTCCTGGTTTAGTTTCCCTCTGTCGTCTCTTACGATACTCACGAAATGATGTTGGATAATTGATATTCTTACACCGTCACGTCACGGTAATATTTACAACAATAAAACTAAATTTCTATGGAGCTTTATAGCAGCAGTGCCAAGAAAGCTGGCTGAACTAAATGGCTATTTTAACTAATTACTAATTAACAATAAATCAGCCATCTTGTTAACAGCAGTTGGCTTGTGATCATTATTGCGTAAGGAGAATAATCAAATAAAATATTCCATTCTTCTGAGGTTTTTAGCGCTAGTCATTTATATTTTTTTTATAATCTTCTATGATGTTATTATAAGTTCTTTTAATTTTTTTTTCCAAGGCAATTGTTCTATGCATTATAAATTTTTTGCTTCTGAACAACACTTTAAACAAAAGACTGTCATTTTATTGTATTTCCGTGAATTGCAAATTACTTAAATTTTACAATACATCGTGTACCGTTATTTAACAATAACTGTTTGTAAGAAAAACGCGCATGGATTCGACACGTGTTAGTGCGTACACGTAGAGTACAAGTACAAGAAGTGTCATTCCGTTTGTGTCGTACTTCGATCGACATCCACATTTATCCCCAATTAAGAATCAAAATGCAAATGCGATGTCACCCCGACTAAGATGGAGTGCCTGGATTCCAGTAAAAAGAGTCTCCGGTTCCTCTACACTCACCATACGAAACAAAGCAGAATTACACTGCAATTTTACGCTGGTATTCTGTGAAAGCGTGGTCCTAACCCCGGTCGAGCCGACCTACTTATGCTACAACCATAATATAGCTGCAGCATGGCTCTGTCACGTATGATGATTCTGACTTATGGATCTAGTGGATTTCTTCCTTACTAATCTTACAAACTAAGCGAAATATCTCTAGCTAATTGGCGTGTACGTACGTATAATTTTTTGTTTTATTTTGATTTTTTCATAGAAACTTTTGATTGAGAATCTATCAACGTCGCAGTTCTATATTTAATATTTTATTTTGCGTAACTTTATTTCCTACGTCTTTTAGTACTTCAACAAGCACACTGTTCCTGTAAACAATTGTCGGATTTTATTGTTGTACGGCTGTTTTGCGTCGAGCTCGAAATAAAATTACCATAAAATTTATCGGAAGTCAAGCTAATTTTAACGTTACTGTTTGAAGGATGAAACTAAAATTGAAGACGGGATTTGATCATATGATATTTTATTTTATTAGTTTAATTTAGATTTTGACTGAACTAAGGCAGAGCAAATTAATATCCATTAAATGTATATTGAGTCTAAAGTTTATTATACTCCTCCCTGAAAGGCCGACAACGCACCTGCAATTACCCTGATGTTGCATTTATTCATGGGCGGCGGTAGTCACATTCACATACCATCAGATAAACCGCATGCTCGTTAACCCCCTCTTCTATAAAAAACACATTTTCAGAATTTTATTGTGTTTAATTTTAACTGAATCTTCATTTCTACAATTACTATGGGTGATTCAAAGCATTTTGAAAAGTCGGGAATTAAAAATCAGTGAAATTCAACGCGATAAAATCTGTTATATTAATTTTAGTACCTGGATGATCGAGTTTTCCTCGGTTTTTTTTAAAATTATATTTAGATACTAATTAAATACTGATGAAACAAGAATAATATTTTTTGATTTTATTGACATAATAGAAAAAACTGAACTGCAATTAGTTTCATTTAAATTTTCGTATTTTTAATAAAAAATTTAAAAAGGGCTCGAAATAATAGATTTTCTCACAAAAGAAGGGAACTTGAAAAAAAAGGAAAAAAGTCGGACCAGAGACAGGACTCGAACCAGGGCACTCCGATTTCGCAATCACCCGACATCCCACTTGAGCTATTACGATCGTTAATACGCTGTTAAAATTTTCCTTCTTATATTGTAGCAGTTTTTCATTGCCTGAAAACACGGACAAAAGGACATTTTTTAAAAATGAATCCCAGCTAGATCGATTTATTGCTCCCGAAATCCCCTGTACACTACAAGCAATCATTATATTTAAAACAATTCATTGTACGTATTGTAAATTTTAGAGTACATACATGCAACTTGAAATAATATTTTGAAAACGTGTAAAGAATTCAGTAACGCTATAAATACTGTAGATTATGATATCCTAATATGTGTCCTGACCGTGCAGCGGCAGTGTAAAAATATCTACTACCCCATATCGTCTCATGGGCGTCGTAAAGGGCGACAGAGGGAAATTGAAACAGGTGATGGACCAGCAGCATCTTCCTGATAACTACTCTAAATAATAAAAAACTGCGGTTGACAACCCAAACGTGTTAAAAAGGCATAACCACCCCTATGAGACTATTTATGGGGGAGGCCTGTGTTCAGCGGTAGACCGTAATGGATGGCTGGATTATGTTTGTGTCCTGCGTTCTTTAAACATATCTCCAACTTCAATTCCCTGGTTTCTTAGTTACTTGTATGGATACTGGCAACGTATTCTTGTCCAGCATAGAG
Organism: Parnassius smintheus behrii; assembly: GCA_036936625.1. Taxonomy (NCBI): domain Eukaryota; kingdom Metazoa; phylum Arthropoda; class Insecta; order Lepidoptera; family Papilionidae; genus Parnassius; species Parnassius smintheus. The sequence goes on from JAUPFT010000024.1 coordinate 26,774,438, forward strand.
TTTCAGCCAAATCTTTTATTTCCATTTTTTGAAAATCAAGACCTAATTTCCAAAATAAAATTTATTTTCTAAAGTGTGCTTATCCTAGTCAACTCAAATATAAGTATCAAAGTGAATTAGCATCTAAAATTCCATTGCGTTATTTTTTTCGTGTATGTTACCTATGCAAAATTGTCTAAACTTCTATTTACATCGCATATTCACGACTTGGTGCCAAGATATTTGTTTTAGGGTTATAAGAAAAAACGAAAAAATGCAATAAAAATATACAATTAACTACTTTTTTATTCTGACTGACTCCGAGTACCTCATTCATTTAAATATGCATAGGCCTTACACAACACAAACAATACACAAAATAACATCACTTTTTTCGTATCAAAATACACTTCAAACCATCATTTAAACGATAAATAACGAGTAAGAATTTGTCGATGGTCAAGTTCCCGACAAAACTCAGTAGCAGTGATTATTTTTTATTTACACACTAGCACAGAATAAATAATAGCACTACGACACTTGTACAACATATCCCTAAAATCGGAAGCAGAGCGTGTAAGTTAGTTACTTTGATAGCCTCGCGTGACTAACTTTAAAGTTAACGTGCTTTGCCTGAAAGGACCCACGACGGATAGACCGCAACAGCAGATTTGTATTAAAACTGGTTATAAAATGAATTTGAGGATCTCAACTTAAAATTGATATTGGCACCAATTAAACGAACTATATTGAGCCTTGCCTACCCAATAACGAGATGGACTGAAAATTGATTTTTAACGTTCAAATAGAACATGTATGTTTATAATTTAATATCTTCTACTTGTAATCCTCATTTCAAAATCACGATAAACAACTCAATACACCCAACGCCGTCTTAGGCCACACCGGGGCCCTTGGGCACACAAGAATTTGGGGCCCTGATGGAAAGTAAAAAAAGTGAATGACAAAATTTTTTTCTACTATGATCTTATATTTATTATTTACTTTTTCTCCTACCAGGGCGCCGCCCACTTTACAAAGAGGTAAATTATTTGACAGAATTCGTAGCGGGGACGATATTAATTAGGAAAATGTAAATTTTAATGTTTCTTTCCTGAATTTTCTTTCAAAAAAGAAAATATTCTATACCATAGCGTAATTGAATAAGGCCGATGCCTTTCGTCAAGGGGCCCCCATGACGATATGCCCGGGACCCTGGGCACGGGCCCGCGTGTCCTTATGGTAAAGACAGTACTGAATACACCGTGTATTGGCTATGTAAGAATACCTACTACCCTATAGCGTTCCGTGGCTATAGTAAGAAGCAGCAGAGGAAAGTAAAACAGAATGTGACCAGCAGCGTAATCTTATATTCCTGATAACAACTGAAATCATATAAAGTTCTGCAGCGCCTTCTTAATAAAAACTAGAAAATGTAAAAGCTTACATCTTACCAATTTACCTACGAAACGTGGTAAATAAAGCAAATATCCTGTCTATAATATTGAAGGCTATTTGTATGATAAGCAATGGAAGTTTGATACGCTATAATGGATGAACAAATCGTACGAGTATTAGAAGCAGAGATTTCGATGCACTTTTAATTCGCAGTGCACATTAAAATAGAAGTACAGTGGATATCATTTATTAAGACCTTCGTTATAGCGATCATTTACCTAAAGCGACATTAAATCTAAGTCCCTTGGATTTAAAGCATACTTTAGTACAAAATTCATGTGGCTATAGCCACATTGGATATAACGCCGAGTTCCGGGCGTAGGGACTGTTTTAATGAATCATCTTTAACAAATTCCTAGAAATCCCATGCAGATATTGCGACTGGAGTCGGCCGCTAAAGACAAAGATTTTTTTCTTTCACTAACATTTCTTATCTTTTGTTTACATCCACATAGATGGTCAGCAAGTGTGGAGAGCTTTACCTTTTGTTTATAGATATCAGCTAAGTAGGTAGGAAACAGTTTACGTTTCGGATAGGGTTGCCAACTTTTTTTGACAAAAAAAAACGTATAAAGTGGTTTGGATTGGAAAAAAATAAAGTATGAGGAAGAAAAAAGTATTTTTCAAATTTTATGTTTTATTGCTTTAAACACGTATTTTTGTGTGCTTTTAGCACATGCTAACAATTTTTCGTTGTCTTTAAATGTTACAAAGCTTGTTTGACAATCAACATTTAAATTTAAATAAATAAACAATTCGTTTTTAATTAAATTTATTGATGCTCTATTTCTCTCTTCTCGCCACTGTAGATTCATTATAGAAAAAACTCTTTCAGTGAAAGCTGAAGTGGCAGGAATGAAGAGTAGGTAAGAAATATTTTTTTTTATATTTGGTAAGCTATCAGATGCATTTTTAAGTACAAATTGCCATTTTTCTACTGTACTTTTCACTGAAAATTCTTTATCATCATTAGTGAATTTTCTTTGGATTTCTTTAAGTATTATAGATTCGGAATACACATCCTCCAACTTAATATTTAATCTGTCTTGTAATTTGGCCATTGTAATAACCATTTCAAAATGTTCAAATTTTACCTCATTTTTCAAAAACATGTTAGGAAGTATTGAAAGCCAGTTATCTTCTCTGAAATCAAACCATTTTATCATATAATTTAAGCTCATAATATCAATAAAAAGTGAAAAGTTACTGATAACTGTACTGAATGTTTCGGGTGATGACTTTTAAATTTTTTGTAATCTCATTTTTGATTCATAACCAAAGTACTTATCAGTTTTTCTTTGTTCTAATTCGTTTCTTAAATTATCCATAATATTATAGACATCTAGTATAGTTACATCATTTCCTTCCAGACGTTTTATTGTTTTATTAAATAGTACCCGGTTGACCGAGCTTTGCTCGGTATTTTTCGCTCGTTTTTTTTAATTCTTGTGTTTTGGAAATTATATTTAGATACAAATTACATACTGATGAAATACGAATAATATTTTTTGCTCTTAGCGACATAATAGAAAAAACTGAACTGGTTATTTGAATAAAAAATCATGAGTGCAATTAGTTTGATTTAAATTTTCCTGTTTTTAAAAAATACTAAAAAAGGCTCGAAAAAATAGATTTTCTCAAAAAAGAAAGGAACTTGAAAAAAAAATTAAAAAAGTCGGTCGGTCGGTCTGGGCTCGAACCATGGTATTACGATTTCGTGACCGCCCAATACACCAATTAAGCATCATTGTTAAACTGTCAAAATTTACCTTCTTATTCTAACAATATTGTAGCAGTTTTTCATTGCCTAAAAACACGGACAAAAAACATTTTCTAAAAATAAATCCTAGCTAGATTGATTTAATGCCCCCGAAACTCCTGCACACAAAATTTTATGAAAATCGTGGGAGCCGTTTCCGAGATTCCGATTATATATATACAAGAATTGCTCGTTTAAAGGTATAGGATATTAAGCATGTGGCTTGTAAAGTGTAGATAAATTTCCACAACTTCCCTATCCTGTTGATCACTTAGTTTTAATAATTATTGCACAATTATCACCTAAACTTATAAAATAATTACATATTGGTGCCCGTGAAATTCGCCATCAACCATATTAAATATTTTTTTAAATCACACATAAACAGAAAAGGTTGAAAATAAAGTATTTTTGCATACTTTATTTATATGTAAAAGTATAAAGTATAATTACCAAAAATAAAGTATGATACGTTATTATAAAGTATGGTTGGCAAGCCTAGTTTCGGAGTTAAATTTATGGTTCAGTTACAAAGTGATATTCTGAGTAGCATTTTGAAACGTACCGGTGAATAACTATGTATGCAAATATTTTCAATAATAAATGAATATAAACTATACATGTGTACCTACGTATCTGTATCTCTTTACCTTTGCCTGTAACGACTTCCGGATATAACGATGAAAATAGAGTGGTCCCTTCATCGTCGTTATACCCGAAATCATTAGTTTAATTAAGGGAAATACCCTCCCCTTGAGGTAATCTTGAAGGAAGTGGAATTTCGATATGATGTGATAAATGAATAAAACGTATTAGAAGCAGAGAGATTCCGAGTCACTTTTACTTTGCAGTACAGATTAAAATAGAATCAGTCTGGGTAGAATTGACTACAACATTATTTTGCACATTCTACCTACGCTACGTCAGCTTGCCGTTCTATACAAACCAATTAGAGTATGTTCCATGCTAGTCTCGCAAAATCACTAATAATTTTTGCATGTATTGCATTTTTTTTTATTCAATAAAGGAATATTCCTTGATATCGGTGTAAGACTATCTACTACCTTATATCATCCCGTGAGTGTCGTAAGTGGCGACATAGTTAAACAAATCTTAATATGGACAGCACCGTCTTCTTAATAACGACTAAAAATAAAAATAAACTGTCAGTCGTAGGACTGCACGTTAGAATTAAAAACTTCTTAGCTTTGCAAATTTATACTATATTTTTACGTGGTAGAGCCATGCTGCAGCACAACATACTAATATAGTAGTATAGTTGTAGCACGAATGGGTCGGCTCGACCGGGGAAGGACCACGCTCTCACAGAATACCAGCGTGAAATAGTAGCTTAATGCTGCTGTATTTCGTATGGTGAGTGTAGAGAACCGGAGACCCTTTTTACTGGAAACGAGGCATTCCATCTTAGTCCTCACGGGTGACAACGCATCTGCATTTTGATTCGTAATCGAGGATAGATGTAGATGTCTATGGGCCACAGCAACCACTTACCATCAGGTGGATTGTGTGCTCGTTTGTCACCCTACACTATAAAAAAATTTACATTATTTTTGGGTTTCAAGAAATATTTTTAAAGAATAAATATTTTTTATTATTATTAATTTCGATAGAGTAATAAAATTTTCATTTATTGCGCAGTATTACATGAAAATAATGATTACTATCTATATAATACAAAAATATATATAAATACATATAAATTTTATAAAATTTTACCTGAGCGTGACGGAAAACTTCAAAAATAGGCATTATCGGCAATGAATTAGAGTAACTGATATACCCGTAGCCCAACGTATACTACTGAACTAACTGAAGCTGACATGGCAATAAACCGGCCACATAAGTTTAAAAACAAACAAACGATGGGGATAAATAGTATCGAGTAGCAACCTCGTAATGGTATGCGAATTGAATGATACGATGTGACAACCTGGTAAGAAATGAAGTTAAAGAAATGCAGGTGACTTAGGATTTTGATTTCTGACATACCTTGGGGAGGCCTATGTTCAGCAGTATACTTGTGAGCGACTGTAATGATAATAATGATGAGCATGCTTCTTTTGTAAATGTTACCACCAGCTGGGATTCAAACCCTAGTTCCGTGAGATAGAGTGGCCAGGATTGAGATCATTAGGCCAGGCGTTTGTCAGTACTTATATATAATGACTTTAAATACCATAATTCACTGCAGCAAGGACATCTGTTGTAGTTATGTATGACATATTTAACATAATATGTATCTATTATTTATGAATCTAACACGACTGCCTCGTGAGTTGATTGCTTTGTCTAGCGGTCATACGCGCCTTCTGTTCATATGGGTTCCCCAAACCCAGGCTCGGTCCAAAATCTTTTATTGGGTTTTTCTTTCAAGAAGTTCATGAACAGCAGCCCGAAGTCAGTAAGTTGGCGGTGTTTCTACCTTGTGATGCGTTTCGTAATGGAGGTAAGGCAGTTGTGGTTTTATCTCATGTGTGTAATCTCACACCGCACCGGTCGTATTAGAATGCCTTTTCATCAGACTATGAGAGTGTCGGAATAGAGAGTGCACCTGTACTTGCGCCGACACTCTATAACCATAGTAAAAACAGAATAGTAGGATATTCGTGCGCAGCGCGAGAGTTAAATGCCTACTGTTGCAGGGTTGTCACTGTCTTTTTGTTTAAAAGCTAAGTCACATTTAGTTTTATAGGTAGTTATGATATTTACGAACATAATATGTACATACAGATACGTATTTGTACATCATATTTGTTTTTTTTGTTTTTTTTTTATGGGATGGGGTGACAAACTAGCACACAGACATCTACTCGATCGCTCGATTACAAATCAAGATGCAGATGCGTTGTCACCCGTGAGGACTAAGATGGATTGCCTCGTTTCTAGTAAAAGGGTCTTGCTAATCATTTCTTTAATTTCCTCTCAAAGAACCAATGTTTGTCAAAAAAATCCAGCTTTACATTATAACAAATAGCAAATAACTAAAATACGAGTAAATTAACACACACTGAGCATATGTTGTCAGCTCAGAGTTAATGTTAATTAATTTGATTTGATGTGATATGATTATTAATGTACTTATGAAGTATGAATCTATGTATCGATATAGTAATATAACCTATTAAAAAATCTAATTTACTCAAACAAATGCGTATATTAATTTATTTTACAAAAAGAGAAAATAAAAAGAAAAGAAGACTGCTAGCAAAATTTAATTAGATAGTCTTAAGCAAAGGTGATTTGATAGTGCGGCGGTGGGCGTCCCAAAATGGCCCGATCATCCCGACTTAGCAAGTGTCGTTGTGTGCGTGCTGTGGCTGTAGCACACATATTAGCGGCGTTCGGCACACTTTTTAGAAGATTATCTACTATTCTGTTTTTACTATGCTATAATCGGTCGCTGTGACCAAAGTTTGGTCCGGAGGACATCACGTACGTATTGTTTCTACAAATGTAAAATAAATATTGGGCGAAATTGTCATTCTACAATTAATTACTAGAAATTAGTCGAAAAAACAACACGAAATATTGTAATAATATTTTAACTCTAGTGTTATTCGTGAACTCCTTATATCGTAAGACCAAAAATAAATCGCTTCAAGTAATTTTCTAGTGTGGTAATTAGAATATTTTTCGATATCTCGTCGATGCCGATTTGATAGAAGAAAAAAAACGACGGGTTGCAATCCGGGAGTGCCGGCAGAAGAGAAAATTTGAATATTAACGTTGTGGGTTTTTGATATTTTGGAATGGCTAGGGAATAATTTTGCACGAATTGCTTTAATTATCAGTTTAAAAGTACTATCATTCATGTGGTAGAATACAATATTTATTCATTGTGCTATCGTACACAAACATGACAATTTATATTACATTAAAAAGTTTATCTTCTCCTACGCCGCGCCGGCTGTCTACTCTCCATCCGTTTTACGAATTTTCAATCAGGTCACATGTCCTGACGCGAGTTTAACATTTTTACCCATTAAAAAAAAGTGTACAACGCCGCTAAAGAAGTTTTCACTTCAAAAATCATTACAACGCACTAAAATTTCACTGCTTAATATAAGCCTTTTCCTATTATCTCGTACGGACGATATTTGCCACAGATGTCTCGCTTGGCAGATAGGTTATCAACCGTAGTTTTCTTATTACATCTATTATGAGTTATGTATTCAAATGTAGACGCGTTTTCACTCCTCACTACTAAGATGTGCTTCGTTGTAAGGAAAAAAAGACCTCGTTTTCTATTCGTGCTGCAGCTGAAGCATGATTAACTTGATTACAATTACGTGATACAACCGATTGTTAAAGCAAATAAATATATGTATGCTGTTGCGGTTGAGCAAATATTCCAAAAGCTACTAATGGTTTCCTCTTACCACCAATGCATACACATTACACCCAATGGTACTAATTTACGGTTAGAATAGTAAGAGCCTATTTAACTACGGGCTGCATAAAATGAAGTGCCTTTTAATACTTAAGGATGACAAAGCACCTGCAGAAGCAGTCACTGCTCATATTTACGCTGTCACTGTTATAACTATTGTAAAATTGTAGCTTCCAAAATAGAAAAGTTGCCGCTTAGGTATCGTACATTGGGCAAAGAAGCGAAATGACATTTATTTATTTTTCGACGTAAGAAGTTAATATTTCTCTTAATTTAAGATTATTACTATAACGTGTTCCAGAACGCATTACGGTCACGGCGGTCTGTCTCAACACAGACTAATCATGTGCCCAGGACAAGATTACAGTGCCCGAATACGTGCGCAAGCACAAGTGCACTCTCTATCACTGAATTAGTCTGAGTGGACAGCAATCAATTAAGACCGAAGAGATCAAGCGCAGGACCAACAGCTTTACTTGCTTTCTAAGACACGGGTGTGGAACACCGTCAACTTTCTGACTCCGGGCAGCTAATGAGAATTTCTCGATAGAAAAACCCAATAACTGATTTTAGCTGAACCCAGGATTCAAACCTGGGACCCCATGATCATTAATAGAATCAGGCGTTCCATTATATTAAAGTTGTTAGAACTTAATTTGTATATATCCGCGTAATGAAATAAAATAATGTGCCTATTGTGCGCGTAACGAAATAAAAAGACACATCATTTTTTTTTATTAGGATAGGGTGACCAACGAGTACATAATGCACCTGATGGTAAATGGTTGCTGTGGCCCATAGACATCTACATCGATCCTCGATTACGAATCAAAATGCAGATGCGTTGTCGCCCCTAAGAACTAAGATGGAAAGCCTCGTTTCCAGTAAAAAGGGTCTCCGGTTCTCTACACTCACCATACGAAACACAACAGCATTAAGCTACTATTTGACGCTGGTATTCTATGAGAACGAGGTCCTTCCCCAGTCGAGCCGACCCATTCGTGCTACAACTATACTAAAAGTTCATTACGCGGATATAAACAAATTCACTTCTAAGAATTTTAACCTCATGCTCAGCAAGCACAGTTATGACCACTAGACCAACGAGGCAGTCAAAGATTTTTATTGATCAAGATATTATTATATAAATGACCGTGTAGTGGCGGTGAACGAATATCCACCATGCCATATCGTTCCGTGGGTGTCATAAGAGTCGGCAGAGGGAAACAAACCACAAAACTGACAACAGCGTTTTTCAAAATTAAAAAAAAAACGTGGTTGCCAAACTGCCTGCCAATCATGACAACTAAGGCAAATATTCAACTTATGAGGAAATCTATGGGAGGCATCAGCAGTGGACTTTGAAAGGCTTATATAGGATTTTGATATTAATTAATTATTATGTTAGACGTTTATGTATGTAGAGACTTGGTAGCTCAGATGGTTAGCGCTCGCTGTAAATTTCACAGTACGCGAGCAAACCGGGTTCGATCCCCGCCGGCACCCTGAGGACTAAGATGGAATGCTTCGGTTCCAGTAAAACGGGTCTCCGGTACTCTACACTCACCAGAGCAGTATTAAGCTCAACAGAGCGGTATTCTGTGAGAGCGTGGTATACCATAATATAGCTGCATCTTGGCTCTACCAAGATGTTACCTCAATTATAATAAAAAAATCATCATCATCATCATCATTACAGCCCATCACAAGTCCACTGCTGAACATAGGCCTTCCTTCAAGGAATGCCACAAAGCACGATCCTGAGCCAACTGCATCCATCGACTTCCTGCATGTCTTACCAGGTCATCACTCCATCTAGTGGGGGGTCACCCTACACTTCGCCTACCGGTACGAGGTTGCCCCTCGAGAACTTTTTTCCCCAACGGTTGTCGGTTCTTCGAGCTATATGGTCGGCCCATTGTCATTTCAGTTTACTAATCTGTTGGGCTATGTCGGTCACTCTGGTTCTACTGCGGATATCCTCATTTCTAAGTTTATCACGCAGAGAAACCCCGAGCATAGCCCTCTCCACAGCTCGCTGAGCGACTTTGAGCGTCCTCATACGGCCAGCAGTGAAAGGACCACGTCTCAGATCCGTAAGTCATCACTGGCAACACGCACTGGTTGTACAATCTAGTTTTCAAGTTTTGAGGTATACCTGACGAGAAGATGTGTCGTAATTTCCCGAACGCTGCCCAGTCGAGTTGAATCCGTCGCTTTCCTATCGGTCGAAGTTGGACTAATCTAGTCGGACTATTTGTCCCATGTAAACGTAATCGTCAACAACTTCGAGCATAGTGCTCCCAAAAACTACCGGCATAGGTGTTACATGGATATTAAACATGATCTTTGGCAAAGCAAATATCAACCCTAAAATATGGAGCAATCTGTAGGGGCGGCCTAGGTTCTGTATACGTCATATGTACGTAGACTTTTCATAGGCTGTGACTGCCATTAAGTACAGAATTAAATTGGTTTATTGGATTTGACTAAAGGAATACTGAAATAACACTGGACCGTGTAGTGGCAGTGTATGAATATCCACTACCCCATATGATCCCGTGGGTGTCCTAAGAGGGACAAACGGATGATATGAGATGGGCAGCAGCGCCTTCTTAATAGCAACCAAAAGCGTCTTTCTAATAAAAAATAAGACTGCCGTGATCAACCCGCTTGCCCCGCGTCACGTTCATGGTAATTACCTACAGGAAAATACCATGTGAGGCAATCTACGGAGGAGGCCCGTGTTCAGCAGTGGACTTCAATGGACTGTTACGTTGACGGTAACGGAAATAACATCATCATCATTATCATCATTACAACCCTTCACAAGTCCACTGTTGAACATAGGCCTCCCCCAAGTAACGCCACAAATCACGGTCCTGAGTCACCTGCATCCATCGACTTCCTGCATGTCTTACCAGGTCGTCACTCCATCTAGTGGGGGTCTACCGGTACGAGGCTGCCACTCGAGAACCTTTCTTCCCCATCGGTTATCGGTTCTTCGAGCTATATGTCCGGCCCATTGCCACTTCAGCTTACTAATCCGTTGGGATATGTCAGTCACTCTGGTTTTACTGCGGATATCCTCATTTCTGAGTCTATCACGCAGAGAAACTCCGAGCATAGCCCTCTTCATAGCTCGTTGAGCGACCTTGAGCGTCCTCATACAGCCAGCAGTAAAGGACCACGTCTCAGATGTGTAAGTGATCACTGGCGACACGCACTGGTTATACACTTTAGTTTTCAGAGATTGAGGTATACCTGACGGGAAGATGTGTCGTAAATAACACTAATTGTCTATTCACTTAACCCATATAAAAATATCCCTCATGTATAATTTTGTGTCACGTGTATACTTTCACAGAACAATACATTTCTCACCTCAGTTTACTTTAAACACCTCTTCAATATTCATTACGCGAACGATAACAAATGTGAATTTATTTATGAGTGTGCGAGGGAATTTCAATATTAAGCATACATGTTTGAATTCATTTGTTTTGAAAATGTTTATAAATACTTTTGTTGTTTCCTAATTACAAATCATTACGTTCTCTTGTCAATACTCGATAGCGACTATGAGAAATTTCAAACAATTCCAGATGGTTAAAACGGGAAGTTTCACCACTAAGTCCCTGGTACAGAATTCTAGCTGGAGCCACACTTGTGATGTGTAATTTGCTAGTTAATAGTGCAGTAGTGTCGTGTTTCTGATACAACATGCTAGACTACTTTTTATAATATCCTCTATTAAAGTTGGTAAGGATTACCTCGCACATTTCCACACAGTAACGCTGTTGCTAATAGTAATGCTGTTGATGATTTTTTAATTTATATTAATTATAATATCGCCTAAGCATAACAGTGAACATCGACGAGTGACTTGGTGTTAACGCCTATTAACGGCCTATTGATTTCATATTTTAAAACAGTATTCTTGAAGACATAGTCGTTATTGGCAAGGTGAATATCAATATCCTAACTTAGAAAAAGTTAAGTTTTATCTATGACTTAAACACTGCCGGTGAGTTGAGTTGTACAGATATTGTTATTATGTGTTTTTGCACAAGTATTGGTTTTTTAATGTACTAATTTAAAATAAGCCATTCAAAGAAAAGTACATTACAAGGATTGCCTTCCTCTGTTATTTTTGTCCTTTCTACCGTCGTTGGTTTAGTGGTCTAAAGCGCGACTCCTGGTCATGAGGTTTCGGGATCGAACCTAGGTCGAATCAAATATTATGGAGTTTTTCTCTCAACAAATTCTATCAGTCCCTAATCAGAGAGTATCTGTGTATTATCGGTCTTGATTCATATCATGGCGTCTCATCGGACTATGAGAGTGGGAGAATGGAAAGTGCTCTCTAATAGATGGATATTGTTCCGCGCACATGGCTACGATTTTTTTTTGATTGATGGTTTGCTGTTTTTTTTGTTATTTATTTAAGAGTGTAATGGTTAAAAATAAATATTTTATACTCTAATATATTAGAAGTATATTATAATATAAATAATTTTCGATTTTGAAATCGAAGGAAAAACCGGATTCTTCTTTACACACTTTCTTTACTTTTAGTTATCAGGTGTGACAAACGCATGTGAATTTTAATTTATGATCGATTCTAAAGCGGTAACTGTCTATGGACCAGAGCAAACACAATGAAATTAACAATGTACTTGTTTTTCACCTTAGATACTTGCATTAAAAAGCAGTAAGTATATCCTGCATCCTGCAATTTATAAGAAAGTAAGGATGTAGTCAGAGATAAGTATTCCAAAAGAAGATGTCGAAAATGTTGTTGTACTTAGGTTTTAGTCTATTATATCCAGTAGTTAAAATTGGGTTTTCATCGTTAGTGCTTGTATTTGGTATTTTTTTTATAAAACTGAAATTGCAAACGAACTTATAGTTCACCTGATGGTATGTGGCTACTACTACTAACTAGCCGTGGTAGCTCATGGGCTAAGTGCTCGGTATAAATTTCACAGTACGCGAGCAACCCGGGTTCGATCTTCGCCGACACTAACGAAATTGTTAATTGTAATTTTAAGAGCTCCACGTGATCCATGGTGAAAGAAAACATCGTGAGAAAACCTGCATGTCTGAGAAATAAGAAAAAAAAAACATTTCGAAGACATGTGAACAACACATAATGATAACGTTCGCCAAAACGCATTAGGGCAGCAAGGCGGACATTTCTTTGCCCTAAAACTCTCTCAGATATGTGAGGAGGCCTGTGTCCAGCAGTGGGACGTAGTCATCTTCACACAAGGTTACAGATGAGTTGTCACCTTTAAAGGGCTAACATGGAAAGCCAACCTCCCAGTAATTATACAACAGTAGTAGAACTTGGCTTAATGGCTGCTATAGCAATCATTACTAGCTTCTATAGAACCTTTGTTTTGACTATATATATATATATATATATATATATATATATATATATATATATATATATATATATATAATATAGTCATGCTACAGCTATATTATGGTTGTAGCACGAATGGATCGGCTCGACCGGGGAAGGACCACGCTCTAAAAGAATACCAGCGTAAAATAGGGGTTTAATGCTGCTGTGTTTCGTATGGTGAGTGTAGAGATCCGGAGACCCTGTTTTACTGGAAACGAGACATTCTATCTTTGTCCTCAGGGGTGACAACGCATCCGCATTTTGATTCTTAATCGAGGATAAATGTAGATGTCTAAGGGCCATAGGACGCTTAAGGTCGCTCAGCGAGCTATGGAGATGGGCTGGATGGGATGGATGGATAGGCTATGCTCGGAGTTTCTCTGCGTGATAGACTCAGAAATGAGGATATCCGCAGTAAAACCGGAGTGACCCACATAGCCCAACGGATTAGTAAGCTGAAGTGGCAATGGGCTGGCCATATATCTCGAAGAACCGATAACCGATGGGGAAGAAAGGTTCTCGAGTGGCAGCCTCGTACCGGTAGGCGTAGTGTAGGGCTACCCCACTAGATGGAGTGACGACCTGGTAAGATATGCAGGAAGTCGATGGATGCAGGTGGCTCAGGACCGTGCTTTGTGATATTACTTAGGGTAGGCCTATGTTCAGCAGTGGACTTGTGAAGGGCTGCAATGATAATGATGATGATGGTGATGATGGAGAGCTATAGCCTTCAATTACCATCAAGTGGACTGTGTGCTCGTTTGTCGCCATTATTCTATAAAAAAAGTTGTCAGTCCAAAATATATCTTCTGAAATGGTTCAGAAGTTATATTTTGAAACGTAATTATTTTACACTTTAACACAACATAATTTTATGCCGGTTTATTTATGAAATAATAAGAATTTAGTATGGTGAGTGATGTGTACCGAAGATCATTTTTAGTCATAACCAGGCTGATTATTTTAGACCTTAGAGTTAAAAGGCATCTGGGTTTTGAATTAAAATATAACAATATATGGATCGACAACCGATAGAGAAAAAAGGTTCATGAATGGTAGTCTCATACTTGACGACTCCGTGGCGCAGTGGCTTAGCAATGAGTCCCGCACGGAAAAAGTATTTGTATGGCCTACAAATAATTGTTCCGGGTCTGAATGTTTGTCCTTGTTCAATTTATGTTTGTAAACTGCCCCCACGATACAGGAGAAAATCCTAGTGTAGGTGTAACGTTTTTTTAATAAAAAAAATACTGATATGCAATGGATGAAGTTAACACCGGACCGTGTTTTGTGGAGGCCATGTTCAGCAGTGAACTTGTGATGACGATGGTGATGAGCATCGTTTACAATCGCATACAATCGCCTTCAGCTGTATCTGCCCGCATTTCACATTCATTTGTATAAAAATTAATACTGTTAAAAAACTAACGTCAATTCCCTTTTAATTGAAATAATATGTAGGACAACTTATTATATGTAACATCATATTAGTCACAGAATGCACATTGCATAGTTATCGATCATAGTACTTAACTGGATAATTATGATGGTAGAGACTCAAAAGGTCGTCGGCTTAACTAGCTGTCATCTGCAGCTTCACTAGCGTAATAAAGAAGCGCCCGAAAAAAACGTAATCTTATCTTAAATTCTTTTTCAAGACACGTGCATTGTTCTTTTTAAAGTAAGTGATATTTGATCTATATTATGACATATCATAACGTTGTTTTTTTGTAATTTGGACTGGGACTACCGTTTCTCACAGTATCATATTTTTTATGGTGGATAAGTTGTCACATGTTAACAATGATGGATGATCTGTAGATCACAATTATTGTTGACTGAAATGAAATGAATGATTTTTATTGAATATAGATTATTGTATAATACTTATTGAAAGTAATTTTTTTAAATTAATACCCGAATTTATCATTACCAATCATTTTTCATTATCAATTCAACTCGTGTTCGATAGAAGTATTGTCGTAATGGCGTAGTTGTTTAGCAATCCGGGTTCGATCTCCGCTGGCACCAATGAATTTTTTAATTGGTCCTAGCGGGGATGCTCGGCGGCAGTAACTTAGGAAATATTGTAAAGAAATCTGCATGTACGAAGAAATTACTTCAAATTCATATAAAGTCACCCATTGGATATAATGAGAGTTCTGTGCCAAGCTTTGGAAAATACTAGTATAGTGGCTGTAACTTTACTATGGGGGTCATAAATACTTTTTGGACAATTTAAATTGACACAAATATAAAATGCAGTTTAGACTCGGGTTCCACACAGACTTTTAATTGATAGGTATTATTTGCTAAAATCACAGGAGGTCAGGGGGAGAACACTTGTCTTAATTTTTCTCTCGATTCCGCTGGTTTTTCATGGATAACACTGTTGATTTTTGTTTAATATGGGTAACAAACGAGCACACATTCCACCTGATGGGAAGTGTATGCTGTGGCCCATAGACATCTATATTTATCCTCAATTAAAATCAACAAGCAGATGCGTTGTAACTTCTGAAGACTGTGATGGACTGGTTCGTTTGCAGTAAATAGGGTCTCCGGCTCTCTATTTTACGTTTGTGTTCTGTGGGAGCGTGTTGCTATCCCAGTCGAACCGGCATATTCGTGTTAGAACCACAGTATAGTTGCAGCGTGGCCTTACCACGTAAAGATGTTTGTGAGTAGGGTTCGACAATAATACTTTCTATGATCTTTAAAGTTATAGAAACCTATAAAAATGAATAGGGATGACATAGCTCATAACATAACGCATAACGTAGCGCATAACGTAGCGCATAATGTTGGTCACTTGACTTAGCGTTGATTTCATACTCCACTTCATATCATAGAATGTTAACTTGTCTAGCACCGCTGATTTACTCTGAACTCGGCGGCGAAGAAAAACATCGTTAGGAAATTGCATGTTTGAAACATTGCAAGAATAAATATAAAAAGAGTATGTGGATAAAAGAGTATAATGGAAAAGGAAGCATAATCCCAACAGTGGGACGTATTTAATCTGTTGTGTTGTGTATTACTCCTTAGCTTACTTCAAAAAAGAAGGAGGTTCTTAACTCGACTGTGTGTTCTTTTTTGCTCGTATGTTACGCGGTCTTCGCTAAATGTGAATCATATTTTTAAGGGCGACCCTATTTAAAGAAAGGTCCTTTTTGAAGAAAAGTGTTTTGGGTGGTTAATTAGGGGATGAATTTTTTAATGAAACAGTTTAAACAACATTTTAGTTTAGTAACTTAACAACTTAACCTTTATTGTTTCATTATTCTTAGTTCTATGGAGTAGGTAATAAGTTAGTAAGTTTAATTTTGATTTTACTACACCTTTAACTACAAGGTCGGCTGCTTGTGGTAATTATTGGTAAAATAGGAATGTAAATTTTTGTATAAAAAGGATACAGCCTATATACGTCCTACTGCTGGGCACAGGCCTCCCCTCATTTATGAGAGGGTGTTAGGGCAAGGAAGTGTCCGCCGCGCTGCCCCAATGCGTGTTGGCGAACTTCACATGACTTCGAAATATTTTTTTCTTATTCCTCAGACATGCAGGTTTCCTCACGATGTTTTCCTTCACCGCCGAGCACGTGGTAAATCAGCACTTAAAATTGCAATTAACAATTTCATTAGTGCCGGCGGGGATCGAACCCGGGTTACTCGCGTTCTGTTATATTTACAGTGAGCGTTATCCATCTAAGCTACCGAGCCGTACTAGCTCAGATGGATAACGCTCACTGTAAATTTTTGTATATTCATTCTAAGATGACGAACCCAAACCCCATAGTCCTTTTCTTTTTTTTATACTATAAGGTGACAAACGAGCATACAGTCCATCTGATGGTAAGTGAATGCTGGGGCTCCACAGACATCTTTACTTATCCTCGGTTAAGAGTCAAAATGAAGATGCGTTCTCACCCCCAGTACCAAGATGGAATTCGTCGTTTCCATAGTAAAAATGGTCTCTTGTTATCCACAATCATCGTACGAAATACAGCAGAATTAAGCTGCCATTTTACGCTGGTATTCTGTAAGAGTGTGATCCTACCACGGTCGAGCCGATCCGTTCATGCTACAACCATAATATAGCTGCAGCGTGTCTCTATCACGTTTACCACGCTGGTGACAAACGAATTCACTAGCTCAGTATGGTGATTGTTTAAGGTTATGCATGCTAGTTGAAGTATTTTTAAAGACGCCTATATGAATTGTAGTATATTAAAAAACGATAAAAAAAGGTTAAAATAAATGTAAACAATATAGACACTATTGACACTTAATTTGATCTTTGAAGGCGGCTTGATATGAAACATTACGGATAATCGTATATTTCGCTTCTTGTATGAGAAAATTTTTGACCCAGGGAAATTTTTCATTTTGCTCTTGCTTCGTGTTAAAGATGGAGCCTAGCGTTATAGAGACGACATTACGTGACCATGAAAAATTCTCCTTAAATTAGAGTCCATGTATAACAGTGGATTATTTAGTGCAGGTGCAGTTGTGGACTATTTCTTAATTACTACACTAGCAATTTTTCATATGTAAACTTTGACATACATAAAGTACATAAAACATTAAGTTCCGAAGTAATAATTTGTAAGTAAAAATTGTAATGTACGGAAATCAAAGCTACGACCTGCAGCGAAACTGCTTAACATTTAGGAACAATGCAATCGAGATGTTATTTCGCCTAATAGTTTTTATATTTTATTAAATAGGGTTCAATTTGTAATCATCTGTTGATTGAAACATACTCATATAAATATATGATAATTCGTAGGTATTTATTTAGTATTAAAAATATACAAATTACGAAACAACCAGAAAATATTTTTGATTGTAAAAACAAATGACTGTATTTTTATAGTAGTGAATTAATAAAATATTTTAACTATTATATATATATATATATATATATATATATATATATATATATATATATATATATATATATATATATATATAACTAACTATTAGTAAAAGCAGCGTACAATATGTTACAATTTACTCACCTAAATCGATTTCTTTACAACCAATTATCATAACATACAATACGTGTATCTCACTAAACACTTGTCGATAAACCTAACATCCACAAGTATAGGATAGCATTATCATGAAATCATTTTAGAACATTTTTCACGTAGGTTTTCCCGTACGGCATTGTGTAATAAGCGCGCGTTTCCGCCGATATCCGATTTTCAAATAAACTATGCAACATGGCCGCCGAAGACTGACAGTGTAATAAATAGTGATACCATTTGCTATCATTTGAGCGTTTATCGATGCATGTGATGTGAAGTGTACCAAAAGTTAAAACTAAACTATAGCAAAATTATTAACAATTCGACATTTTTTAAAATGACTTGAATGTAGATCAAACTTTTAATAAATCTTTCGAAACTAAAAATGTGATTAGCTTTAACTGCGATAATACCGATATTATATTAATTTCATTACATAGATAATTAAACAAAATCGTAAAAATATCGTGAATTGATTCCGTGAGCATTGTAATATCAGTGCCGTTAGGTAAAAGTAACAAACAGTTCGTAATCGACAATGGCATTATTTTATTTTTCATAAACTTTTTTTGAACGATCTAAAAGACAAATTAAAACCAATTTATTGTCAGCCTAGAATATTATATAATATAATGTAGGTACATGTACACGTTAACACAGCACGACTTATCTACATCAGCTAGGCATAACGATTGAGTGGGATTTATTTCTGTGATAAATCCCCCAAGGGAAAATCTCACCACTACGTAATGGATATCAGATCCCGAAATTTCATAATTTCACAAGTGTTCGATAAAAATGTAATTTATAACTGTACATCCCTACTTTAGAGCTATCAACCAAGTGATTTCGTGATACGTAACAAAAACGTCACGACGTGTATTAAAGGTGTATGTGTACTCTGAACAAATAAAAAAAGTATAAACGTGGGCCTGAAAATAGAATTCACAGTATGTTCGACAAATGACTTTACGTCGATAAGGTACATAAACGGTGTTGGCAAATGTAAGACTAATTGATGTAGTCAAATGTATAGAAATCAATTTAATTAACTCTGAATAATAATTAGGAATCTGTTTTAAGGCGATTAATAGTATTTTGATAAAATATATACAAGTAAAATAATTAGGAGGAGGTACAAAAAATATAAAAATAAATTTAAGCAATCTGTTGTGGGGGAAAACTTTTCAGCCATGTTTTTTATAAAATTAGGGTGACAGACGAGCAGAAATACAGCCCACCTTATGATAAGTGGATGCCGTGGCTTATAGTCGTGTAGTCTCGATTAAGAATGAAAATGCAGCTGCGTTATCGCCCTGAGGACTAAGATAAAAATTAAACCCAAAAAAAAACAGCAGATTAACGAACTAAATAAAAATATAAGTCCCATCCATTTGTTCGTATTTGTACAATAGTATATTACGACCAAATAAGAGAAGTAAAAACTGCAAAACTTATTGATATCACCTAAATATTTCATAGTAGTTCTTCAGAAAGACTTATACACCTAAATTAAATGTTAAAGAATCTCACATATCAAATCCTACACTCTGATACTAACAATGTGCGTTACATTATTAGTATCATAAACCCATAAAACATTTAGTACTAAAACTTATTCAAATAGGAAGGGCTTACAGGTTAATCAGTAGAATCACGCCTTATTTGCTGAAAAATTATGCTTAAAATTTGAAAATGAATAGTTATTATTCTCGTTGAAAATAAAAATGTTACCGCCATCACTAACACCTTTCACCGCTGCACTGGAAAATACACCTTTGATAGTGATTTTCTTTTTTTTTCTTCAAAAAAATTGTTTAACACTTTGACTTTCTCCCATATCGTGGAGGCAGTTTACAAACATAAATTGCACAAGGACAAACACCTACTTAATAAGTACTTATTCCGTGCGGGAATCGAATCCGCGGCTCTTAGTGTCGCAACTCAATGCTAAGCCATTGCACCACGGAGCCGTTAAGTATGGAACCTGATTGCCACCAAACGAGGTATAATCGGTAATTGGCTCTGCGATGGATAACTGCTAAATGAATGAAACTTTTTAAATGTTATCATAATAATACTCGTATATTTTATGATTAGTATTTTCGGTATATACTAATTTCAATTAAATATTTATGACTTAGTGCTTTTCAAGAATTTAGTTTTGAAACCTAATTGGAATTTTTAATAATAAGGCAGTCAGATTCTCACAATTCGACAAGTTCGAATGAAACTAGTTTCTACGGTTTTTATCGCGTATATTATTAACTTATTTCATATTCCCAACGTTGCGAGGATTTACAGCACCCGTGGTAACGAGGGAGAATGAGGTGTTCAACGTCCCAATGTCATAGTTAACCCAGGCTGCTTCTAGACTAAAATTATAAAAAAAATTCTGATCTATGTTCAACAAAACATTAGTTTTATTTAAATGTGTATTGTTCGCAATAACATAAGAAATCATCAGACACGTTTTATTTCTCAAACATTTATTTCAAACAGCAAAAAATTGTAACGCAGTAGTCAGGTAATATAACCACAGAGCCACACGATTGTCACATAATATAAAAGAATATCGTTTACCTTTGCAGATATATTTTTACCATATTTTTAGGATTTTGTATTAATTTAAATAAACATATTTATGGTATGAAATAACGTAAGAGTTTATATTTTCAACTGAATATCATAATATTATTTAGATCTAAGACGACCATTTTTTAATTAGCATCCGCGTGAATGAAAAACTATTCATGGTCAGCTTTACGTATTTTTGGAAATACAGAAAATTTTAAATAAAGAGCAAAAAGGATTTCACTAAAATACTAAAATTGCAGCAGCAATATTCGACTTAGTAAAATATGAGTCATTTGTTTAGATAAAAAGATCCCGTCGTGTGCCATTTATGGACATGACGAAAGCATTTGTAGACATAGACCTTTTAGTTTTAATAATAATAATAAATCTTTATTGATCAACAAAATTGTTTTACAATGATATTGAGACGTGGTGGAAATCTTCTTTCAAGTGAAAGAAAATTGTGTGTATGAAACAGAAGAAGAAGAAGATACATATCTGCAAAATTGCGCGTTCAGTGTTTTAGACTTAGTTTTTCCAATAACACATTATGTATTACGGGATAAACTAAGCCGTTATGGTGTAAGAGGTAATGCACTGAAATTAATAATTTCTTATTTAACAGATAGGACACAAAAAACTGTAATCAGTCAAATCTGGATCTCTAAAAGCTAAGAAAATATATATGCGTCTAATAATCGGACAATTAAGCATGGCGTTCCCCAAGGTGCAGTTTTGGGTTCTTTGCTTTTTATAATATACTAGCTTGTCAGGCATACGTTGTTCTTCCCTTTTCGACGACCTTTTGTCATTTCCTATTAAAAATCCTTAAATTCGCAAAACAAAAATTGTGGGTCACCCATGGGCAAAGAAACTATCCTATCTCTCAAGTTGGACCAAACTGCACACGGTAAAATGCATCGCGGACAAACAATGTGACACGTAATTTATATATATTAACATATCAATAATATTGTTGAATCTAGTAAATACGCAATAAAACTGTTTGCGGATTATAGCACTATTTTTGTACAATGTAACAGTATAACAAAATATCAAAATAATAACTCTACTGTTGAAAATATTATCAAATGTTTAAAAGTAAATAATCTAAAAGTTAATTCTGAAAAAACAAAAATAATGCAATTTACGTACAGAAAAAGTACTTCAGCTTACTGAAACTTAGTACTTGATCACATATATGTTATAATGTGGGAAAATTTAAAAATATTTTAAATAATTTTCTTATAAATAAATATTATTATAATATCAATGAATTTCTATTTATTCTCTGTTTACTAAATTAAATTGTTATTTAATTTGTTTCATCTATATTTAATTTTATACGTGAATATATACATTATTTAATTTACTTATTAAAAGAAAATGCTTGATCACAATTCCGCCTGGTGATAAGTGGTGATGTAGTGCAGTACTTTACCAAATTGCACTGTCTTAGCATAACAAAAACCTATTCACTTTTGCTTTGAAGACGCCCTTATTGTATTAGGATGGAAAAATGGACGTCGGCAAAGTATTTCAAACCTTTGCTGTACGCATTACAAAAGAAGAAGAAAACCGTTTGGTTCTTATACGTGAAATATTGACAACAGAGAGATGAACACCCGTCAACAGCTTGGTTGTCGATGGTGGAAACGAGAGGGAGAGGTTAAAGCGTGTAATTCCTGCGCACACTCACCGAAATGCATCCTATAGAATACTAAGACTACCCTATGCCTGTGTTCGAGGCTGACAAGATTGGTTTCAATTAAACCAAGTTCTCCAATGAGACTTTTAACCTGTCTCTGCACTGAGTCCACTGCCGTCGGGTGGAATTTTGCACCACCAGCAAATATATGACAGCAATACTCCGTGCACGACCGGACTTGTACTTTTTATAAGAGAAAAATCTGCCCCGGTATGAAGTACCGTCACAGCCTTGCAAGGAAACCTAGTTTTCTTGGCCCTGGGCTCAATGAACTGACCCTAGTTGAGGTTCAGAGAAAATTTAACTACTAACAGCTGAAGGCAGTCAGTGTATTCCAAGCATACATCCCGGAAAGTACAAGTCAGGGTGAGCGGGCTCCTTTTAGCGGTGAAAAGACACACTTGTGATTTGGAGGCGTTAAGTCTCAGAAGATTGGCATCGCCCCATCCTGAAACTGCCTGCAGTGAGTGATTTGTACGCTCAACCATAGCTTCAATTTCGGACTGATTTGGTTGATACCTCTCCACAAATATACTATAGTCTGTAAACCCACAGACAAATATCAGGAATAAGCGGATCATGAATATGCTCTAGAAAGAGTTGCGGAGAAAACAGAATCCTGAGGAACTCCGACGTTTGTTGTGTTAGGACTAGACGAGCAGCCATCGATGGTGACTCGAAGAGATCGTTCACTCAGAAATTCCTTCACCCAGTTAATCAGGTCAGTTAATAAGCCGTCCACTGGGATCTTCCCCAGAAGGCTAGCATCCTAAATCCTGTCAACGGCCTTCGAGACATCAAAGAAAACAGGGCTTCCAACTGTTCAAGGTTCAAAGGCTTTGCCCCATATGTGAGTGGCATACGCTAGTAGGTCCCAGTTGATCGATTTTGGCGAAACCTGTACTGGCGGTTACTGAGGATATCATTCTGCTCTAGGTATGTCTTGAAATAGGCGTTCAACATACGCTCTATAATCTTACAGAGTATGGAAGTATTATGCCATATGATATTTCATAGAAGTGGTATAAAATTATAACTTTGTCAACCTGTGCAATCGAAGAAATGAAATTAAATTTAATTGAAAAAAAAGTAACTACAGAAATCGAATTACTACTAACAAAAACAAAGTCATTAAATTATTCGGCATTTAGAATTTTTTAAAAAAATTCTATTTCATTAAATTGCCAATGAAGGCATACGAATCTGAGATGTGGTTTCCTTGCTGCTGATCGTGTGATAAAAAATAAGGTTATTCAGCGATCTATCGAGAGGGCTACACTCGGAGTTTCTATGTGTGATAGATTTCTTAATGAGAATATCCGCATTAGAATTAGAGTGACCGACATTGCTCAATGATAAAATGACCGAAATGGCCGATCAGTAACCTAAAGTTGCTATGTGTCGGTCATATAGCTTGAAGAATATGTTTGTTACTAAACTAACGTCTTGGTTTTAAATATCTTTGTGCCATGTTTTTTCTTACTTAAGTATACTTATTGTATACATATATATATATATATATATATATATATATATATATATATATATATATATATATATATATATATATATATATATATATAATAAAGTGACAAACAAGCACATAGTCCACCTGATGGTAAGTGGATGCTGCGGCCCATAAACGTCTACATTTATCCTCGATTAAGAATCAAAATACGGAATGCCTAGTAACCAGTAAAAAAGGGTCTCTAAAAAAGGGTCTAGACTCACCATACAAAACACAGCAGTATTAAGGTGCTGTGTTTTGTATAATAATAATAATATTCCACAACTATCACACAACGCCATCCAGTGCCAAGCTAAGCAGAGCTTGTGTTATGGGTACTAGGACGACTGATAAACATACTTATATATTTCTAAATACATAAATATTATAGATAAATTACACCCAGACACAGAACAAATGATCGTGCTCATCACACAAACATTTGTCCTGGGTGGGAATCGAACCCACGACCTCCGGTATAGATGTCAGGGCCACTAACCACTAGACCAACAGGCCTGTCAGTTGTATGGTTAGTAGGTCGGCTTTATGTTGTGTGGGTCGAGTCGACCCGTTCGTGCTACAACTATAATATAGCTGCAGCGTGGCTCTACCACGGATAAACAGTTAAACCCTCATTTGGTATAAGTATTATTAGTATCAAATACTTTAGTGTTAACGTCACCTTTGCATCTACAAGTAAGGACCTTTAAATGGATCCATTTCCAAATAAAAAAGAGCCAACAACCGATGGATAAGAAAGGTTCTAAGAAACTAGCAGGAAATCGATATATGAAGCTAACTCAGAATTTTATTTTATATTATTCCTTATAGAATCACAAACCAACACAGCATAGGCCATGTTCGCTTCAAAATAAATATAAAAAGATTTGTACATCCACTTTTGTGCTAAAACTGTACCAAATGACTATGAGTTCGTAGAATATCTAATGTCAAATTATCATTTGCATATGATACATGCAAACAGTAGCATATATATTTTGCCAAGAAACGCTTAAGATCGAGATGTCCCACTTTTCTTAAGCTTATCCTCCAATGGATATCAGTATGTCATATATTAAGGATTTTCGCTTTGTATCCGAGAGAATCTATCTGTAATCATCAAGGACTGTAAATACCCGAAGCCACACATTTCAATACTGCTGTTAATTTTTTTTGTTTTGCGCCCGAAGCAATTAAAGGGCTACCCTATACGTAGGGAGGCGGAAAATGCGTTACGCGTACCACGATAGCCGGTCTATCGTGGTTATGAGGGACTCACGGTCCTACCGGGGACCCTAAGTGATACCCTCTCAAAACCGCCTTTGGGGACAGGCAGCTGGCTGATTAAGCTTTATTGTGCCTTATCGTGAGCGACCCTCTTTTGGGAAAATTGGGCGCAGGTGGCTACGAGCCGCTGAGGGAGTGCCTACGAAGGCAAATTAATATTAGTTGATATAATAATTTAATTTAATTAGAGTTGGCCTGAGCCGCCAGGAGGCAGTTCAGGTCGTTTGTTAGTTTATTAGGCGGGCCCGAGAGAGAGTTTCTCGGCCTGCGGACTCGATAGCGAGAGGGGGGTGGGGCTGCATAAGTAGCTGCCTCACGAATTAACCTGTACGCCAAGCCATGCTCACTTTCGATCGCGCAATACCAACCTTACGCCCGCCAAGTAGTGATCGAATTAGATCAGAATTATGTAAACATGTCTACCTATGAAAAAACTATTTTTTCGTTTTAAACAAAACCAAAGACACTATGCAATAGATATTAGTATCAAAGACAAAGATATGCTCTTTTATTTTAAACCATAACCTGGCAATGTTTCTTAGAAAAAAAAAAAAAGAAATCACTCTGAACTTCCGGCGTTCCACGTGTCACTTTGATGAAGGTCCGTCCGTCTTTTTTATAGAATTTTATATTTGTGTCTGGACTAAAAACGAAAGTATTATACTTTTTTATATTCCTTGTAATATAGTCAACACGTAGATATGTAATTTGTGGTATAAAAAGTGAAAAGTAAATTGCCAAAAGTACTTCAAATTCCGAAAGGCCTGTTTTGGCGGGCGGGTTATAAATGTGTTATTTTTCAAATTCTCATTTATTTTTAGTGTAAAATGTAAGTAAAAATAGTTTTCCTACATATTTTGAAATAACATGACGTTGTATTTATTTCAAATTCACACGAACATATTTTAGAAATATTGTTCGAAATGTCACAGATAAAATATTATTTTATTTTTTTTTTTAATTTTTTAATATTTTAATATTTTGGTATGAGTAACGAATGGAAACACATAAAACATAAAATATACATATTTCCAAACAATTTCATATAAATTTCTCCAAAAACAAAGGTGTAGAATTCAAATTAGTAGTAATTTTGTCACTAAAATTGAAGTTTATACTACTATTATGCTATACAGTGTAATTTATATACTTTATTACAATTTCTAGCAACCAAAAATAATTTTATTCGATAGTTTATACATTCAACAAGACTTCCTGTAAGTTTTATCCATAAATATTGTCTCAAAGTGAAAATATAGCAAAATTTGCAATATTGCAAAAAATTTCCTAACCTAGAAATTTTCCCGCCAAAAAGGTCCCGAGTGAACGGGAGTGTAACATGGCGCGCGCTCGCTTGGCGTACAGGTTAAATGATTTGAGTGCGACTCTGAGGCCTTGAAGAAGTTCTCGGAGAGTTTTTGGAGAAATTGTTGGATTGTGGGGAGCTCTAGGTCCCGATGAAGGTCAGCATTACGAACGTACCAAGGTGCGTTCGCAGCTCAACGACAGAAAAGGTTTTGAACTATTTGGAGTTCATTAATAATTTTAGGGTTGGCGTGGGCAAAAACGGGGCCCGCTTATGACATGAATGGTCGTATACAGACCTTATAAAGGGTACGCTTGTTTCTAAGGGACATTTTACTGTGTCGGCCCAACATATTGTTGAGCCTACTCAGATAGAACCGTGCGTGACGGGTTACTCTTTCGACGTGGGGCCTGAAAGTGAGCCCTGTGTCTAGAGTGACACCTAAATATTTGGCGGTCGTATGCCAGGGGACAGGGGTCCCTAGCATACGTATTGGTGGAGTGTTTTTGAGACGGCGTCGTTTAAAATCGAAGTGAACGGTGGAGCTCTTCTCCGGGTTCACATCGATGCGCCATTTTTTGAACCAAGCTCCTAGGTCATCGACTGACTTTTGAATCCCGTTCCGTATGAAGGGTAGGGAGATACCTTTGCAGTAGATAGCAGTGTCGTCTGCGAAGAGGGAGAGCTGAACACCTTTCGACGGGATGGGAATGTCGTTGGTGAACAGGATGTACAGCAGAGGAGCAAGTACTGAGCCCTGAGGGACACCAGCCTTGATAGTTTGCTGTGAAGATAGCGTGCCTTCGTGTCTAAAACGAAAGGTACGATGCTTTAAGTAGGAGGCCACGAGACGTACTAGACGATCGGGGAGACCTATTTTGTAGAGATTGTAGATAAGGCCTGTATGCCAGACTCTATCGAAAGCTTTAGCTATGTCGAAAAAGACCGTGATGGGCCTATGACGACGAGGATAAAAACCGCTGAGGATATATTCCACAATGCGGTGAACTTGTTGGGGACATGAGTGTTGGGCTCGGAAACCGAATTGATGGGGAATGATAAGAGGGTCACCGTCTGTGGGAAACAGATAGCGCCTCATACGTGTTTGGATGACTCTTTCGAAGAGCTTGCCCATTGCCTTGAGGAGGCTAATGGGGCGATGACTGGAGGGGAGGTTGAGAGGCTTGCCTGGCTTGGGAATTCCAATCACAGTTGCCTCTTTCCACGTAGTGGGAAAGTAACTAAGGTTGAAGCAAGCGTTGAAGATAATAGATAAAAAGGTTAACACCTGCTCAGGAAAGTGTTTTAGGGCTTGGTTGGAGATGCCATCCGCGCCCGGAGCCTTTTTAGGCTTAAGTCCTTTAATGAGGCATGAAATCTCATCATTGGACACAGAGATAGGTTCGGAGGCCGTAGGGGGTGCGTTCCGGCGGCGGACCTCATCCTCCACTGGCCTGGACGTGTGAGGGGCGACGGGTTGAGAGCTAGGAGAGCATTGTGCGGCAATGCTATCTGCAAAGCACTCAGCCTTTTCCTCGTCATCGAAGGCAACCGTGCCGTCGGGACGGGAGAGATGGGGAGTGTGGGTGATAGCGTCTATGCGGAGGGCTCTGGCCATCTGATAGTACGCTGTATGGGATGGAGAGATATTCTCCATGAGTTTACTCTTTTCGAGGTCTCGAAATTCAGAGAGGCGGAAACGGAGTTCTCGTTGAAGACGATTGGCCGCGTGCCTATATTCGGTGGTGGGATATTTTGCTGCTCTCCGGAAAGCAGCTTTTTTGGCTTTTAATAGGTTGCTAATATGTAGGGGAAGCCCACTATGCGGGACGACCCTTTCGTTCTCCTTAAGGGAGGATTTAATAAGGGTGGAGAGTGAATCGACCGCGGTGTCGATTTTTTCGGGACTGTCTAAGTCCGACGGTAGGGAGATGGTAGAGTGCTGTGAGTCCAGAGCTTTAGCTAGGGACTCCTTGAATCCCTTCCAGTTAGTGAAGGTTTTCGTGTGTGTTGGGGGAGGTGGCTGATAGCCAAGAATGAGGGAGACCGGTCGGTGATCGGATCCTAGATCGTCTAGTGTCTCGATTGCTCTGAGGTTGAGAGAAACTCCTTGGAGTAACGCAAAATCTAGTATATCGGGGGCGTGATAGGTGTTATCGGGAAAGTGAGTAGCACCGCGGGGACTATGGACGGTAATATCAAGAGACTGCGTGATATCGAGCAGTATCTTGGCACTAGGGGACGTAGTACGGCAAGTCCATTCAGTATGCTTGGAGTTAAAATCTCCAAACATAATGACTGAATTGCCTAAAGATAAAATGGCCTCAAAATCTTTTTTGAGGTGATGGGTTCCTGAAGGGATGTAACAGGAGGCTATGAGGATGGACTGATGTCCAGTCATAGCTAGCCTGCATACCGTGGCTTCCATGTTGGTAAGCTGCGGAGTAGTAATGGGCGAGCAATGAAGTGTCTTCTTGTAATAGATGGCCGTTCCGCCGCCTCGGCGGTCGGGTCTGTCGTTACGAAGAAGGGAGAAGTTTTTAATAGAAAGGCCTTTAGTGTCCTTAGTTTTGAGATTAGTTTCCTGTAGGAGGAGGAAATCGACTTCACTATTCCGAAGAAAGAGCTTAAGCTCTGGGAGGTTATTTCGCAAACCGCGAATATTAAATGATTCAAGCGATAAACCCTTAGGTTTGATACGACCTTGAGATGTTGGTAGAGCAATCTGCTCTGTCATTGAAGTTAAGTTAATTAAGTTAACTTAACTTACAACGCTAACAGGAGATTATTATGCTCTGCAAGAGCGAGGAGACGTTCTTGCGGGGACTTCGCAGCGCGCAGTTTGCGTGCTACTACCGTGATTTCCCTGATGTCAATATTCCTAATAGCGGAATATAGTGTATTGTAGTCATCAGCTGTGGGCTCTGACTCATAGGAGTAGGAGGTTGTCCGCGGTGGGTCTGCCTTTTTGGGGCCCCAGGGAAAGACTGGAGGCTGCATAGGCTTGGAGAAGCCCTGGGGGGGCCTAGGGGGACCCTGAGAGGGTCGAGAGAAGCCTTGGATGGGCTGAGAAAGGCCCTGACGGGGTCGTTGGTGGAGGGCCGGGAATGAGCGGTCATTAACCGGTGGTGGAGCCTGCCTACTGGGGCGAGGTTGAGGTGCGCAGGGGCAACCCCTGTAGTTAGCCGGGTGTCCTGTCTGTTTGCACAGGACACATGCGGGCGGGGATTCGGCGTCTTTGGGCCGGGGACACTCTTTAGTGTTGTGGGGTTCGAGGCACTTAACGCACCTGGGTGGGGCGGAGCAGTTGGCCGCCGCATGACCATATATTTGGCAGTGGTGGCACTGTGCCGGGAAACCGCGCCTATGTGGGGGCTCAACCTTCACTCTCGACAGGCCACACACTGTTCGTACCTGCCGGAAGATGGCTTTTGCTTCCGGCACGTTGATAGGATGGCTAGGGCAAGGTTGAATCTCTTGCCCGTTCTACTGTGCATTTTGTGCACGGCTTCCACGGGGAAGCCTTGGGACTTAAGGTCCTCAAGGATTTCCTCGTTGGAGAATTCGAAAGGGACGCCTCGGATGACGGCCCTGACTTTATGCTTTTCCGGGAGACCGTAAGTGTGATAAGAAACTCGTTCGGCTGTGGATAGCCTGGTGAGTTGACGGAAATCCTCGATCGAGCTGGGGATGATTTTGATAGCCTCTCCGAGGTTGACGGCATTGTCGTACTTGATTCCTGCGTCGTAGCAGGTTTTCGATAGTTGGGTAAATTTTGCCTTGTCTCTTAGGAAGACAGGGGGCGGGACTTGCTTTTTAGGAAGGACTGGAGCACATCGAGAGGATGGTTTTGTCGGAGTTGGGATGTCTAGTGACATAAGTGAGACGATGGCAGCAGCGGGGGCTGCGGAGGTTGTAGGAGCGGCAGGGGCCGCTGAGATAGGGGGGGTACGTTTTAACGCGGCGCGCTTACTGTTGCGCTTGGAGTTAACAGTGGTAAATGTAGACTCCCCGGTTCCGTCGGAGTCATAGGACTCCGATGAACCGGAGCCTGAAGTGGTGGCGGGCCTCTTCCGGGAGGCCGGCGCCGAGGACTCGGAGCATGCGTACTCCATCTCTAAGGGGGCAGAAGACTCAAGGGAGGCAAAAGAGTTCCTCGTTTCGAGGTATGTCGCGATTACTGGCGGCGGATGGTGTGCCTGAGGGGCAGGGAGGGGAGCCTGAGCGGCGATGGTGGCGATGGCGGCGAGGACCGTCTCATTGATATTTAAACCATATTGGTTTATGATGGCGGCGAGGGACTCAGATAGGCTATGTGTGGCCATTTTGGGGCAGTAAAGCTAAGCTCGGTAACAATGAGGAGGGGTCTCTGTTCTCGGTAGAACAGGGACTTAAACGCGAGACGTACTACGAGACAATATACACGTAATAATAATGCAAGAACAACAAGAAAATAAAAGAGACAATACACGAAAATAAAATGAAAATGCGGAAGTCAGTCAAACCTCCCTGCCCGGAGACAGGGAGGTTTGACTGATATTTATGAAATAATAAGAATTTAGTATGGTGAGTGATGTGTACCGAAGATCGTTTTTACTGATAACCAGGCAGATTATTTTAGACCATAGAGTTAAAAGGCATCTGGGTTTTGAATTAAAATATAACAATATATGGACCGACAACCGATAGAGAAAAAAGGTTCATGAATGGTAGCCTCATACTTGACGACTCCGTGGCGCAGTGGCTTAGCAATGAGTCCCGCACGGAACAAGTTTTTGTATGGCCTACAAATAATTGTTCCGGGTCTGGATGTTTGTCCTTGTTCAATTTATGTTTGTAAACTGCCCCCACGGTACAGGAGATAATCCTAATGTAGGTGTAACGTTTTTTTAATAAAAAAATACTGATATGTAATGGATGAAGTTAACTCTGGACCGTGTTTTGTGGAGGCCATGTTCAGCAGTGAACTTGTGATGACGATGGTGATGAGCATCGTTTACAATCGCATACAATCGCCTTCAGCTGTATCTACCCGCATATCACATTCATTTGTATAAATTAATACTGTTAAAAAACTAACGTCAATTGCCTTTTAATTGAAATAATGTGTAGGACAACTTATTATATGTAATACCATATTAGTCACAGAATGCACATTGCATAGTTATCGATCATAGTACTTAACTGGATAATTATGATGGTAGAGACTCAAAAGGTCGTCGGCTTAACTAGCTGTCATCTGCAGCTTCACTAGCGTAATAAAGAAGCGTCCGAAATAAGCGTAATCTTATCTTAAATTCTTTTTCAAGACACGTGCATTGTTCTTTTTAAAGTAAGTGATATTTGATCTATATTATGACATATCATAACGTTGTTTTTTTATAATTTGGACTGGGACTACGAACCCGAATTTATCATTACCAATCATTTTTCATTATCAATTCAACTCGTGTTCGATAGAAGTATTGTCGTAATGGCGTAGTAGTTTAGCAATCCGGGTTCGATCTCCGCTGGCACCAATGAATTTTTTAATTGGTCCTAGCGGGGATGCTCGGCGGCAGTGATTTAGGAAATATTGTAAAGACATCTGCATGTACGAAGAAATTACTTCAAATTCATGTAAAGTCACGCATTGGATATAATGGGAGTTCTGTGCCAAGCTTTGGAAAATACTAGTATAGTGGCTGTAACTTTACTATGGGGGTCATAAATACTTTTTGGACAATTTAAATTGACACAAATATAAAATCCAGTTTAGACTCGGGTTCCACACAGACTTTTAATTGATAGGTATTATTTGCTAAAATCATAGGAAGTCGGGGGGAGAACACTTGTCTTAATTTTTCTCTCGATTCCGTTGGTTTTTCATGGATAACACTGTTGATTTTTGTTTAATATGGGTAACAAACGAGCACACATTCCACCTGATGGGAAGTGTATGCTGTGGCCCATAGACATCTATATTTATCCTCAATTAAAATCAACAAGCAGATGCGTTGTAACTTCTGAAGACTGTGATGGACTGGTTCGTTTGCAGTAAATAGGGTCTCCGGCTCTCTATTTTACGTTTGTGTTCTGTGGGAGCGTGTTGCTATCCCAGTCGAACCGGCATATTCGTGTTAGAACCACAGTATAGTTGCAGCGTGGCTTTACCACGTAAAGATGTTTGTGAGTAGGGTTCGACAATAATACTTTCTATGATCTTTAAAGTTATAGAAACCTGTCTAGCACCGCTGATTTACTCTGAACTCGGCGGCGAAGAAAAACATCGTTAGGAAATTGCATGTTTGAAACATTGCAAGAATAAATATAAAAAGAGTATGTGGATAAAAGAGTATGATGGAAAAGGAAGCCCGATCCCAACAGTGGGACGTATTTTAGCTGTTGTGTTGTGTATTACTCCTTAGCTTACTTCAAAAAAGAAGGAGGTTCTTAACTCGACTGTGTGTTCTTTTTTGTTCGTATGTTACGCGGTCTTCGCTAAATGTGAATCATATTTTTAAGGGCGACCCTATTTAAAGAAAGGTCCTTTTTGAAGAAAAGTGTTTTGGGTGGTTAATTAGGGGATGAAATTTTTAATGAAACTGTTTAAACAACTTTTTAGTTTAGTAACTTAACCACTTAACCTTTATTGTTTCATTATTCTTAGTTCTATAGAGTAGGTAATAAGTTAGTAAGTTTAATTTTGATTTTACTACACCTTTAACTACGAGGTCGGCTTGCTTATGCATGTGCTTGTGGTAATTATTGGTAAAATAGGAATGTAAATTTTTGTATAAAAAAGATACAGCCTATATACGTCCTACTGCTGGGCACAGGCCTCCCCTCATTTATGAGAGGGTGTTAGGGCAAGGAAGTGTCCGCCGCGCTGCCCCAATGCGTGTTGGCGAACTTTACATGTCTTCGAAATATTTTTTTCTTATTCCTCAGACATGCAGGTTTCCTCACGATGTTTTCCTTCACCGCCGAGCACGTGGTAAATCAGCACTTAAAATTGCAATTAACAATTTCATTAGTGCCGGCGGGGATCGAACCCGGGTTACTCGCGTTCTGTTATATTTACAGTGAGCGTTATCCATCTAAGCTACCGAACCGTGGTAGCTCAGATGGATAACGCTCACTGTAAATTTTTGTATATTCATTCTAATTTGACAAACCCAAACCCCATAGGCTTTTTCTTTTTTTTATACTATAAGGTGACAAACGAGCATACAGTCCATCTGATGGTAAGTGAATGCTGGAGCTCCACAGACATCTTTACTTATCCTCGGTTAAGAGTCAAATTGAAGATGCGTTCTCACCCCCAGTACCAAGATGGAATTCGTCGTTTCCATAGTAAAAATGGTCTCTTGTTATCCACAATCACCATACGAAATACAGCACAATTAAGCTGCCATTTTACGCTGGTATTCTGTAAGAGTGTGATCCTACCACGGTCGAGCCGATCCGTTCATGCTACAACCATAATATAGCTGCAGCGTGTCTCTATCACGTTTACCACGCTGGTGACAAACGAATTCACTAGCTCAGTATGGTGATTGTTTAAGGTTATGCATGCTAGTTGAAGTATTTTTAAAGACGCCTATATGAATTGTAGTATATTAAAAAACGATAAAAAAGGTTAAAATAAATGTAAACAACATAGACACTATTGACACTTAATTTGATCTTTGAAGGCGGCTTGATATGAAACATTACGGATAATCGTATATTTCGTTTCTTGTATGAGAAAATTTTTGACCCAGGGAAATTTTTCATTTTGCTCTTGCTTCGTGTTAAAGCGATGGAGCCTAGCGTTATGGAGACGACATTACGTGACCATGACAAATCCTCCTTAAATTAGAGTCCATGTATAACAGTGGATTATTTAGTGCAGGTGCAGCTGTGGACTATTTCTTAATTACTACACTAGCAATTTTTCATATGTAAACTTTGACATACATAAAATACATAAAACATCAAGTCCCGAAGTAATAATTTGTAAGTAAAAATTGTAATGTACGGAAATCAAAGCTACGACCTGCAGCGAAACTGCTTAACATTTAGGAACAGTGCAATCGAGATGTTATTTCGCCTAATAGTTTTTTATATTTAATATAGGGTTCAATTTGTAATCATCTGTTGATTGAAACATACTCATATAAATATATGATAATTCGTAGATATTTATTTAGTATTAAAAATATACAAATTACGAAACAACCAGAAAATATTTTTGATTGTAAAAACAAATGACTGTATTTTTATAGTGGTGAATTGATAAAATATTTTAACTATTATATATATATATATATGTATATATATATATATATATATATATATATATATATATATATATATATATATATATATATATATATATATATATATATATATATATATAACTATTAGTAAAAGCAGCGTACAATATGTTACAATTTACTCACCTAAATCGATTTCTTTACAACCAATTATCGTAACATACAATACGTGTATCTCACAAAACACTTGTCGATAAACCTAACATCCACAAGTATAGGATAACATTATCATGAAATCATTTTAGAACATTTTTCACGTAGGTTTTCCCGTACGGCATTGTGTAATAAGCGCGCGTTTCCGCCGACATCCGATTTTCAAATAAAATATGCAACATGGCCGCCGAAGACTGACAGTGTAATAAATAGTGATACCGTTTGCTATCATTCGAGCGTTTATCGATGCATGTGATGTGAAGTGTATCAAAAGTTAAAACTAAACTATAGCAAAATCGTTAACAATTCGACTTTTTTTTTAAATAACTGGAATGTAAAGCAAACTTTTAATAAATATTTCGAAACTAAAAATGTGATAAATATTTTAGCTTTAACTGCGATAATACCGATATTATATTAATTCCATTACATAGAAAATTAAACAAAATCGTAAAAATATCGTGAATTGATAGTTTAAGAGAGATTCCGTGAGAATTGTAATATCAGTGCCGTTAGGTTAAAGTAACAAACAGTTCGTAATCGACAATGACATTATTATATTTTTCATAAACTTTTTTTGAACGATCTAACAGGTAAAGTAAAACCAATTTATTGTCAGCCTAGAATATTATATAATATAATGTAGGTACATGTACATGTTAACACAGCACGACTTATTTACATAAGCTAGGCATAACGGTTGAGTGGGATTTATTTCTGTGATAAATCCCTCAAGGGAAAATCTCACCACTACGTAATGGATATCAGATCCCGAAATTTCATAATTTCACAAGTGCTCGATAAAATATAATTTATAACTGTACATCCCTACTTTAGAGCTATCAACCAAGTGATTTCGTGATACGTAACAAAAACGTCACGACGTGTATTAAAGGTGTATGTGTACTCTGAACAAATAAAAAAAGTATAACCGTGGGCCTGAAAATAGAATTCACAGTATGTTCGACAAATGACTTTACGTCGATAAGGTACATAAACGGTGTTGGCAAATGTAAGAGTAATTGATGTAGTCAAATGTATAGAAATCAATTTAATTAACTCTGAATAATAATAAGGAATCTGTTTTAAGGCGATTAATAGTATTTTGATAAAATATATACAAGTAAAATAATTAGGAGGAGGTACAAAAAATATTAAAATGAATTTAAGCAATCTGTTGTGGGGGAAAACTTTTCAGCCATGTTTTTTATAAAATAAGGGTGACAGACGAACAGAAATACAGCCCACCTTATGATAAGTGGATGCCGTGGTTTATAGTCGTGTATTCTCGATTAAGAATGAAAATGCAGCTGCGTTATCGCCCTGAGGACTAAGATAAAAATTAAACCCAAAAAAAAAACAGCAGATTAACGAACTAAATAAAAATATAAGTCCCATCCATTTGTTCGTATTTGTACAATAGTATATTACGACCAAATAAGAGAATTAAAAACTGCAAAACTTATTGATATCACCTAAATATTTCATAGCAGTTCTTCAGAAAGACTTATACACCTAAATTAAATGTTAAAGAATCTCACATATCAAATCCTACACTCTGATACTAACAATGTGCGTTACATTATTAGTATCATAAACCCATAAAACATTTAGTACTAAAACTTATTCAAATAGGAAGGGCTTACAGGTTAATCAGTAGAATCACGCCTTATTTGCTGAAAAATTATGCTTAAAATTTGAAAATGAATAGTTATTATTCTCGTTGAAAATAAAAATGTCACCGCCATCACTAACACCCTTCACCGCTGCACTGGAAAATACACCTTTGATAGTGATTTTCTTTTTTTTTTCTTCAAAAAAATTGTTTAACACTTTGACTTTCTCCCATATCGTGGAGGCAGTTTACAAACATAAATTGCACAAGGACAAACACCTACTTAATAAGTACTTATTCCGTGCGGGAATCGAATCCGCGGCTCTTAGTGTCGCAACTCAATGCTAAGCCATTGCATCACGGAGCCGTTAAGTATGGAACCTGATTGCCACCAAACGTGGTATAATCGGTAATTGGCTCTGCGATGGATAACTGCTAAATGAATGAAACTTTTTAAATGTTATCATAATAATACTCGTATATTTTATGATTAGTATTTTCGGTATATACTAATTTCAATTAAATATTTATGACTTAGTGCTTTTCAAGAATTTAGTTTTGAAACCTAATTGGAATTTTTAATAATAAGGCAGTCAGATTCTCACAATTCGACAAGTTTGAATAAAACTAGTTTCTACGGATTTTATCGCGTATATTATTAACTTATTTCATATTCCCAACGTTGCGAGGATTTACAGCACCCATGGTAACGAGGGAGAATGAGGTGTTCAAAGTCCCAATGTCATAGTTAACCCAGGCTGCTTCTAGACTAAAATTATAAAAAAAAATTCTGATCTATGTTCAACAAAACATTAGTTTTATTTAAATGTGTATTGTTCGCAATAACATAAGAAATCATCAGACACGTTTTATTTCTCAAACATTTATTTCAAACAGCAAAAAATTGTAACGCAGTAGTCAGGTAATATAACCACAGAGCCACACGATTGTCACATAATATAAAAGAATATCGTTTACCTTTGCAGATATATTTTTACCATATTTTTAGGATTTTGTATTAATTTAAATAAACATATTTATGGTATGAAATAACGTAAGAGTTTATATTTTCAACTGAATATCATAATATTATTTAGATCTAAGACGACCATTTTTTAATTAGCATCCGCGTACATGAAAAACTATTCATGGTCAGCTTTACGTATTTTTGGAAATACAGAAAATTTTAAATAAAGAGCAAAAAGGATTTCACTAAAATACTAAAATTGCAGCAGCAATATTCGACTTAGTAAAATATGAGTCATTTGTTTAGATAAAAGGATCCCGTCGTGTGCCACTTATGGACATGGCGAAAGCATTTGTAGACATAGACCTTTTAGTTTTAATAATAATAATAAATCTTTATTGATCAACAAAATTGTTTTACAACGATACTGAGACGTGGTGGAAATCTTCTTTTAAGTGAAAGAAAATTGTGTGTATGAAACAGAAGAAGAAGAAGATACATATCTGCAAAATTGCGCGTTCAGAGTTCTAGACTTAGTTTTTCCAATAACACATTACGTATTACGGGATAAACTAAGCCGTTATGGTGTAAGAGGTAATGCACTGAAATTAAAAATGTCTTAATGATTTCTTATATTTACGCGAGCACTACACATGATTAAAACTACTTTTACGGATGTTATCGCGTTTATTTTTACTTTTTATTTTTAATTCCCGACGTTTCGGGCGCTTTCCAGCACCCATGGTCACGGGGGACTGAGATGACTGACGTCCCGATGTCATTGTTAAACCCGGAGTACCTTCAGCTTTTTTAATTGTTGTTTATGGTCCGATCTATGCAAAATGAACTGACTATGTCTTGAGGTCTTGCAGTGGTACGCTTGGGTTTAGTTTTAATTTTATTGATTATAGGATCCCAAGCAGGTGGTAGTACCCAGCCTCCTTCTCTATTGAAATTAGGATGTTTTTTAATTTCAATAGCCTCACGTATCATCCTTGGTAGGAATCGGTGTTCTTTCGCGAGGATTTGTGGTCTATCAAATCTGATGTAATGGTTGGGGCCGTCTAGGATATGATCACAAACTGCAGACTTCCCGGAACGTTGATGCTTCACATCAGCTATATGTTCTTTTACGCGGGTCCTAATTGATCTTTTGGTTTGTCCTATATAAGAGAGACCACATTCACAATCAAGCTTGTACACTCCTGCATCTTGTAGAGGAATATGACACTTGACGGATGGTAGGAACTGACTAATCTTCTTCGGCGGCTTGTAGAATGTTCTAATAGAAGCTCGCTTCAAGATATAGCCAATCTTGTCTGTGACACCTCTGACATATGGTAGTACAGCAGGCACACGCTCGACTGTGGCCGGCTTCACTCGGTCACTGTGACGTAGGCGCGGGACCCGAAGCTTGTTGTCGTGCAGAACTTGCTTGACGTGCTGAAGCTCGGCGGCCAGGTGTTTGCTGTCACAGATCCCTCGTGCTCTCTGTAACAAAGATTTGCCCACGGTAGCTAACTGTGAAGGATGGTGGTGAGATTCACCGTTTAAATATCGGTTTGTATGGGTCTTTTCTCTATACACAGTGTGACCAATGGTGTTATTAGGATTTCGGATGACTAACACATCTAGGAAAGGTAAGGAATTATTTGCCTCTAACTCCATAGTAAATTGAATTTTAGAG
Source organism: Parnassius smintheus behrii (assembly GCA_036936625.1). Lineage (NCBI taxonomy): Eukaryota > Metazoa > Arthropoda > Insecta > Lepidoptera > Papilionidae > Parnassius > Parnassius smintheus. The sequence continues at coordinate 26,813,603 of JAUPFT010000024.1, forward strand.
TTTATGGAATTAAGATGTTCTAAAAATGCAGTTACTTTGTCTGATGGTAAAATTGTGAAAGTATCGTCTACGCACCGCTTGTAGATCTTTCGTGTAACAGGTGCAGTAAGGAGGGCTTTCTCCTCAAAGTCTTCCATGAATATATCGGCGACAATGGGAGATACAGGTGAGCCCATCGCCACACCATCTACTTGCTTGTAAAACTCTTCCTTCCACAATAGATAGCCAGATGTAAGGCAATGTCTTAGTAATACTGCATATTCTGCTGGCATGTTATTTTCCTCTTGTTTCCTAGTTATAATTGAGATGCAGTCTTCAACAGGTAGGGATGTAAATAGAGACTGAACATCAAAACTGACCATGGTTTCATTGTCAGTAAGATGTAGGTCTTTTATCTCACTGACAAAATGGTATGAATCCTTAGTGTGTGATCTTGTGTGTCCTATGAGTGGTGATAATATTTTAGCTAAGTATTGAGCCAATCTGTAAGTTGGCGAATCAATCTGACTCACTATTGGACGTAAAGGAGCATTCGGTTTGTGTATCTTTGGTAACCCATACAACTTCGGTGGTTTGGCACATGAAGGTATTATCGAATTAACGTCCAGATTCAATTTTTCGGAGTATTTCTTAATTAGATCGCTAGTTGTTTTAAGCGTATTAGTTGTAGGGTCTGTTTTGACGTTTCGATAAGTAGTTTCATCCGACAAAAGTTGTTGTATTTTAAAATTGTAATCTGACTTATCCATTATAACCGTAGAATTACCTACCTACCTGTTGAAGACTGCATCTCAATTATAACTAGGAAACTAGAGGAAAATAACATGCCAGCAGAATATGCAGTATTACTAAGACATTGCCTTACATCTGGCTATCTATTGTGGAAGGAAGAGTTTTACAAGCAAGTAGATTGTGTGGCGATGGGCTCACCTGTATCTCCCATTGTCGCCGATATATTCATGGAAGACTTTGAGGAGAAAGCCCTCCTTATTGCACCTGTTACACCAAGGATCTACAAGCGGTACGTAGACGATACTTTCACAATTTTACCATCAGACAAAGTAACTGCATTTTTAGAACATCTTAATTCCATAAACTCGAAAATTCAATTTACTATGGAGTTAGAGGCAAATAATTCCTTACCTTTCCTAGATGTGTTAGTCATCCGAAATCCTAATAACACCATTGGTCACATTGTGTATAGAAAAAAGACCCATACAAACCGATATTTAAACGGTGAATCTCACCACCATCCTTCACAGTTAGCTACCGTGGGCAAATCTTTGTTACAGAGAGCACGAGGGATCTGTGACAGCAAACACCTGGCCGCCGAGCTTCAGCACGTCAAGCAAGTTCTGCATGACAACAAGCTTCGGGTCCCGCGCCTACGTCACAGTGACCGAATGAAGCCGGCCACAGTTGAGCGTGTGCCTGCTGTACTACCATATGTCAGAGGTGTCACAGACAAGATTGGCTATATCTTGAAGCGAGCTTCTTTTAGAACATTCTACAGGCCGCCGAAGAAGATTAGTCAGTTCCTACCATCCGTCAAGTGTCATATTCCTCTACAAGATGCAGGAGTGTACAAGCTTCATTCTGAATGTAGTCTCTCTTATATAGGACAAAACAAAAGATCAATTAAGACCCGCGTAAAAGAACATATAGCTGATGTGAAGCATCAACGTTCCGGGAAGTCTGCAGTTTGTGATCATATCTTTGACGGCCCCAACCATTACATCAGATTTGATAGACCACAAATCCTCGCGAAAGAACACCGATTCCTACCAAGGATGATACGTGAGGCTATTGAAATTAAAAAACATCCTAATTTCAATAGAGAAGGAGGCTGGGTACTACCACCTGCTTGGGATCCTATAATCAATAAAATTAAAACTAAACCCAAGCATACCACTGCAAGACCTCAAGACATAGTCAGTTCATTTTGCATAGATCGGACCATAAACAATAATTAAAAAAGCTGAAGGTACTCCGGGTTTAACAATGACATCGGGACGTCAGTCATCTCAGTCCCCCGTGACCATGGGTGCTGGAAAGCGCCCGAAACGTCGGGAATTAAAAATAAAAAGTAAAAATAAACGCGATAAAATCCGTAAAGTAGTTTTAATCATGTGTAGTGTTCGCGTAAATATAAGAAATCATTATGTTAACCAGTACGGACTGGAAATAGCAAATAAAATACGCCGATTAGAAGATCTAAAGACCAAGCGCGCAAGATACATAACAGCTTTAAATTTCTTGAATAGATGCAGAGATCATAATCTCATTCCTACGTGTGTCAAGACATCCACTAAAAAAGACATTCGAGGAAGCGCTAAGATCTTAAATCAGGCTAGTAAAAAGTTGTTAATAACGGTGATTCAGCAAAAACGTACCGATCTATATTTCATAAACAAAACCATAGACAATTCGTCCAGTGAATTAAAGACAGTTTTATCGACATTTGATTATAAAAATTACATGGAAACTTTAGATAAACGCGAAACAACTAAATACAATGAATGCAAAAATAAACATATTGATAAATACCATAAATTAACAACTAAATCAAATGTCCAACATACGATATCGTTGACCACAGACACGAATCATAAACAACGCGCTGTCCACAACTTATCAAAACAAACACTGGACGACGCCACAATAAAAGTTTTAGAAAAAGGTATTAATTTCGCAATAACACCGCGAAAAATACCGTATGAGGACATTATCTGCAGTGTTTAGGACTGTCTGTATAAAAATAATATTGGTAATGAAGATTTAGAGGCCATACGTCAAGACATCTCGTCTATGTTACGTCGAAGTTCAGCGCCGAAATTAAATCTCCCCAAAAATGAATTTAACGCGTTGAAAAACTTACGCAACAGACCAGAGCTTACGATTCTCCGCGCAGATAAAGGTAATTCTACGGTTATAATGGATACGTCAGATTACAATTTTAAAATACAACAACTTTTGTCGGATGAAACTACTTATCGAAAGGTCAAAACAGACCCTACAACTAATACGCTTAAAACAACTAGCGATCTAATTAAGAAATACTCCAAAAAATTGAATCTGGACGTTAATTCGATAATACCTTCATGTGCCAAACCACCGAAGTTGTAGGGGTTACCAAAGATACACAAACCGAATGCTCCTTTACGTCCAATAGTGAGTCAGATTGATTCGCCAACTTACAGATTGGCTCAATACTTAGCTAAAATATTATCACCACTCAGAGGACACACAAGAGCACACACTAAGGATACATACCATTTTGTCAGTGAGATAAAAGACCTACATCTTACTGACAATGAAACCATGGTCAGTTTTGATGTTCAGTCTCTATTTACATCCCTACCTGTTGAAGACTGCATCTCAATTATAACTAGGAAACTAGAGGAAAATAACATGTGAGCAGAATATGCAGTATTACTAAGACATTGCCTTACATCTGGCTATCTATTGTGGAAGGAAGAGTTTTACAAGCAAGTAGATGGTGTGGCGATGGGCTCACCTGTATCTCCCATTGTCGCCGATATATTCATGGAAGACTTTGAGGAGAAAGCCCTCCTTACTGCACCTGTTACACCAAAGATCTACAAGCGGTGCGTAGACGATACTTTCACAATTTTACCATCAGACAAAGTAACTGCATTTTTAGAACATCTTAATTCCATAAACTCTAAAATTCAATTTACTATGGAGTTAGAGGCAAATAATTCCTTACCTTTCCTAGATGTGTTAGTCATCCGAAATCCTAATAATACCATTGGTCACACTGTGTATAGAAAAAAGACCCATACAAACCGATATTTAAACGGTGAATCTCACCACCATCCTTCACAGTTAGCTACCGTGGGCAAATCTTTGTTACAGAGAGCACGAGGGATCTGTGACAGCAAACACCTGGCCGCCGAGCTTCAGCACGTCAAGCAAGTTCTGCACGACAACAAGCTTCGGGTCCCGCGCCCACGTCACAGTGACCGAGTGAAGCCGGCCACAGTCGAGCGTGTGCCTGCTGTACTACCATATGTCAGAGGTGTCACAGACAAGATTGGCTATATCTTGAAGCGAGCTTCTATTAGAACATTCTACAAGCCGCCGAAGAAGATTAGTCAGTTCCTACCATCCGTCAAGTGTCATATTCCTCTACAAGATGCAGGAGTGTACAAGCTTCATTCTGAATGTAGTCTCTCTTATATAGGACAAACCAAAAGATCAATTAGGACCCGCGTAAAAGAACATATAGCTGATGTGAAGCATCAACGTTCCGGGAAGTCTGCAGTTTGTGATCATATCCTAGACGGCCCCAACCATTACATCAGATTTGATAGACCACAGATCCTCGCGAAAGAACACCGATTCCTACCAAGGATGATACGTGAGGCTATTGAAATTAAAAAACATCCTAATTTCAATAGAGAAGGAGGCTGGGTACTACCACCTGCTTGGGATCCTATAATCAATAAAATTAAAACTAAACCCAAGCATACCACTGCAAGACCTCAAGACATAGTCAGTTCATTTTGCATAGATCGGACCATAAACAATAATTAAAAAAGCAGAAGGTACTCCGGGTTTAACAATGACATCGGGACGTCAGTCATCTCAGTCCCCCGTGACCATGGGTGCTGGAAAGCGCCCGAAACGTCGGGAATTAAAAATAAAAAGTAAAAATAAACGCGATAAAATCCGTAAAGTAGTTTTAATCATGTGTAGTGTTCGCGTAAATATAAGAAATCATTATATTAACCAGTACGGACTGGAAATAGCAAATAAAATACGCCGATTAGAAGATCTAAAGACCAAGCGCGCAAGATACATAACAGCTTTAAATTTCTTGAATAGATGCAGAGATCATAATTTCATTCCTACGTGTGTCAAGACATCCACTAAAAAAGACATTCGAGGAAGCGCTAAGATCTTAAATCAGGCTAGTAAAAAGTTGTTAATAACGGTGATTCAGCAAAAACGTACCGATCTATATTTCATAAACAAAACCATAGACAATTCGTCCAGTGAATTAAAGACAGTTTTATCGACATTTGATTATAAAAATTGCATGGAAACTTTAGATAAACGCGAAACAACTAAATACAATGAATGCAAAAATAAACATATTGATAAATACCATAAATTAACAACTAAATCAAATGTCCAACATACGATATCGTTGACCACAGACACGAATCATAAACAACGCGCTGTCCACAACTTATCAAAACAAACACTGGACGACGCCACAATAAAAGTTTTAGAAAAAGGTATTAATTTCGCAATAACACCGCGAAAAATACCGTATGAGGACATTATCTGCAGTGTTTAGGACTGTCTGTATAAAAATAATATTGGTAATGAAGATTTAGAGGCCATACGTCAAGACATCTCGTCTATGTTACGTCGAAGTTCAGCGCCGAAATTAAATCTCCCCAAAAATGAATTTAACGCGTTGAAAAACTTACGCAACAGACCAGAGCTTACGATTCTCCGCGCAGATAAAGGTAATTCTACGGTTATAATGGATACGTCAGATTACAATTTTAAAATACAACAACTTTTGTCGGATGAAACTACTTATCGAAAGGTCAAAACAGACCCTACAACTAATACGCTTAAAACAACTAGCGATCTAATTAAGAAATACTCCAAAAAATTGAATCTGGACGTTAATTCGATAATACCTTCATGTGCCAAACCACCGAAGTTGTAGGGGTTACCAAAGATACACAAACCGAATGCTCCTTTACGTCCAATAGTGAGTCAGATTGATTCGCCAACTTACAGATTGGCTCAATACTTAGCTAAAATATTATCACCACTCAGAGGACACACAAGAGCACACACTAAGGATACATACCATTTTGTCAGTGAGATAAAAGACCTACATCTTACTGACAATGAAACCATGGTCAGTTTTGATGTTCAGTCTCTATTTACATCCCTACCTGTTGAAGACTGCATCTCAATTATAACTAGGAAACTAGAGGAAAATAACATGTGAGCAGAATATGCAGTATTACTAAGACATTGCCTTACATCTGGCTATCTATTGTGGAAGGAAGAGTTTTACAAGCAAGTAGATGGTGTGGCGATGGGCTCACCTGTATCTCCCATTGTCGCCGATATATTCATGGAAGACTTTGAGGAGAAAGCCCTCCTTACTGCACCTGTTACACCAAAGATCTACAAGCGGTGCGTAGACGATACTTTCACAATTTTACCATCAGACAAAGTAACTGCATTTTTAGAACATCTTAATTCCATAAACTCTAAAATTCAATTTACTATGGAGTTAGAGGCAAATAATTCCTTACCTTTCCTAGATGTGTTAGTCATCCGAAATCCTAATAATACCATTGGTCACACTGTGTATAGAAAAAAGACCCATACAAACCGATATTTAAACGGTGAATCTCACCACCATCCTTCACAGTTAGCTACCGTGGGCAAATCTTTGTTACAGAGAGCACGAGGGATCTGTGACAGCAAACACCTGGCCGCCGAGCTTCAGCACGTCAAGCAAGTTCTGCACGACAACAAGCTTCGGGTCCCGCGCCCACGTCACAGTGACCGAGTGAAGCCGGCCACAGTCGAGCGTGTGCCTGCTGTACTACCATATGTCAGAGGTGTCACAGACAAGATTGGCTATATCGTGAAGCGAGCTTCTATTAGAACATTCTACAAGCCGCCGAAGAAGATTAGTCAGTTCCTACCATCCGTCAAGTGTCATATTCCTCTACAAGATGCAGGAGTGTACAAGCTTGATTGTGAATATGGTCTCTCTTATATAGGACAAACCAAAAGATCAATTAGAACCCGCGTAAAAGAACATATAGCTGATGTGAAGCATCAACGTTCCGGGAAGTCTGCAGTTTGTGATCATATCCTAGACGGCCCCAACCATTACATCAGATTTGATAGACCACAGATCCTCGCGAAAGAACACCGATTCCTACCAAGGATGATACGTGAGGCTATTGAAATTAAAAAACATCCTAATTTCAATAGAGAAGGAGGCTGGGTACTACCACCTGCTTGGGATCCTATAATCAATAAAATTAAAACTAAACCCAAGCATACCACTGCAAGACCTCAAGACATAGTCAGTTCATTTTGCATAGATCGGACCATAAACAATAATTAAAAAAGCTGAAGGTACTCCGGGTTTAACAATGACATCGGGACGTCAGTCATCTCAGTCCCCCGTGACCATGGGTGCTGGAAAGCGCCCGAAACGTCGGGAATTAAAAATAAAAAGTTAAAATAAACGCGATAAAATCCGTAAAAGTAGTTTTAATAATAATGTCTTACTTAAAAGATAGGACACAAAAAACTGTAATCAGTCAAATCTGGATCTCTAAAAGCTAAGAAAATATATACACGTCTAATAATCGGACAATTAAGCATGGCGTTCCCCAAGGTAGTGTTTTGGGTTCTTTGCTTTTTATAATATACTAGCTTGTCAGGCAGACGTTGTTCTTCCCTTTTCGACGACCTTTTGTCATGTCCTATTAAAAATCCTTAAATTCGCAAAACAAAAATCGTGGGTCACCCATGGGCAAAGAAACTATCCTATCTCTCAAGTTGGACCAAACTGCACACGGTACAATGCATCGCGGACGAACAACGTGACACGTAATTTATATATATTAACATATCAATAATATTGTTGAATCTAGTAAATACGCAAAAAAATTGTTTGCGGATTATAGCACTATTTTTGTACAATGTAATAGTATAACAAAATATCAAAATAATAACTCTACTGTTGAAAACATTATCAAATGTTTAAAAGTAAATAATCTAAAAGTTAATTCAGAAAAAACAAAAATAATGCAATTTACGTACAGAAAAAGTACTTCAGCTTACTGAAACTTAGTACTTGATCACATATATGTTATAATGTGGGAAAATTTAAAAATATTTTAAATAATTTTCTTATAAATAAATATTATTATAATATCAATGATTTTCTATTTATTCTCTGTTTACTAAATTAAATTGTTATTTAATTTGTTTCATCTATATTTCATTTTATACGTGAATATATACATTATTTAATTTACTTATTAAAAGAAAATGCTTGATCACAATTCCGCCTGGTGATAAGTGGTGATGTAGTGCAGTACTTTACCAAATTGCACTGTCTTAGCATAACAAAAACCTATTCACTTTTGCTTTGAAGACGCCCTTATTGTATTAGGATGGAAAAATGGACGTCGGCAAAGTATTTCAAACCTTTGCTGTACGCATTACAAAAGAAGAAGAAAACCGTTTGGTTCTTATACGTGAAATATTGACAACAGAGAGATGAACACCCGTCAACAGCTTGGTTGTCGATGGTGGAAACGAGAGGGAGAGGTTAAAGCGTGTAATTCCTGCGCACACTCACCGAAATGCATCCTATAGAATACTAAGACTACCCTATGCCTGTGTTCGAGGCTGACAAGATTGGTTTCAATTAAACCAAGTTCTCCAATGAGACTTTTAACCTGTCTCTGCACTGAGTCCACTGCCGTCGGGTGGAATTTTGCACCACCAGCAAATATATGACAGCAATACTCCGTGCACGACCGGACTTGTACTTTTTATAAGAGAAAAATCTGCCCCGGTATGAAGTACCGTCACAACCTTGCAAGGAAACCTAGTTTTCTTGGCCCTGGGCTCAATGAACTGACCCTAGTTGAGGTTCAGAGAAAATTTAACTACTAACAGCTGAAGGCAGTCAGTGTATTCCAAGCATACATCCCGGAAAGTACAAGCCAGGGTGAGCGGGCTCCTTTTAGCGGTGAAAAGACACACTTGTGTTTTGGAGGCGTTAAGTCTCAGAAGATTGGCATCGCCCCATCCTGAAACTGCCTACAGTGAGTGATTTGCACGCTCAACCATAGCTTCAATTTCGGACTGATTTGGTTGATACCTCTCCACAAATATACTATAGCCTGTAAACCCACAGACAAATATCAGGAATAAGCGGATCATGAATATGCTCTAGAAAGAGTTGCGGAGAAAACAGAATCCTGAGGAACTCCGACGTTTGTTGTGTTAGGACTAGACGAGCAGCCATCGATGGTGACTCGAAGAGATCGTTCACTCAGAAATTCCTTCACCCAGTTAATCAGGTCAGTTAATAAGCCGTCCGCTGGGATCTTCCCCAGAAGGCTAGCATCCTAAATCCTGTCAACGGCCTTCGAGACATCAAAGAAAACAGGGCTTCCAACTGTTCAAGGTTCAAAGGCTTTGCCCCATATGTGAGTGGCATACGCTAGTAGGTCCCAGTTGATCGATTTTGGCGAAACCTGTACTGGTGGTTACTGAGGATATCATTCTGCTCTAGGTATGTCTTGAAATGGGCGTTCAATATACGCTCTATAATCTTACAGAGTATGGAAGTATTATGCTATATGGTATTTCATAGAAGTGGTATAAAATTATAACTTTGTCAACCTGTGAAATCGAAGAAATGAAATTGAATTTAATTGAAAAAAAAGGAACTACAGAAATCGAATTACTACTAACAAAAACAAAGTCATTAAATTATTCGGCATTTAGAATTTTTTAAAAAAAATTCCAATTCATTAAATTGCCAATGAAGGCATACGAATCTGAGATGTGGTTTCCTTGCTGCGTGATCGTGTGATAAAAAATAAGGTTATTCAGCGATCTATCGAGAGGGCTACACTCGGAGTTTCTATGTGTGATAGATTTCTTAATGAGAATATCCGCATTAGAATTAGAGTGACCGACATTGCTCAATGATAAAATGACCGAAATGGCCGATCAGTAACCTAAAGTGGCAATGTGTCGGTCATATAGCTTGAAGAATATGTTTGTTACTAAACTAACGTCTTGGTTTTTAATATCTTTGTGCCATGTTTTTTCTTACTTAAGTATACTTATTATATATATATATATATATATATATATATATATATATATATATATATATATATATATATATATATATATATATATATATATATATATATATATATATCATCATCATCATCATCATCATCATCATCATCATTACAGCCTTTCACAAGTCCACTGCTGAACATAGGCCTCCCCCAAGTAATGCCACAAAGCACGGTCCCGAGCCACCTGCACCCATCGACTTCCCGCATGTCTTACCAGGTCGTCACTCCATCTAGTGGGGGGTCGCCCTACACTACGCCTACCGGTACGAGGCTGCCACTCGAGAACCTTTCTTCCCCATCGGTTATCGGTTCTTCGAGCTATATGGCCGGCCCATTGCCACTTCAGCTTACTAATCCGTTGGGCTATGTCGGTCACTCTGGTTTTACTGCGGATATCCTCATTTCTGAGTCTATCACGCAGAGAAACTCCGAGCATAGCCCTCTCCATAGCTCGCTGAGCGACCTTAAGCGTCCTCATACGGCCAGCAGTGAAGGACCACGTCTCAGATCCATAAGTCATCACTGGCAACACGCACTGGTTGTACAATCTAGTTTTTAGAGATTGAGGTATACCTATATATATATATATATATATATATATATATATATATATATATATATATATATATATATATATATATATATATATATACCCTTAAATGAATCCATTTCCAAATAAAAAAGAGCCAACAACCGATGGATAAGAAAGGTTCTAAGAAACTAGCAGGAAATCGATATATGAAGCTAACTCAGAATTTTATTTTATATTATTCCTTATAGAATCACAAACCAACACAGCATAGGCCATGTTCGCTTCAAAATAAATATAAAAAGATTTGTACATCCACTTTTGTGCTAAAACTGTACCAAATGACTATGAGTTCGTAGAATATCTAATGTCAAGTTATCATTTGCATATGATAGATGCAAACAGTAGCATATATATTTTGCCAAGAAACGCTTAAGATCGAGATGTCCCACTTTTCTTAAGCTTATCCTCCAATGGATATCAGTATGTCATATATTAAGGATTTTCGCTTTGTATCCGAGAGAATCTATCTGTAATCATCAAGGACTGTAAATACCCGAAGCCACACATTTCAATACTGCTGTTAATTTTTTTTGTTTTGCGCCCGAAGCAATTAAAGGGCTACCCTATACGTAGGGAGGCGGAAAATGCGTTACGCGTACCACGATAGCCGGTATATCGTGGTTATGAGTGACTCACTGTCCTACCGGGGACCCTAAGTGATACCCTCTAAAAACCGCCTTTGGGGACAGGCAGCTGGCTGATTAAGCTTTATTGTGCCTTATCTTTTGGGAAAAGAGGGCGCAGGTGGCTACGAGCCGCTGAGGGAGTGCCTACGAAGGCAAATTAATATTAGTTGATATAATAATTTAATTTAATTAGAGTTGGCCTGAGCCGCCAGGAGGCAGTTCAGGTCGTTTGTTAGTTTATTAGGCGGGCCCGAGAGAGAGTTTCTCGGCCTGCGGGCTCGATAAGGAGAGGGGGGTGGGGCTGCATAAGTAGCTGCCTCACGAATTAAATGATTTGATTTCTTATATTTACGCGAACACTACACATGATTAAAACTACTTTTACGATGAGATGAGAGTCATCTCAGTCCCCCGTGACCATGGGTGCTGGAAAGCGCTCGAAACGTCGGGAATTAAAAATAAAAAGTAAAAATAAACGCGATAAAATCCGTAAAAGTAGTTTTAATCATAAATGATTTGAGTGCGACTCTGAGGCTTTGAAGAAGTTCTCAGAGAGTTTTTGGAGAAATTGTTGGATTGTGGGGAGCTCTAGGTCCCGATGAAGGTCAGCATTACGAACGTATCAAGGTGCGTTCGCAGCTCGACGACAGAAAAGGTTTTGAACTATTTGGAGTTCATTAAAAATTTTAGGATTGGCGTGGGCAAAAACGGGGCCCGCTTATGACATGAATGGTCGTATACAGAGCTTATAAAGGGTACGCTTGTTTCTAAGGGACATTTTACTGTGTCGGCCCAACATATTGTTGAGCCTACTCAGATAGAACCGTGCGTGACGGGTTACTCTTTTGACGTGGGGCCTGAAAGTGAGCCCTGTGTCTAGAGTGACACCTAAATATTTGGCGGTCGTATGCTAGGGGACAGGGGTCCCTAGCATACGTATTGGTGGAGTGTTTTTGAGACGGCGTCGTTTAAAATCGAAGTGAACGGTGGAGCTCTTCTCCGGGTTCACATCGATGCGCCATTTTTTGAACCAAGCTCCTAGGTCATCGACTGACTTTTGAATCCTGTTCCGTATGAAGAGTAGTGAGATACCTTTGCAGTAGATAGCAGTGTCGTCTGCGAAGAGGGAGAGCTGAACACCTTTCGACGGGATGGGAATGTCGTTGGTGAACAGGATGTACAGCAGAGGAGCAAGTACTGAGCCCTGAGGGACACCAGCCTTGATAGTTTGCTGTGAAGATAGCGTGCCTTCGTGTCTAAAACGAAAGGTACGATGCTTTAAGTAGGAGGCCACGAGACGTACTAGACGATCGGGGAGACCTATTTTGTAGAGCTTGTAGATAAGGCCTGTATGCCAGACTCTATCGAAAGCTTTAGCTATGTCGAAAAAGACCGCGATGGGCCTATGACGACGAGGATAGAAACCGCTGAGGATATATTCCACAATGCGGTAAACTTGTTGGGGACATGAGTGTTGGGCTCGCAAACCGAATTGATGGGGAATGATAAGAGGGTCACCGTCTGTGGGAAACAGATAGCGCCTCATACGTGTTTGGATGACTCTTTCGAAGAGCTTGCCCATTGCCTTGAGGAGGCTAATGGGGCGATGACTGGAGGGGAGGTTGAGAGGCTTGCCTGGCTTGGGAATTCCAATCACAGTTGCCTCTTTCCACGTAGTGGGAAAGTAACTAAGGTTGAAGCAGGCGTTGAAGATAATAGATAAAAAGGTTAACACCTGCTCAGGAAAGTGTTTTAGGGCTTGGTTGGAGATGCCATCCGCGCCCGGAGCCTTTTTAGGCTTAAGTCCTTTGATGAGGGATGAAATCTCATCATTGGACACAGAGATAGGTTCGGAAGCCGTAGGGGGTGAGTTCCGGCGGTGGACCTCATCCTCCACTGCCTGGACGTGTGGGGGGTCGACGGGTTGAGAGCTAGGAGAGCATTGTGCGGCAATGCTATCTGCAAAGCACTGAGCCTTTTCCTCGTCATCGAAGGCAACCGTGCCGTCGGGACGGGAGAGTTGGGGAGTGTGGGTGATAGCGTCTATGCGGAGGGCTCTGGCCATCTAATAGTACGCTGTATGAGATGGAGAGATATTCTCCATGAGTTTACTCTTTTCGAGGTCTCGAAATTCAGAGAGGCGGAAACGGAGTTCTCGTTGAAGATGATTGGCCGCGCGCCTATATTCGGTGGTGGGATATTTTGCTGCTCTCCGGAAAGCAGCTTTTTTGGCTTTTAATAGGTTGCTAATATGTAGGGGAAGCCCACTATGCGGGACGACCCTTTCGTTCTCCTTAAGGGAGGATTTAATAAGGGTGGAGAGTGAATCGACCGCGGTGTCGATTTTTTCGGGACTGTCTAAGTCCGACGGTAGGGAGATGGTAGAGTGCTGTGAGTCCAGAGCTTTAGCTAGGGACTCCTTGAATCCCTTCCAGTTAGTGAAGGTTTTCGTGTGTGTTGGGGGAGGTGGCTGATAGCCAAGAATGAGGGAGACCGGTCGGTGATCGGATCCTAGATCGTCTAGTGTCTCGATTGCTCTGAGGTTGAGAGAAACTCCTTGGAGTAACGCAAAATCTAGTACATCGGGGGCGTGATAGATGTTATCGGGAAAGTGAGTAGCACCGCTGGGACTATGGACGGTAATATCAAGAGACTGCGTGATATCGAGCAGTATCTTGCCACTAGGGGACGTAGTACGGCATGTCCATTCAGTATGCTTAGAGTTAAAATCTCCAAACATAATGACTGAATTGCCTAAAGATAAAATGGCCTCAAAATCTTTTTTGAGGGGATGGGTTCCTGAAGGGATGTAACAGGAGGCTATGAGGATGGACTGATGTCCAGTCATAGCTAGCCTGCATACCGTGGCTTCCATGTTGGTAAGCTGCGGAGTAGAAATGGGCGAGCAATGAAGTGTCTTCTTGTAATAAATGGCCTCGGCGGTCGGGTCTGTCATTACGAAGAAGAGAGAAGTTTTTATTAGAAAGGCCTTTAGTGTCCTTAGTTTTGAGATTAGTTTCCTGTAGGAGGAGGAAATCGACTTCACGATTCCGAAGAAAGAGCTTAAGCTCTGGGAGGTTATTTCGCAAACCGCGAATATTGAATGATACAAGCGGTAAACCCTTAGGTTTGATACGACCTTGAGATTTTGGTAGAGCAATCTGCTCTGTCATTGAAGTTAAGTTAATTAAGTTAACTTAACTTGCAACGCTAACAGGAGATTATTATGCTCTGCAAGAGCGAGGAGACGTTCTTGGGGGGACTTCGCAGCGTGTAGTTTGCGTGCTACTACCGTGATTTCCCTGATGTCAATATACCTAATAGCGGAATATAGTGTATTGTAGTCATCAGCTGTGGGCTCTGACTCATAGGAGTAGGAGGTTGTCCGCGGTGGGTCTGCCTTTTTGGGGCCCCAGGGAAAGACTGGAGGCTGCATAGGCTTGGAGAAGCCCGGAGGGGGCCGAATTATGCCCTGAGGGGGCCTAGGGGGACCCTGAGAGGGTCTAGAGAAGCCCTGGATGGGCTGAGAAAGGCCCCGACGGGGTCGTTGGTGGAGGACCGGGAATGAGCGGTCATTAACCGGCGGTGGAGCTTGCCTACTGGGGCGAGGTTGAGGTGCGCAGGGGCAACACCTGTAGTTAGCCGGGTGTCCTGTCTGTTTGCACAGGACACATGCGGGCGGGGATTCGGCGTCTTTGGGCCGGGGACACTCTTTAGTGTTGTGGGGTTCGAGACACTTAACGCACCTGGGTGGAGGGGAGCAGTTGGCCGCCGAATGACCATATAGTTGGCAGCGGTGGCACTGCGCTGGGAAACCGCGCCTATGTGGGGGCTCAACCTTCACTCTCGACAGGCCACACACCCTGCGTACCTGCCGGAAGATGGCTTTTGCCTCCGGCACGTTGATAGGATGACTAGGGCAAGGTTGAATCTCTTGCCCGTTCTACTGTGCATTTTGTGCACGGCTTCCACGGGGAAGCCTTGGGACTTAAGTTCCTCAAGGATTTCCTTGTTGGAGAATTCAAAAGGGACGCCTCGGATGACGGCCCTGACTTTATGCTCTTCCGGGTGACCGTAAGTGTGATAAGAAACTCGTTCGGCTGTGAATAGCCTGGTGAGTTGACGGAAATCCTCGATCGAGCTGGGGATGATTTTGATAGCCTCCCCGAGGTTGACGGCATTGTCGTACTTGATTCCTGCGTCGTAGCAGGTTTTCGATAGTTGGGTAAATTTTGCCTTGTCTCTTAGGAAGACAGGGGGCGGGACTTGCTTTTTAGCAAGGACTGGAGCACATCGAGAGGATGGTTTTGTCGGAGTTGAGATGTCTAGAGACATAAGTGAGACGGCAGCAGCGGCAGGGGCTGCTGAGATAGGGGGGGGGGGTACGTTTTAACGCGGCGCGCTTACCGTTGCGCTTGGAGTTAACAGTGGTAAATGTAGACTCCCCGGTTCCGTCGGAGTCATAGGACTCCGATGAACCGGAGCCTGAAGTGGTGGCGGGCCTCTTCCGGGAGCCCGGCGCCGAGGACTCGGAGCATGCGTACTCCATCTCTAAGGGGGCAGAAGACTCAAGGGGGGCAAAAGAGTTCCTCGTTTCGAGGTATGTCGCGATTACTGGCGGCGTATGGTGTGCCTGAGGGGCAGGGAGGGGAGCCTGGGCGGCGATGGTGGCGATGGCGGCGAGGACCGTCTCATTGATATTTAAACCATATTGGTTTATGGTGGAGCCACGTGTCTAAGGCTGCCGAAGTCTAATTCCCCGGTCGAATCTTGAACCTATTACGCGAGATATTAACTAAAGTGGACTGTATATGCGATTGCTTCTACGCTTACGTAAAGCGACTACTATAGCATGCGGTATAATGCACTCGCTCTTCCCTAAACTAAACTATTATTGTGCCAAATCGCTGAAAAGGAATCCTGCCTGATTAGGAGAACACAAATTTGAGCGGGTTAAAACAATTATATCAGGCAGGCGGTAAATAAAGGAATATTGACTCACCGGGGTTTCTTCTATTTGTGTAGAGCACTATAGCTGCAACTTCTGGAACTTCTTCTAGACAGACACTCTGGGGCCCCAGGGGTGCGTCGGGAGAGAAGTGTTGTAGTTTCAACGACGACTGCGGCGGAAAGAGGACGCGCAACGGTCGCGCGTGTCTTATATATCCTCGGCTCCGATGATTACGTGACATTCTAGAATCATCTTCTTGCCCCTCCCACCCCACCACCCCGATATGTCGATAGGAGGGTATGAATGATATCGTTTTTTCGGAAAGGAACAAGCGACTTATGGCACCTACCGTCCGATATAAAATAAACACGATTGGGTTTTCCGCGCAACCATCTCCCCCGCCCTTGAAGGGTTTCCTTCAAAATTAACTAAAACAACTAGAGCTAAGATCAACTAACAAATAACTAACTAACGCTAAGATTACCTAAATTTAACTACAATGTTAATCTAGAAAGCTAATTTAAATTATGGAAGAGGCAGGGGGCACAAACGGACAACCGGACGCAAGTAAGACCCAACCGTGGTCTTAACGCGAGCTATCCTAACTACTCCGTCGGAACCGGGAAAGACCTCTTCGACAATTCCTAACGGCCAGTGGAGAGGCGGTGTATTCTCTTTGGTGAGCACAACTACAGTTCCTACAGCTAAAGGCTCAGTTGCTGTGTTCCATTTTTGCCGAGACTGCAAAGTATGCAAGTATTCCATCCTCCATCGTTTCCAAAACGATTGCACTAACCGATCTAATAATTTGTGGCGCGCGAAAATGCTAAGTCTGTTCTCATCCATATCTGCGGCTGGCAAATACTTTAAAGGCGTTAAATTCAAAAAATGTGCTGGAGTTAGAGCCAGCGGTTCCGAGGGGTCACTAGACAATGTACGACAAAGTGGGCGACTATTCATTACGCATTCAATTTGAGCGAGCACCGTACTTAGCTCTTCGAAGGACAAAATTTGATCTCCTATTACTCGGTATAAATGACTTTTTAGACTCTTGATATTAGTCTCCCAATTGCCCCCAAAATGACTCGCGGCTGGGACGTTCAGAGACCACTCAATGCGGTTCTCGGCTAGAATGTGAGCGAACTCCGAATTATAATACTTGCTAGCTAAGAGCTCATGTAGTTCCGATAGAATACGTTTTGCACCGACGTAGTTCGTACCGTTATCCGAATACAATCTACTTACAGGGCCACGGCGGGAAAGAAATCTTTTAAATGCACCCATAAAGCCTGCTGTGCTTAGATCACCGACGAGTTCTATATGCACCGCTCGAGTAGTTAGACATACGAAAATGCAGACGTAAGCCTTTGTGGATCTTATACCACGCCCGCGAGTGAGCGTGACCTTAAACGGACCAGCGAAATCAGACCCGGTGTGCGTGAAGGGCTTTACTGATTGTATTACTTTACAAGATCTAAGTTCCGCCATTTCCGGAAATGACGGCTTGGGGCGTGCCCGAAAGCAAGCTATACATCTGTGCACCCGATTGCGTATTAAACTACGTGCAGAAAGAATCCAATAATTCTGACGCAAAATCGACATCAACAAGTCGGGGCCAGCGTGCGAGTTCAATTTATGATGGTAATCGATTAATAAGTTCATGATATGGTCTTTGCGCGGTAAAACAATAGGGTGCCGTTGGTCGAAACTCAATTGCGAGTTGGACAAGCGTCCACCTACCCTTACAATCCCATCCTGTAAAAATGGCTTAAGGCGTTGAAAGGCGCGACTACAAGCTCTATTCGATTGTAATCTTCTAATTTCTTCAGAGAAGTGCGCACGTTGAAGTTCACGTAATACTAGTGACTCGGCATAGTTGTAATTGGATGCCAAGACATACGAACGTCGCGGTAACAGACGAAGGTTCGAAGTCGGTTATTGGCCATTGCGAGGGATCCAAGTGAACCCAAGCAGGTCCGTGGAACCAAAGCGGGTGGTCCATTATTTGCATCGGGGTGAGTCCACGGGATAGACAATCGGCGGGGTTTTCCGTACCGGACACGTGATAAAAGTTCCGCGTTTCTAACTCGTCTTGTATCTTGGCCACTCGGTTCGCAACAAACGTATCCCAACGGTGGGGTGAAGAATGAACCCAGCATAAGGCGACGGTGGAGTCGGAAAAGGCAAATATCCTTTCTATGTGAACTCTATCCATACATGCGCTGATAACTGCGGTAATAAGCCTGGTGAGTACTCTTATTGCGCAAAGCTCTAAGCGCGCCAGAGAGACAACCTTACGGAGGGAGACTCTCGACTTAGAACTAATGAGGCTAATCGAATTTCTACCATTATTCTGGACGTGGAAATATACAACGCCCCCGTAAGCCTTCTCGCTGGCGTCTGCAAACCCAACGACCGTTATGGCGCTATTCCTATCTACGTTTATATGACGCGGTATTTTAATTTCTCTTAATAAAGGAAGTTCCTCTCTAAAGCGCTGCCACAACCGAACAATGCTGTCAGGCGGCGAGTCATCCCAGTCGCATTCCAATAACCAAAGTTGTTTAATCAAAAGCTTAGCGTATAATACCACCGGAGCTACGAAACCCATGACGTCCCATAATCTAGCAACGCATGACAGTATTGTGCGCTTTGTGCATTTCTCTACGGGCGGATTTACCTTAAGGCTAAACACGTCGGACTCTGGTGACCAACACCGACCGAGCACCTTGTGTGTATCAGAATCGTCGAATTCCTTTATCGCCGAAAGACGGTGTGATAGTGGTATTGTATCCAAAACCGGACGCGAAATACTAGTCCACTTCACAAGATCGAACTGACCCGATTTCATGAGCCTTATAACCTCGGCGGTGGTTAGGGTTGCCTCCTCCACGCTATCGACCGAGTACACAAAATCATCCATATATAATCCGCTCTCAATTGCCCTCTTAGCTTTAGGATACGAGGGACCTTCATCGTGAGCGAGCTGTCTCACCGTGCGTAACGCATGAAATGGGCTCGACTTTAAACCAAAACAAACGCGGTTAAATTCAAACACCATTAGAGGTTCCTTTGGGTTGAAACGATATAAAATGCGTTGGAATCTACGGTCGCATTCACGGACCCCTATGCAAAGAAACATTTGGCGAATATCGGCGGATAGTGCTATACTAAACAAACGAAAATTGACTATTATATTAAATAAACTGCCCTGTAAATTTTGCCCACTATAGAGGATATCGTTAAGCGACAGGTGAGTGCTAGTTTTAGCACTAGCGTCGAGCACTACACGTAACTTAGATGTAAGTTTGTCCTCTCTAATGACTCCGTGGTGTGGTATGAAATACGACGGTGTGTCTTCGTAGTTATCTAATTTCGAAGCCACAAGTGAGATGTAACCTTCTCTTATATATTCGTTAATGACGCCGTCGTAAGCTTCCTTTAACTGGGGTGAAGCGAGCATCCTACGCTCCAAGCTGTAGAAACGTTTTTCCGCCATTTGACGCGAATCGCCGAGAGATAAAACATCTCCTTTAAAGGGTAGCGCTACACTATATCTACCGTCGCGATCACGAACGGTCGTGCGGACGTAAATTTCCTCGCATAACCTGTCATCTGAGCTAGCTATGGGTGGGACGTTCACCTCCTCCATCTCCCAAAATTTGCGGACTAACGACTCGAGCGGTTCGACAGCCATACCACAATAAGAGGTTGCCGAAATACTATCTATGATGGGGGCGGAGCCAAGGATCACATAGCCCAATACGGTTTCCAGTGCGTAAGGCGCGGTATGCGAGGAGTTGCCCCTGACCTTATTGTTTAACAAAAGATGAGGGAAAAGCGATGCTCCAATGAGCATGTCTATGTTTCCAGGAACGGCGTAAGTGTCGTCCGCCAGAGTCAAATTCTTAAATTCAATCATTGTCAAGGTGTCAACCGAAACGGTTGGCAACCGTTCAGTGACCCTATCTACTACTAGTGCATTTATATCAAAGTTAACATTACGATCTATCCGAGAATAAAATTTTAAATTTATATATCCCTGTGTCGCTTTACTAATACCTCCGATGCCTTTAATTACCGGACATGAAAGTGACCTATTTATTACTAAGCCTAAGCGCTGACAACATTGTCGCGTTATAAAGCTATTTTGGGCTCCGCTGTCCAGTAGTGCACGGACGCTTTATTCGTTTCCACGCGAATCCCTAACCAAAATACGTGCCGTACCCAGTAACACGATTGAAGGAGGTTGTGCTCCCATATTTGCCAATGAGCACAGAGCGACATCACCAGGTCGACCGCTAGAATCGTTGACCTTAGTAGGGGCGAATTCCTTGTCCGCTTTACTTGACGCCGCTATGTTGCTATTTTCAAAATGTAATAGCGTGTGATGTTTCTTGGCGCACTTGCTACATACGGAACTCGAATTGCATTTTGCAACTAAATGCTTATCGCTTAAGCAGTTCAAACATAGGTTGTTTGTCTTTACTAATTTATAACGCTCGCTTGGTGAATATTTACGAAAAGTCGCACAATTATATAAATTACCGTGTTTATCTTTACATACTATACAAGTATGCTGGAGTGATGTTGGCGTAGCGGTTACGTAAGTTAACGACCCTGCTATTTTAGATGGTTGAGTCCGTCTATGGTCGACGCACCTTTTAATCTCCTGTTTAACGTTCGGAGAGCGCTGCATCACCTTTATTTGATCTCGCACGAACGATGCTAATGAATGAAAGGAAGGCATCTCCGAGCTACGATGCTCCATTTCAAACGCACGCACGGTGTCGGGGTCTAATTTCTTTAATGCAACATGGAGAAACACCACGTCCATAAGATCATTAAATTTCAAATTCTTAAGTGCAGCCACCGATGCCACAAATTTATCTAGAAACTGCTCTATGCCGTTGATGTTCGCGGATGATATAGGTTTAAGATCGAATATCTGGTTCAAATATTCGGAAGCTAACATTCTCCTATCTTCATATTTAGTTTTAAGCGTTTCGAATATTAATAAGTAATTGTTTGCTGTAGGTGTAAAACCAGAGCAGATCGACTGTGCCCTGCCACTAAGTTTACTAATTAAGTAATATAATTTTTCGGCGTCCGATAACGATGGGTTATTGTGTATATTGTTTTGAAAACTACTGAAGAAGAAGGGCCACGTCTTAATATTTAATTTGGTCTAATATTCTCTCGTAATCTATCCGCACAGAATCTATCGTTTCGATTTCGTTCAAAAAGGTTTCCCGCACTGCTTCTATATTAATGTTCTTTATATAATCACTTATATTCTGCATACGCGAAAAGAGTATGTCCCTCTTGGCATAAAGCGTTTTAATTTTGATTTCACTTCCACTAACTGCCATTTTAAATTATTATAATAAGTTATATTAATCACAATTAATCTCACAACGCACAAACAATGAAGGATGGACACTCGGTATGCCGTATTACGTAATTAAATCGAACACCTGCGCAGCGAGTCGAGGTGACGCGTCATTTGCACTCAATAATTTTATCAAGATTGTGGGTAAGCGTATCAAACGGTTCCTATTACACTGTTTCAATTATTTAATAGGCTTTAAATTTAATCAAATACGAGCGCTATAAAACGAATAATTCTGTTTGCGAGTACCTAATCAAATTTTAAATTTAAACGAACACTATTTAAGTCTATTCCATAAATTAGAGTGCATTATCTAATTAATTAATTCAACAATTCGACCAAATCCTGCCGAAGTGACCATAAAATGGTGGAGCCACGTGTCTAAGGCTGCCGAAGTCTAATTCCCCGGTCGAACCTTGAACCTATTACGCGAGATATTAACTAAAGTGGACTGTATATGCGATTGCTTCTACGCTTACGTAAAGCGACTACTATAGCATGCGGTATAATGCACTCGCTCTTCCCTAAACTAAACTATTATTGTGCCAAATCGCTGAAAAGGAATCCTGCCTGATTAGGAGAACACAAATTGGAGCGGGTTAAAACAATTATATCAGGCAGGCGGTAAATAAAGGAATATTGACTCACCGGGGTTTCTTCTATTTGTGTAGAGCGCTATAGCTGCAACTTCTGGAACTTCTTCTAGACAGACACTCTGGGGCCCCAGGGGTGCGTCGGGAGAGAAGCGTTGTAGTTTCATCAACGACTGCGGCGGAAAGAGGACGCGCAACGGTCGCGCGTTTCTTATATATCCTCGGCTCCGATGATTACGTGACACTCTAGAATCATCTTCTTGCCCCTCCCACCCCACCACCCCAATGTGTCGATAGGAGGGTATGAATGATATCGTTTTTTCGGAAAGGAGCAAGCGACTTATGGCACCTACCGTCCGATATAAAATAAACACGAATGGGTTTTCCGCGCAACCAGTTTATGATGGCGGCGAGGGACTCAGATAGGCTATGTGTGGCCATTTTGGGGCAGTAAAGCTAAGCTCGGTAACGATGAGGACGGGTCCCTGTTCTCGGTAGAACAGGGACTTGAACGCGAGACGTACTACGAGACAATATACACGTAATAATAATGCAAGAACAACAAGAAAATAAAAGAGACAATACACGAAAAAAAAATGAAAATGCGGAAGTCAGTCAAACCTCCCTGCCCGAAGACAGGGGGGCAAGAACTGTAGCGTGAAAGTGACTCACCAGCCTCGACGCTGTTCAGCGTGAGCAGGACAGCGGAGGCGCGAGAACGAGACAGCACTACCGTACTGTACGAGAGCGCGGACCACCTGGAGGCGACCGTTCGGGAACGATGCCACCGGCAGAGTGAGCAACGCGTCGACGCTGTACAGCGCGAGCAGGACATCGGAGGCGCGAGAGCGGGAGATCACTACCGTACAGGGACGAAAGCGCGGACTACCTGGATGCGACCGCTCGGAAGCGATGCCACAGGCGGAATGACTGCTGTTCATGATAAATATAAGTATATATACAACATGTAACAAAAACCCTGAGGTTCCCGTTAACTGCGTTATCAGAATCAGTATCCAAGCATATAGAAATAATTTTTTTCAGAAAAAACACATTTAAAAAAAATTATTTTAAAGAAAAAAAAATTAATTTGCAAATTGTATGTGGTTTGATTATCTCTGCATTGGCCGAGGAGTAAGAGGATTGTCAAAGACCCCGCATTACCGATACCCGTGTAAGTTAGAGGAAATAAAACCACATACAATTTGCAAATTAGTTTTTTTTTCATCAAAATTATTTTTTTAAATGTTTTTTTGAAAAAAAAAACTATTTCCATATGCTTTTATACTGATTCTGATAACACACTTAGCGGGAACCACAGGGCTTTTGTTACATATTGTATATATATATATATATATATATATATATATATATATATATATATATATATATTATACATGGAAATGAAGATGTACTTTGCATTCTTTATTCCATGCATTATAAAGTTGGAACAATATATTTACAGAACATGTGACATCCTGTACGGGCGTGGCATATTAAAACAGAGTTTAAATTTTAATTAATATGGAATTAACTTACATTTCATTCAAATTACAGTATTTATAGTAGTATTTATAGTACACAATATAAAAATTGTATTATAAAATTTCAGACTAAATAATACTCACACGTTTATTTTAATAATTTTAAATAAAATTTTTAATAATTTTATTTACATAATGTAAATAAAATTTAGAAATTTTGGTGAAAAATATTAACAACGTCAAATATGTAAATAGAAATAAAAAAAATTGTCAAGTAATTAAAATTGATTTATAATTTATCATTAAAATATTCATTCAAACTGTAATATGTTTTTACAATAAGCATTTTCTTGAGTACTATTTAAAATTTACGACACTGGAGGGCTATTATTGTATTAGGTAAATGGTTGTAAACCATTATAGCCATGTAGTAGGGACCATTTTTATATAATGTGAGATGTGTGGTAGGAGTAACCAGATTATAACCTCGGCGTGTGCCGTAGCGACTGGGTCAATCTTCAAATCGCTGGAAATAATGAGGATTTTTCCTAACAAATCGGCAATTCAAAAATGTACATGCACGTTACAATTAGTAAGTTATATCTGGGGAACAACCTTCGACATGAATCTCTTGGAGCTACGAATGTGATGATTCTAAAGCAACATTTTTGGAGCATGGATACCGCATGTATCTCGGTGGAGTTTCCCCAGAATATGATGCCGTGTCTTATCCAGGCGGTACGACGCAGGACGCACTAAGTGCGCACTGCTCATTATTATCCTTACGTAGCTCACGCAGGGCATAGCAAAAACTGCTCAACTTACAAGTCTTTCTACATAACTTTTCCATGAAAAAGTTGAGTCTATTCTTATCCCGAAGAGTGAAAATGTGCGGACTCCCTCAATATTTATACCTTGGTAAGATACAGCGAGTGGGACTTCTCATTTCTGATATGAACGAAACTGCATTATTTTGGTATTTTCAAAATTTAGTAATAAGCCTTAAAACCTCTAATCCATTCACAATTTTGCTAAGGCCTTGGGTTATTTTTTCCTGCAAACTATTTAGATTTTTTTGTTCACAAGTAATTATAATTCTCGCGTCTTCTGCAAACAAAAGGACTCTATGTGGTACTACTGATGGAAGTTCGTTGATATAAATAGAAAACAACAAGCATCCTAGGACACTATACCCTTCGGTATAGAACCTGTTACTGTTGCGGTGGACGAATTTATGTCATTTATCAGTTTTCGATATTCATTTAAATGTGATACCTGCACGTACTGTTTTTTTTTTCGCAGGATAAGAATGAGCCATTCGTGCGGTTTAGAAGTATCTACCATGTAAAGATCAATAATAATGATATAAGCATCTGTTACCTCAAGTCCATACGCTTAATTATCAACTCAAATATATCATTTTATAACTTTTTCTTTCTTCTGCTCATTTTCAATAAGGACACAATTTGAAAATATATTTATGTCTGTGTTTATTAAGAACAGTGCTGCCGTTTATCGTTTAAACTCTTCAATCCCCATAAAAATCCGTCCGTCAAATCCCGAGCGGTCGCATTCGACCACACCCATCTATAGCACTTTAAACCATTAAAACTTATATTTAGAGACTACTTTTATACGAAGAAGTTTGGCATTATAAAATCAAATATGTAATATAAAATAATGGGTTAAAGTGCTGTGGGTAGGTGCAGTCATATTTGACCTCTTGAATTTTGACGGAACATCGCCGCGGTCAAATTTGGACGCTTGGTAGCTAAGAGGTTAAATACTTATATCACACCGTAATATCAAGAAAAATAAGTGTGTAAAGTATTACATAGTCAGAGAGAGAGAGTCTCCTTGGTAGGAATAGCCATAATCGCCATACTTGGCAGCTCATTAGGCGATCGTAGTACATGTCTCTTGCAGGGACCACTATGTCACTTCTTAAGACGTCAGTAGAAATAAATAAGTCTATGAATTATTTTCCTCGCCATAACACGCTACGGAAATTTTTATTATTAACTACATGTTTCTTACATCATTCATAATAATAATAAAGTAAGATATATGATTCTTTCTAGAATTTTTACAGTCCATGATATTAATCATTAATCATACAGCTGGCTTCAGGCTGACCTTATGAATAAAAAAAATAATTCAGTACATATTAGACGTCATCGACTCGGTCGAATGAATTCTAAAACGGCCCGGATACAATGAGTTTTTTATACAGATCTCTCTTTGATGATGAGTAAAAATAATATTTATGATAAAAGTGTGCATTATTATCATTCAAATGGATTTTTTCATACATTTCACATACAACCATCTTAAACAGAATCTTGAGAAATACTCAATGTTTTTGTCTTCAAAATATTGTGTATATATGTATGTATATTGTATAAGTACAAAAAAACCAATTTGAACACCATCTTCCCAACACACACTGCGGGTTGGGTAGATGGTGTTCAAATTGGGTTTTTTAAATACAATTTCTATTATACTTTGATTATTTCTTACTCGGTAAGTTCATTTTTTCAACCTAAAAAATTAAGTGTTTTCATTATACATTTATGTAAGTGTATAAATAAATAAATAATGATACCATAATTATTTCTTTCCAAGAAAAAACTTTAGTTATTTAAAGACGTAAATACTATGAAAATACGTACGAACTACGAACTTACGCGTCTATAGACCAAAGCCTCAAGTTACAAAAATACATACTACTACGTAATTCAGAATTTAATTTTTTTAACGTACGATGACGTTATAGATTTGGCATAAGAGTTCGTCTTTGTCATGCATAAAAAGTAATACTAATGTACTAAGCTTATAAAATATCCTTTGAAGTTTTACTTAGATGACATCATGTTTACATTAACCAAATACAAAGTATAAATATTGTTTTTCGCATATTTAGTATAGTTTCGATAAAAAATCGATGAAATAGCATAAAACGAGTTAGAAAAACGGTCGATTAATATTAATTGTAAAAAATTATTTGTGATTTGTACCTTAGCGTAAATAGATCTTTATATTGATCATGAAACTGTTTCATAATTAAATGACTCCTCCAGACATCAGCCAGACTAATGACTCAAAATTATTATTTATTGTAATTATTACTGGATGTGGTGCTTTTACTTTGATTGATTAGTTTAATTCCTTTTTGTTTTGGAGTTTATATGTTGTTTAGGTTTATTTTCTCTTATATTGATGTATACGCCTGTAAAGTCATATCCTTTATCTAAAAATGTAGTATTTTGATTGTAACAATGTTTACTGATATTGTCGATGGAGTATCTATTTAAATAAATAAATAATAAATAAATAAAAATAAATCAATACTTTAGGAAGACGTATAAAGCAATACGTATATAAAGCACAAGGCATATACCCAGGAGTTCCCCTGTGCCATGCGTATACTTATTATATACTCCCGACGTTTCGAGCATTTCACAGCAACCATAGTCACTGAGGGGGAGGGGGAGGAGATGAGAGGGGAGGGGAGGGGAGTGAGTCAGAAAAATTAAAACATTTAGAGTAATGCAATGAGAAATTATATTTAATCCCATTAATTTCAAATATTTTAACAGCTAAATTTTGTGCCGTTTGTTTACATTTTCACTTGCTCTAGTAGAAACAATTCATATTGTTTACTTCAATACATAAAGTGTTGTAAATTATTTTTAACGAATACTACATAAATTTTTCAAAAACAATATTAATACGATAACGTTTATTAATTTCAGAGGCAACAATATGACCTACTCTCAAATCATGTGAATAATTGGACAGTTATTTGAAAAGGCACAGTACCACTTCTTGTTAAGAAAATTGTTTTTTTTATATAGGATTTGGTGACAAACGAGCACACAGTCCACCTGATGGTAAGTGGTTGCTGCGGCCCATAGACATCTACATCCATCCTCAATTATAAATCAAAATGCAGATGCATTATCACCCGTGAGGACTAAGATGGAATGCGTCGTTTCCAGTAAAAAGGGTCTCCGGTTCTCTACACTCATCATACGAAACACAGCAGCATTAAGCTACTATTTTACGCTGATATTCTGTGAGAGCGTGGTCCCTTTCTCGGTGGAGCCGACACATTCGTGCTACAAATATTCTACTAATATATCTGAAGCATGGCTCTACCCAGTGTGAAAAATTAAAATTTAACCAAAGATAAACCAAGTAAAGAGACTGAAATATTTTTTGGGTAAGATAAAATATAAAAAGTATTGTTAATTGCTGATATTTGATTTAATATTATACAATAATTGTTAATTTTGTGCTATAATCAATTTTGTAATATAAGTATTATTAATTGCATAAAAAACATTATTCTTTAAATTAAGTAAATTGTAAAAGTTTACAATAACTTGAAAAAAATATCAAATATGACTTACGTATACTGAGACAAGTGTAAAACCAGATTAAAGGGTATTATATACGAAATAAAAGTTTTTACTTGGGGATCAGGGCCTGGTTTACTCACAGACTAACTATGCTGGAGTTGGAGTTCGAGGTGGCGCTGAACTTGCCTTTGCAAGCACCACTTATGTACAAAATAAAATTTAGTGTAATTCTCAATAAATAGAGTAAGTGCCGCATGTATTTTACTTGATGCTCTTTCTTTATATTTGGTAATTGTACCATTGCATTGATAAAAAATGGTTTGTAAAAATAAGACAAATAAAAGAAGAGAGGATGAGTGGAAAAATAAAATAAGGTAAATTTAGTCCTTCATTGACTGACTGCACGTGATTCAAAGATTTGAAGCTGCTCAAGCTCACTTGTCTATCTCTAATTTTATAGATGTTTTGCCAAGGCTGCTGAAGGGAACTTTCGAACAGGGAGAAAGATTTACTAGTCAATGCTGCAAAACAGAAATTAGATATTTCAGATTCTCTTTTTGAGTCCAACTTGACTCTGGATGACGGTAGGTACAATTCGCCAACCGTCTCGCGATGTGATTGCTCCATGCTAGATGTATGGTTTACACAGCGCTCAGTGTGCCAAGCACTTCATTCCCAGAACATCAACAAGTCGAGTGGGCTCAATGGAGTCCCTACTATTGTGTTGAAGGCTCCGGTCCGGCTCGACTAAAGGTGCTCCGGAGTTATTACCGGTTCTAACCCGTCTTTTCTGATACTTCTACTCCCTTGGCGTAATCTTGGCAGCGTTTAGTACACTCGATCCCTAAAAAACGACCACTCAGACCCGTACAACTACAAAATTATCACCATTACCTCTTTGTTCTCCTGAATAACGGACACTAATCTAAACTGTTTTGAGGACCACTAGTCCTTGTTGTAATTCTTCTAATTTACTTTACTCATGATATATTACAGGTGAGCGGAAACAGTAGTCCGACAGGGAGGCCTTGTTACATAGCGAAATAGTTCGATGGCTTTGATAAAAAAAGCTTCTTTAGAAGCTTCCTTTTTATGGGGTTACCGAGAAATTGTGCAACTGGATCAGTTTTCTTGCAGATCGAAGCATCTAGGCCAAATTAGACGGTGCATATTCCGACTACAAGCCTATTAATGCTAGTGTTCGACAAGGCTGTGTGCCATCACCTACGCTTTTTCTTCTATATATCAATTATATGTTGCTGTTACTGGTTGTAACAATGGTGATGTTTTTTGCACCGGGCGTGCCAAAATTACTCTGAATCATGTCATCGAGTATCGAAACAAAATTGTGTCTGAAGTTGAGTCTTTAATAAGCAAAATCGCGAAGAAGAAGATACAGGTTCGCGCGTTTACCGTTAAAAACAACCTCCTTGTTTTATCTTACTGAGGTATACCCATTACACACAGGATTACTGGGTACTGCCCATGTTGCCTCAGTCAGCATCGAAATCCTCGGCATCGACAAATTGAAGGACGTACTCCAAGTACGTACGTAGAGAAGGCTAAATTTGCTTCTAAAAATCTTGGCGTGATAATAGGCGGGCCATGCCAGCACACCGTTTGCAAGGTGCAAGTTTGCCTTCACATGGAGAACTGTTCTCATCTCTGGATAGGTGGACCCCAGTTCCAACTTCTACCACTTGACCGCATCCAGCAAAGAGTGGAAGGAGTCGTCGACCACAGAGTGTTTTCGGATCGGCACAATTCATTGGTGCTGGGAATTACATCCCATTGCAATTTCTAACGCATTTGCCACGAAGAGTACATAGATAAATTGTTCGGATTAATTCCAGTCCACAAATTTCACCGTTTAAATGATCGATTATCTGATAGAATAAATGATAATTTATCATGACAGATGGACAGATGACAGACTATCACCTTACGATGCTATTAGTGCCACTCCCAATTTTCCTGATTTGTTGATATGTGCGTGTCAACACAACATCAACTCCTCTACGTGTGAGTTTCTTTTTAATTGTTATTGTAGAAGATATGTTTGATCAAAATGAATGGGGACATATTTATTAAATAGTTATGTCTACTATTTTAATATTGAGATTGAAGAAGCTACAAAGAAATATGATAACATCATAATATAGCCTATTCGTTTTTCAGGCTCAGTTAAAGGAAACATCCGAAAATTACGGCCGATTATCACCATTGCACTTAAACCAAGAAAATGGAAAATGCAGCAACAATTAGACATTCAAAAAAATTTAAAACTCAAGATAAAATCGATTTTTAAGGAAAACAGTTGCTGGGTTGAAATTCTTCAGAATCTTGATGAAACATCTTAGATAGGAAAATGAGAAAGGATGGTCCTTAAAAATTTTGGATTTGAAAAAACAGAATTTTTTAGCTCGTACTTAACTTTTGAGCTCTTCAACTAAAAAAAAAGTTTAAGAGTGGGAAGCTCTCACGGGCTCAGTTTTCATCGCAACTGCGATGTAGTGCTATAACTCTTTATACTGATACAAGAATGTTTTTCTTAACAAAAAAAAAGCGAACCCACATATATACACAAAATTAATCCATTTTAAAAACCAGTAATAGATAAATAAAACTTTCACTGTTTTTTTAAATTATATAAGCATTAAGTTTGTTTGTTAAATGACAGATAAATATAGTCCCATCTTTATTATCCTTTCTTTATTATCTAATACATGGTAGCTTAGGGGCTAAGCGGTCGGTGTAGATTTCAAAGTACGCGAGCAGCCCGGTTTCGAACCTCGCCGGCACCAATGAAATTGTTAATTGCAGTTTTAAGTGCTGATTTATCACGTGCTCGGTGGTGAAGGAAAACATCTTGATGAAACTTGCATGTCTGAGAAATAAGAAAAAAATATTTCGAAGACATGTGATGTTCGCCAATACGCATTGAGGCAGCGCGTCAGACACTTCCTTGCCCTAAAACCCTCTCAAATGTGAGAGGAGGCCTGTGCCTCTAACTACCTTTTCATCGATAATGCGTGCTACAGCCACGGCTGCTTGCACGGCAACTTGTCAATCTAGTTGCGTCACTCCATTACACTGTTATAACATAGAATGAGTCTACGTGTGTGTGTGAAATAATTTAATTGTTATGTGTGAGTTTCGTAGTGACAGGCGCAGGAGTTTGAGAAATAAACGGTAAATAACGGCACGGATACTCCCCTCTTATGTTGCTCTATACTCGTAGGAAAGTAAGAAAACTATTTTATTTAATCATATGTTGACATCTTAACTAAACGTAGTAATTATAATTATTCTCTTTGATCTTAACAAGCAAGACTGTGTAGCTTTTAAATCTTAACTTCATTAAGCTCACTCTATGACGTCATGTGGAGGAGAAATTTAACGAATTTCTTGCATTTTTGATAAAATAGACGTCAAACTTTTTAGACCACTAATAAGCTAAATTGGGCTTATAAAGGAAGAACTTACACACGGTTTCAAAGTCAATATGGTTTTAATTTTCCTTACCAATTGAAATGTTATTTTGTAGTTAATTCATTGGAGCGGCGCATTCCATGGCGCAAGAAAACGGTTCTTTGAAATCTATCTCTTCCCTGACCCGTAGGCTAATTTACACAATTTTTTCGGCAATATTTGTGGCTCAACGCAGACAAGGTTTGTAAACAATAAAAACCTGAATTTGGTATTTTTTTTCTTTTACTATCTAAACAATTGAAATGTTATTTTGTAGTTAATTTATTGGAGCGTAGCTGCCATGACGTAAGAAAACGGTTCTTTGAAATCTATCTCTTTCGTAACCCGTAGGCTAATTTACATAATTTTTTCGGCAATATTTGTAGCTCAACGCAGACAAGGTTTGTAAACAATAAAATCTGAATTTGATTTTTTTTCTTTTACTATCTAATCAATTCACTAATTTACATCTACGCAATGTCACGCCATAAGATTGAATCTTTTGTTGAAATAAAGATAGTTATGACTTTAGACTTTGAATCCTTTCCGTTTATGATGCTAGCAAAAGGTTTTCTTATCTTATCTTTGCATCTGCATCGGCCTTAGTAAATTATACCTTACGAATATAATATTAATTATAATATTTATAAAAACGTTGATATTTTGAGAAATAGAAACTATAATATAGTATCTATAATAACACCATATTTGTGCGAGTATATCCTACCCAGGTATAGTCGGAGCTGGTCGCTTGTTACTCATAAGATAAAAAGCTTTCTTGAGCATTATAAGCCAGTTTTTGACTGTTAACTGTAAAGGTGATCCTTTTGTAACTGTTTGTTATTATTTTAAGGAATTTGCTTTAAAGGCCATGACAATCCGAACAACAACCCTGAACAGATTTTCCATCCCTAATAACTGCCACTAAACTAAGTTAGTTGTTATTGTGCAACCGCCACTTAGATTGCGGATTCTTTACTACTATTTGATGGTAAGATCTGATGGTCATCTGATGGTAAACAGTGATCTGGCTAAAGATGTTAAAACACACTGACTTAGCTTAAAAAGAGCCTATTCACTCTTGCCTTGAATACACTCACATTGTTATCGGATGGAGGATCACAAATTATTCCATTCCTTTGTTGTACGCATAATGGAATAAACTCTTTTCTTTCGAATGCGTGTTATATTGACAACAAGAGGGGTACATATTGGTTAAAGACTTAGCCAGTCTGTTTAAGTGTTTGGTTGTCAAATCGTCGACGAAAAATGGAGGATAAAGGAATACACGGTACACCGTGTCGAAACAGGGCCGGGCTCCACCCGGGCCGGTACCATCATTCATGCTACACCGGGCTGTTTGCGTGTATTTTTTGCACGGCCGTGTCTATGACAGGTGTTTTGTGTCAACTAGCGATTTCATCAGTCGATAGACGCTTGAGTAAATACGCAATTTTCGCGAGATGAATTGATATTGTTTTCCAAATAATATTTTTGTATTTATTATCGAAATACTTAGGATGGATCATGTCGTAAAACTACAAGATACTTGCGCACACAGGCCCGGTGCGGTCGCGACACGGTGTACCGTGAAGTCATGAAATTTCTGTACGCTTACCTCTTTCCAAATTTTATCTGTAGAACACAGAAACATTTAATAAATTTTACGTTTAGCCTGCGCTACTTGGATAAAAACAAATATAGTCAGTATGGATAACAAAATAAGAAATAAGTAGTAAATGTCGATCTTCCGTAAAGTAATATAAATTCATTTAATTTTTGTGAAAAACGCCTACATGATAGTAAAGATGGCAATAATTTCTTTGCTGACAGATAGCTGATATTACATTTACGTTAGGTAAACGAAGGAGCGCTATATTTTGATGATCGATGCTAACAAACGATAAATAATAGTTATCGTTTGTAAGCATCGAAATATAATATATTTTAAGATCGTTTCTTGTTCATATACTAGTGACGCACTCCGCCTTCGCTTGGGTAGGATCTATTAATATGCGTTATTTAGATTTAAGATAATCAATAATCATGTATTTTATCAAATTTTCATTAAAAAAAACAATTATAATGTTTCAGAAAAAAATAGCCTGTATCCCAATCCCAAGCAACAAATTTTCATCACAATCGGTTCTGTAATTGCGAGGATTAACACGGATAGACACACAAACAGGTAGACAAAATTTAAATGGTTATTTATGTCTCAATAGCATGAAAACTACACCTGAGCTTAATAGAACAGAACACAGATAGATACCTTAATTTTATTTGTAAATATAGTACACTACTACACTAATACCGTGGTAGCTCAGATGGTTGGCGCTCGCTGTAAATTTCACAATACGCAAGCAAACCGGGTTCGATCCCCGCCGGCACCAATGAAATTATTAATTGCAATTTTAAGTGCTGATTTACCACGCGCTCGTCGGTGAAGGAAAACATCGTGAGGAAACCTGCACGTCTGAGGAATAAGAAAAAAATATTTCGAAGACATGTGATGTTCGCCAACACGCATTGCGGCAGCGCGGCGGACTATTCCTTACCCTAAAACCCTTACAGAAATGAGAGGAAGCTTGTGGCCAGGAGTGTGGCGTATCTAGGCTGTAACTTTAACTACACTAATATAGTACTATAGTAGAACTCGTAAGTTCTAAAACAGCTTATGAGTGGACAAGCTAGAAAATAGGCAGTTGTTCCATAATTATTACAGTACTAATGTAGCTGCCACCTAGACGGTCTTATTGAAAATGGACCGGCACCAGCTTCCACGATTTGACAAAAACTTCTTTGTGATGACTAGGAGACAACTGTTCAATGATATCTCGGTGAGTGGTGAAAGGTAAATAGTACTTTATTGTTAGTTGGAAGGGTAACGTCTAATGATATCGACGCTCAGTGTCTCTCGTGCTCTAATGTAAATCACTGAAAACATTCGCTTTAAATTAAAATATCATTTTCGGTACCTAGAGGATTGCAATACAATGAACGAGATAAACGGCAAGGTATAGAAAATATATATAAATATCTTAGTTTTGTAAAACCCGTTGCTGACGAACCGAATAACTCTTCGATCTCTTAATCTCATAACTGTATCTACTTGTATCCATAAATCTTATCCAGAGAAAATCACTACAACTCATAAAATATTCGTACAGAAGAGCGGCAGAGAATTACCTATTTTAAATTCTTGTATTCTTGGATTGAAGTGGCCAATACAATTAATATATATGGACTTGGATAAAAATGGTATGCAGTGGCCCATTACCATTGTGTGGATTGTAGTGACAGTCCTGTGTGCGAGAAAGTTGTTCCTAACCGGTGGTCCGCGGACCATTGGTGGTCTCTGACGGTACCTAAAGTGGTCCGCGAAGGCATCCTACAATTCCCTTAAATATAAACGAGGTATAAAACTTTTTTGGAAATGACGTTCGTTTTTCAAATACTACAGGTAAAGTTTTCGATACAAGGTATTGATTTAAATTAAAATAGGGGGCGCACTTATTTTGGTGTGTTTTTTAAGCAACAAACTTAAAAATCAACCTCAGTATAACTTATATAATTTATGTCTTAAAGTTGGTGGTTTATGGTAAGCCAAAAATTGATCCCTCGTCACTAAAAGATTAGGAACCACTGTATTTAGAAAATCAGATATTATATGTTGAGTTGTGTAATGTGTTGCGGATATGAAGAAGGCTTCTCACAGGAATCGTCTTTCATTTTCATTTCTAGCTAATTCTTAGTCGTTTTTATTTCAAATTCCAAGGCAAATTATTGTTTAAAATATTGCTAATTTGGCTGCAAAGGGAAATAGTGATTTCTTATTATTCTAAAAAGAAGTGATCTTAATTTAATTTCGTTGCACTACGTAGGTACTTCATTCATTCAACGTTTAAATATTTACTAGTTCAGAGTTTTGAATGAATCAAGGCGTATTGAAGATTTGTTTCAGAATGTATTTTAGAGTTTTTTGAATGTTATTAATAGTGGATATGAGTGATGGGGTGATAATAAAGTTAAAAGAATATCGTTCCTTAAATACTTAGATACGTTCCAATAATTTTTTTGTATTCTATATCTTGTAGTGAATGGAGGTTCGTTCTGAATTTCATTATTGATGGGTAATTGAGTGCGCCGCGTTCATAAATGTTTAATGTCGATAGCTGAAAATAACCACTTCTGTTTTAAATCAGAAAAACACGTTGTCAGTGAATTATATTTAGTGACGTGACGTCAGAACTTCGTATTAAAAATAATTTTGAGGTTTGAAATAAACCGTAATGAACCTATTGGATCACCAGTTTTCTTGTATATCGGAGCATCAAGGTCCGATTCCCGATTATAAGCCCGTTAACGCTGGTGTTCCACAAGGCTGCGTGCTATCATCAACGCTGTGTCTTCTGCATATCAATGATGTCTTGCAAACTCGTGACATTTAATACTACGCGGATGACAGCACTGGTGATGATTTATACACCGGCCGTGCCAATATTTCTCGGGAAAACGTCGCAGAGTACCAGGACAAACTTGTGTTTGAAGTCAAGACTTTATAGAAAAAAGTCTCGAACTGGTAGGACTAATAGTGGAGTAGTCCAGTTAAATCCGCAGAAGACACAAGTCTTGCTTTCTTTATATATTGCTATGTACTCGTAATATATCTAAGATTGTATCTCACGTTCTTTTAGGTGATATTTGGCAGGATGAATCTTTACTAAGAATAAACCTTTAGCAATGCAGAATTAAAAAATAAAATCTTATCATCTGCCGCTCGGAATTTGTTTAAAAGATTGAAATAATACTAGTTTTTACGGATTCTATCGCGTATATTTAACTATAAATACCCGAAGTTTCGAGCGTTTTACAGCACCCATGGTCACGGGGAGGACTGAGATGTTCATCGTCCAAATGTCATAGTTGACAGCGGTTACCATAGATAAACATTTAACTTTTGTTCTGATCTACACAGTATGAACTTATGGTATCTTGAAGTCTTGCAGTTTTATGCTTGGGTTGGGATTTAATTTTATTTATTATAGGATCCCAAGTAGATGGTAGCAACTAGCCATCTTCTCTATTGAAATTAGGATGTTTTTTGATTTCAATAGCCTCGCGAATCATCCTTGGAAGGAATCGGTGTTCTTTAGCGAGGATTTGTGGTCTATCAAATCTGATATACGTAGGCGGTCCCATAATGAATTGGCCTAACTATGAACCAATGAAGGAAATGAAACGAAACCAATTTTATTTTTCAATATAATCACCATGAATACTAACACACTTCTGACATCTGTGAATCAACATCTCTAAACCTTTATAAAAATAATCACATTTTTTATCCTCAAAATGACTGAAGACGGCCGCCTGCAACTCTTCATCGCTTGAAAATTTTCTTCCTCTTAAGTCCCGCTTTAAATTTGGAAATAAATAATAGTCGGACGGGGCCATATCTGGACTGTAAGGTGGATGTTGAACTTCTGTGAACCCGCATTGACGAACTGCATCCTTCGCAACACCAGCGGTATGAACAGGGGCGTTGTCATGGAGCAACAGGACACCTTTAGACAGCTTGCCTCTTCGTTTTTCCTTTATCTTGTCTCGTAATTTATATATTAAAGAAGCATAATATTCGCCGTTCACGACTGTATTACGTTCTTTAAAATCCACCGTCAAAATGCCTTGAAAATCCCAAAATATTGTGCACATCAGTTTTTTAGTCGATTGTTGCACCTTTGCCTTTCTAGGGGGCTTTTCACCCTTATAACGCCACTCCATTGACTCGCGCTTGCTTTGTTGATCATAATACAAGATCATAGTTTCATCACCAGTCACTAGCCCCTTGATCACAGTCTTTGGATTTTCGCCACAAAGATCCAAAAACTCCGAAGCGCAGCGCACTCTTTCCTGTCTCTGTACCGCTGAAAGAAGTTTCGGTACCCATCTTGCACTCACTTTTTTCATGTGAAGATGTTCATGGATCGCGCGATGAACGGTACTCTTAGAGAGCCCAAGTCTTGCTGCAATTTCTCTAATCTTCAGACGGCGGTCACTCAGAACCTCCTCTTCGATAAGAGCAATCGTTTCGGGAGTGAGCACTTCCACAGGTCGACCGTCGTGGCCAAAGTCTTCGACGGTTTCTCTCCCGAGGCGAAACTCTTTCACCCAATTTTTCACTGTGCTGTAGGAGGGGGCAGACTCCTTATACACGCCATCCAATCGTTCTTTTATTTGGGCAGGGGATAAACCTTCTTTAAACAGAAACTTTATGACACTTCGATACTCAGTTTTCGACATTTTGAAAAAATACGCGACTCTCGTTATTCAAATGCCTGTTAAACTAAGACTAAGCATTTCATGTCGATGCATGTTTCTTATATTAAGTGCACGATAAACGTACTCTTTAATGCAACACAACATGTAGCGACATGTCGCGTTGAACTATATCAGGCCAGTTCATTATGGGACCGCCTGGTAGTGACGGGGGCGATCCTGTGCGTGTTCCCAGACTGCAGATTTCCCGGAGCATCGATTCTTCACATTAGCTATATGCTCTTTAACGTGGGTTTTTATTGATCTTTTAGTTTGTCCTATGTAGGAGAGACCACACTCACAATCAAGCTTGTACACTCCTGCATCTTGCAGACGGACGTTACACTTGACTGATGGTAAAAATCTTCGGCGGCTTGAAGTATGTTTTGATGGAAGCGCGCTTCAAGATGTAGTGTCTCTTGTCAGTGACTCCTGTAACATATGGCAGTACAGTAGGTACACGCTCGACTGTGGCCAGCTTCACTCGATCACTGTGACGTACGCGCGGGACCCGAAGCTTGTTGTCATGCAAAACTTGCTTGACATGGTGGAGCTCGGCAGCCAGGTGTTTACTGTCACAGATCCCTCGTGCTCTCTGAAACAAAGATTTACCCACGGTAGCTAACTGTGAAGGATGGTGGTGAGAATCACCGTTTAAATATCTATCTGTATGGGTCTTTTTTCTATACACAGTATGGCTCAAGTTGTTATCAGGATTCCGAATTACTAACACATCTAGAAAAGCTAAAGAATTGTTTGCCTCTAACTCCATTGTGAACTGAATTTTAGAATTTATAGAGTTGAGATGGTCTAAAAATGCAGTTACTTTATCTAAAGGTAGAATTGTGAAAGAAGACGACACTTTGAACGCTCGTAACTTCGGGTATTTATAGTTAAATATACGCGATAGAATCTGTAAAAACTAGTATTATTTCAATGTGTAGTGTTCGTGTAAATATAAGAAATCATTATTTTTTAAAAGATTTTTATTACATAATAAAGACCCCCGATAATTCTCGGGAGGACTCAAATAAATTTTTCTTATTCTACTAGTATTATGCTTATGTATTGACCCTTTCCGTAAACTAAAACAGGCACTTCTTATAAAAGATGAAAATAAAATTGGAGCCTGATCCGACGACAGCAAAATATCTGATCGTATTTCAATATTTGTTAACGTCATGTTGGTACAGTAGTCATAAACGCGATTGTTGATAATGAGGTGCCGGGTTCAAATCCCGGGTCGGGCCAAAAGCAGTTACTGGGTTTTTCTATCAAGAAATTCTCAGTAACACCCCGGACATAGAAATTTGGCAGTATTTTACCTCATAAAGCCCTTAGACTTGCGCCCGATCTCGTTCAGGACGGGTCGAATTACCGTCTCTTCGGACTATGATAGTCACGAAATAGAGAGTACCCTCGTACTTGCCCATAGATTCGGGCACTATAATCCTGTCCTGTGCAGATTACTTATCTGCGTTAAGACTGGCCGCCACGACTGAAATTCGTACTGGAGGACATTATTATTGTTATTAAAGTCACGTAGTATAACAACAAATCCAGCTACTATACATACAATACTTTATAACCATATTCTGCTCCAAATCTACCTATTTATTGCACTGAGTCAGTGAAAATAAAACTGCTTCCTGAGCACAACCTCATTGTGTATAAAACAGCCTGCAAGGGGTCGACGCATTCGCTCACCACCCTCACCAATTAATACAAGCAATCACACAGGCAATGTTATAAAAACCGAACTTTTGCTTACAGTAAGGTTTATCTGATACGATGCTACGCTATAGAAACTTTTGTGTTTAGAATAAGGGTGACAAATAAGCACACAGTCCACCTCATGGTAAGTGGATGCTATTCTCGATTAACAATCTAAACGCAGATGCCTTGCTACCCCTGAGAACTAAGAGGGAATGCCTTGCTACCCCTGAGAACTAAGATGGAATGCCTTGTTTTCAGTAAAAAAGGTCACTGGTACTTTGCACTCACTATAAGAAACACAGCATCATTAAGATGCAATATTTCGCTAATATTCGTGAACGAAGTGGTGGTGAAGAACGTGGTCCTTCCACCTATTTGTGCCTCAACCATAATGTGGTTGAAGCACGAATGTGTTTATGGTATTAGGTTTATGATATTTAACAAATACTTATAAAATAGAAATAGTACGAAAAAACCTGTCTCTGCGTTACTAATATGTGCTATATATGTAATGTAAGTGATCAGTATATTCAAGGTATATTCAATTACACTTTGGAATAACCTTCCACGAGATTTAAAAGATGCTCCTTCAATAAATACATTTAAACGTAAGCTTGAGGCATATTATTTAAAATTACTTGATTAATTTTATTGATTATGTTTATTATAATTTCGTATACTATATTGTATGCTTTATTGGTTTAGTATATATTTTATTTAAATATGTATGTATATATATATATATATATATATATATATATATATATATATATATATATATATATATATATATATATATATATTATGTATGTGTATGAGTGTTTATATGTATAAACTAACATATACATAATATTATATAATGCGTTTTGAATAGTATGAATAAATAAATTAGTTTTTCTTTCTCTCGCGGCTCTACCCATAGCTCTCACCACACTACAAAAGGTTAGCTGGCAGAGAATGCCTTTTCGGAATTAAGTTCGCCTTTGTGCCAAATTGTTTTGTTTGAGTGCAATAAAGAATTTTCTATCTATCTATCTATCAGTACTACTGAGACTTGCAACTACAGTGTGCCATGCTGCTGCTATATTAATAGTATAGTTGTAGCGCTAATGGGTCGGCTCGACCGGGGTATGACCACTCTCTCACAGAATACCAGAGTAAAATAGCAGCTTTATGTTGTTTTACGACGAGTGTAGAGAACCGGAGATCCTTTTTTACTGGAAGCGAGGCATTCCATCTTAGTCCTCAGGGGTGACGACACAACTTAATCGGATATGAGTGTTTAATCTTTGAGTGGACGGTGTGCTCGTTTGTCATCCTTATTTTATAAAGAAGAGCATGTGTTAAATTACCACTCTGAATTGAAATTAACAAATATATTCGTGGAACTCACTCGTCTTGATTAAATTGTTCAATATGTGACGCTTATACGATGAGATCGGAGGTAGCGTAAGACGTAGAGCTAAAGAAATGGAAACAATCACGGCACAAAAAAGCCCAAAAACATTGTCATTAAAGAAATGTGGCTTCTGCAATGGAATCTTCCAGACCGTAATAGCCGTGGGGCAGACGACATTAACGATTTTTTAATTGACATAAATCTGCCAAAAGAATACACTGTCCCCCAAATGGCGACAGGATGCTGTATTCGTTAGTTTTTGTAAAGGAGGGAAGAGACGCCAAATGAGCATACGGCTCACCTGATCATAAGTGTTAACCGCCACCCATTAACAACTGCAACATCAAAAAGTTTCAGGTGCATTGCAAGCCTTTTAAAAAGGAGTACTAAGCACGTTTCTTGAAGTTCACTAAGTCGTATCGGTCCAGAAACATCGTCGGTGGTAAACCATTCCAACAAGAAGTCGTGCGAGGGAAAAACTCCCAGTAAATCACACCAGTTGTAAATCGCCAAGCATCCAAATGTTATATTAAAATGTCATTGTACTTGAGATAGCATTCCCCTTTCGTTTGTGAACTCTGTAACTAAAGAGAGGTTGTTTCGAATCCGCCATTCCACTCCTACCATGAACATTAGTACTAATAGTTAGTATTCTTTGGTATAGGCGGGGCTTGACGGGGACCATATTCAGTGTGGCCGCTTCTGGAATAAAGAGTTCATCGTAAAGATCCCTCTTCCGCTTTGAAGTCAGTCAGCTGCTGACCCCTTGGGTTCCGTTGCCGTCTCCGTTCTCTCTTGTACCCAGTTTGGCGCTGAAGTTTCCCATGAACACCGTATAGTCGGTTTTGGAGGATGGCATGGCTCTATAAATATCCTAATGCATTTCCTCCACCTCCTCATCGGGATGTTCCGAGGTTGGTGCATAAGCCTATATGACTTTCAGCGTATACCGTTTAGTGATTCTTACCATAGGCTACGCAACCTTCGTTGACACACTTCAATTTTTACAACGTTGTTAACGAGAGAGTTGTGGACGACAAATCTAACACATTGGCACAGATGGTGGTTGCCCTCCCGGTAGTAGAGCAAGTTTTCGGACTGGAGGATTACCTTGTCCTCCCCCTCTTTTTGGACCTCTGATAACCATATAATATCCCAGCGTAACTGGTAAATTTCTGCTTCCAGCACCAGGATCCTGCAAGATGCGTGCGTTAAATGTTACCAGGGCTAGTCGTCTTAGGTGGTAAATGAACATACACAGGAGATTAGTAGCACCCCCTGCCCCGGTTTTACCATAGTCATCACCTTAGCCGGTAATAGGGGGACCGCGGGGAACTGAGGGCCGTTTCTTTGTATCTTTGCTCATGGGTGGATGTTTGCCAAGGTTATTAATGAATAAAGGAAATAAATTAATAAGAAGAATTGTTGAGCCTTTTATGAATTTTAATATAATAAAGCCTCTTTAT
This sequence comes from Parnassius smintheus behrii, assembly GCA_036936625.1. NCBI lineage: Eukaryota > Metazoa > Arthropoda > Insecta > Lepidoptera > Papilionidae > Parnassius > Parnassius smintheus. The sequence goes on from JAUPFT010000024.1 coordinate 26,855,898, forward strand.
TCCTTATCCCTACGTTTCTACGTTTAACATTTCCATGTTGTTTAGTACTTATTGTTAGGTATGTACAATAGGCGGTCTTATGACTGAAAGTGATTTCTTCCAGACAACCTTTGCGTAGAGAAATGTTGCAAACAAAAGTTACAAATAGAGGGGGGCATACAAAATAATAATAATAATAAAAAAATACGATAATACATGCAAATAAAAATAAGTGAAAGTTATATATAAAATATCATATAATAGATTAAATGAAAAGAGTACGAGAAAGGTAAAGTAATTTACCCAATAGCGTTCTAAATAATACGATTTAACAAGAATTTTGAAAGAGTGAAGAGATTTAGCACGACGAATATGGAGAGGTAAGGAGTTCCACAATCGCACAGCGCAGCGGTTTCGGTGAAGGATTTCTTGAAAAAGGAAGAAGAGTGCAAAGGTGTAGAGAGAGAAAGATTGACGGAGGATCGAAGGAACCGATTATGGGTAAGAGAAAGATACTGGAAACGGTTTTTTAAATAAAGAGGAGTAGAAGGTTCTTATTAGCGGTAAACACGCAAACTTGTGTCTTTTGGGGATTAAACTGGACTAGATTTAGTCACCCCCTGTCCGTTATTTTGTTTAACAAACTCTCAACTTTAGACACAAGTTTGTCCCGGTACTTAGCTTTTTCTCAGATAATTCGAGTAAGATAGGTAAAATATTAAAAAATACATTAAATAAAACTACATAATTTTACGGATTTTATCGCGTTTAATTTTAACTTTTAAATTCCCGATGTTTCCGATGCTGCGGGTGCTTTAGTATCCATAGTCACGGAAGGAGAACACCTCAGGTGTTTGACATCCCTCGGCACTTTTTTTAGGTGATCCGATTTTGACAATTAATTTTTATTTGAAAGCTGATGCTTCTCATGTGGTCCCATTTAAATTTAATGAAGATCTGACCAGTAGTTTTTGAGTTGTCCTTAGTAAATACGCATTTAATTGACTTTGACTACATTGGCTATGTTCTCATTTTATTTATATTGAAGACGGTTGTTTAAAAATTTTAATTTGACCACTTGTTTGTCTTTAAGGCTGACGATGATATTGATGTTAAAAATACAGAAACTGTTTTTATAGAATACATACTAATATGTTAATGCAGTAAGTTTTTACATTAGTTTGATTCAACGGTATAATTAACGTCGAGAAATATTTATTTCCTAATTAAAATCTCAGTTTTTTATCATTGTGGTAATGAAACTACATATTGTATTGACGTAAGCTACTTTTATTTTACGTCCGTTCAACCCAAACATTAATAAAATCTAATTACGTAAGTTCCAGTCGAGTGGAAAAAACTCTTGTTTTCTTTTTTATAATAATTTTAAAGCCTATTACTCTTACAATTAAGTAAATAAGGGTCACAGTAGTTTGGTTTGCTTTTTTCTTGCTTGTCAGATAAGCTTGGCATTGCCAGAAAATTGTATGCTAAGTTGACGATTAAAAAAGTTATGAAAGAAATTAATGGAAAAATTTGAGATGCGCAAGCTGGATTTAAAATAATAATAATAATATAATAATAATATAGGGAATGGTACATACGAATCAGGTCATTTCTATACGTGTGATCACAAACAAATTTTGCCTCAAAACTAGAAGGTAATTTGTGCATGTTTAGACTTGGAAAGACCCGTAACAAAGTGGACAGGCTTGCTTTATAACAAACGGTGGCCTCGTGTGTGTTCTACTAAAGATATCATTATTAGAATAATTAGTATTTTATGTAGGTGTGGGTGACTGACAGATATGCTCACCTCACAAAGTTGGTTAGGCGGCGTGTTGATCGTAGAACATAATATGTCACAGCATTGTAAACGTTGCTTTTTATTTATAGTGTGAAGAATTTATTGGTTGTTTTTTATAAAACCGAAGTGAAAAACAGTTACAGTCAACCCGATGGTAAAATGTAGTCCATGGACACCTGCAGCTAACTTCAAACTAGGAAGGTTACAGATGCGTTGTCACCTCGAAGGACTAAGATGAAATGCCTCGCAACCTGTAACAATACTGGCTCTGTATACCCTTCAGGTCGAAGATCAGCAGTGCAATGAAATAATACTAGTTTTTACGGAATTTATCGCGTATATTTAACTTTTTACTCATGGTCACGAGCGGGGCTGAGATGTTCAACGTCCAGATGTTATAGTTAACCGCGGTTATCATAGATTAAAATTTAACTTTTGTTCCGATCCGAGTATGAACTTATGGTATCTTGAAGTCTTGCAGTTGTATGCTTGGGTTGGGATTTAATTTTATTTATTATAGGATCCCAAGCAGATGGTAGCACCCAGCCATCTTCTCTATTGAAATTAGGATGTTTTTTGATTTCAATAGCCTCGCGAATCATCCTTGGAAGGAATCGGTGTTCTTTAGCGAGGATTTGTGGTCTATCAAATCTGATGTAGTGACGGGGGCGATCCTGTACGTGTTCACAGACTGCAGACTTCCCGCAGCGTCGATTCTTCACAAGAAATCATCTGCAGTGCAAGTTTAGCGGCTGACACGTGTAGGGTGGTACCTTCCCAGACTGACTCCACAGATAAGGAGTCTTACCACCATGTGGGTTTACGTTTTGTAAATACTTTTTTAATATTGAATAAAACTAATTATACGGATTTTATCGCGTTTAATTTACTTATTTTAATTCCCGACGTTTCTGTTTCTGTGACGTGATGTTTGACGTTCCAATGTCATAGTTAGGCCGGCTACCTTCATTTTTTTAATATTAAAGTAGCCGGGCTAACCATAACATTGACGTCAAACATCTCAGTCCCAATTGACCGTTGGTGTTGTAAAGCACCCGAAACGTCGGGAATTTAAAATAAGTAATTAAACGCTATAGAGTCCGTATAAATGGTTTTATTTAATGTGTAGTGTTCGCGTAAATATAAAAAATAATCCTTTTTTTAATAAATAGGGATTTAACGTTTTTATAGCGTTGCGTGCATGAGAGACTAACAGCTTGTATGCTAGCATTTTGTATGATGAATAATAGGTCCTTACATATGAAATTGGCGTTTTGTACGGGAGGAATATAAAGTCAATTTTTTTATTGTAAAATATATTTAATTAGTCATAGTATGCACCGTTGTTATCTATGCACTTTTGCCATCTCATAGGTAGTTCATTGATCCCTTTACTAAAAAAAAAACCATGGGGCGAGAATCAATAAACTCTTTGAAGGCGGTTTGGACTGCCGCATCGGAGTTGAATTTTTTCCTAGTAAGAAGTTGACCGAATTCAGGAAAAATGGTAATTTCTTGGATCAAAGTCCGGGGAGTACGGTGGATGTCGCAGACATTCCAATTGTAGCTCATCTTACTTAGAGGTTGTTTGTTGTGCAGTGTGTAGTATTGCATTGTCGTGAATTGTTTTTGAAATCGCGTTTAACTTAAAGCAGCAGTGGCCTAGAGCGATTGACCAATCTTGGTGGTTTAGCAGCTGGTTCTTCCTTCATGGTTTGCAGTTGCTGACAAAAGATATCTGCCGTAATCGTTTAGTCAGATTTTAGAAAGCTGTAGTGAACGACACCGGTGCTAGTCCACCAAACACTCACAAATAACTTTTTCTGAGTCAATTTTTTGTTTAGGGTAGGATTTGGCTGAGCGCTTTCGATTATCATACAGTATCCACTTTTCATCACAAGTAATGTTTGCAAGTTCGATTCACTCAATTCATGAGTACCCATCGTTCAAGTTTTTTTTACTTTCCGGATTTGCTTCAAGTGGATGAATACAAATTTAACACTTACCCCAAAGCCTGCAGCTATCTCTGAAGTGCTTTGTGATGAATCCATTTCCACAATAGCCTTTAATTCTTCATTTTCCACTTTGGTCTCCGGCCGTCCACGGGGTTGGTTCTGAAGATCTAAATTTCCAAAACGAAAACGTTGAAACCAAAAACGTACCATGCTTTCTTTTGCGATATCAGCACCGTACACATTAATCCTTCGTGCTGTTTCTGCAGCACTGGTGCCACGGTAGAACTCGTACTCGTAAATATACCGATATTTCATGTCTTCTATTGTGCGGTAATAAGCGACGTCAAAGAAACAAATAAAAAAATTAATTGAAAATGGATGACAGTTTTCAAAACTCAAATGCTAAATGAATTTATAAATTTGAATTTGGAATTCTTAACCAAAGAGGAGATATTTCAGATCAAAATGGTCAGTACGATAAAACGCTAATTTCATATTATGTAAGGACCCAATATATAGGACAGTCTAATTGGAATTTCCAATTGAGTTTGTGGAAATTTGTATGTATCGTATTTACTAAGTAAAATTATGTATTTTACGACTAAAACAATTGAAAGGAATTGATTAAATGTATATGGAGCACCTAATTAACAGATTTCGTTGTGCAATTAGCAATTACCTTTGGATTTGCGGCTTTAACCCACACTGTCTAATTGACTCTTTGCTGAGCTAGTAGTATTAAAATCTATCTATAAAGTAATTAATATTAAATTTGTTTGTTCGAGTAAGTGACAATATAATTTATAAAAATACATAAAATAGTAATTTAAATAAAAATACTAGGTAGGGCTAACCTAGGCCAAATAGCAGTGTCGGCGTTGCTGTGTGCCAATTTAAAGGGTATGTAATGAAGGCTAGTATTAGTCCTCAGAGGTGACGGTGCATTCTGTACCTTTTAGTGTTTGATCTGTATACCATCAGGTGGACTGTAAGTGCATTTGTCACTTAAGTTTAATAAAAAATATAATAATTACATTCTCATTGATGGACTATGTTATCTTTTTCGCCAATAATAATTTCAATTACATGCGAAGTCCTGGAATTTTTTTTGTTTTTTTTTTTTGATAGGATAGGGTGACAAACGAGCACACTGTCTGCCTGATAGTAAATGGTTTCTGTGGCCCATAGACATCTACATCTACGAGTATCCTCGATTAAGAATCAAAATGCAGATGCGTTGTCACCCGTATAACGGACGGATAGAATAAAATCCAACATACGTTGAACCAATATTTCAAAGACTGTTCATACATAAATAGCAGAATTATCAGAGCGAGAGTATTGAACCAGCGCAGACATCGATTTCGCAGGATCTACTTTACGCTGGGACATTTTACAATATTCAACACTTTGCTCAGTGTACAATATTATTAGCACAAGAGTGAACATTGAAAGACACATAATCTGACTAGTTGTATAACAAAATTCAATGTGTTATAATTACTTGTAAAAGTTGTTGCCTACATAATTATAAACAAATACTGCTGACGTATTTTATAATTGGGTGTACGGGAACAAGTCAACAAGTCTTTGTTAAGTTTTAAGTGTGACAATGACAAACATTTAAGTTTCTCAGGCCAGAGATAAGTGTAAGTCTTTTAAATATGACCCTGGAAATACTTCTCCTTATTGTCGTAAGAACAGTGATCAGTGGATTTTAATTATTTTTTAACGATTTTTCACAATACGCCAATCGCCAATACATATTGTGTTATTTTAATATTTCGTAATATTTAAGTTATATTGACTTTATACTTAAAGTATAAGAGTCTTGCACGTTACACATGCATTAATTTTAATATAATTGCTGTATTACTTTGGTATAAGTCAATACATAGTAAATACAAACTATGCGATTTAAATAAGAATAATATTGACCTGGCGCCATATTGTGACGTCACAACTGGTATGGACCGGCTATGTAGGATGAGCAAAACAGATATTTTTGAAATAATATTTATTTATTATATATGGTGGTTTTTTATTTCTTTCTTCCAATCGTTACTGGAAATTGAAGCAATGGCTTCTAGTTTTAGGCTCACAATTTGGCTTTATAACTGATGAACATTTTTGTAATTTTTTTTTTAAATTATTTATAAAACTAATTACGACTTCAATAGATTTAGTAACACTAAGACTCAGTTAAATAAATATAAAAGTGGAAAACTAATTTTCTCACAGAATACCAGCGTCAAATAGCAGTTTAATACTGCTGTGTTTCGTATGGTTAGTGTAGAGAACCGGAGACCCTTTTTACTGGTAAAGAGACATTCCATCTTAGTCGTCAAGGCTGACAACGCATCTGCATTTTGATTCGCAAACGAGGATAGATATAGATATCTATGGGCCACAGAAACCACTTACCATCAGGTGGACTGTGTGCTGGCTTGTCACCCTTTTCCTATAAAAAGGTTAATCATACTTTTCAAAAGACAGTTGATAGACCGCGGTCACTATAGGTCATTGCGTCCCTATTCTTATTTGAATCGCATTACAAACGTGATGTCGTGGTTGTATAAGATAATCTATCAGCAGGTTTTGTTGTGGGTGTAGTAAGTGATGACTATAGGAAGCAAATGATGATGTTTAAGTAGCGTGTTGACACCAGGCGTAAAATATCCAGATAGGTGACGGGAGCAGTGTTAACGATGTTAGATGATATAACGCGGTAACTGCGATAGCCAATCCACCTCCTAAGCGTGGAGATTAAGGCAAATGCTCCAAACAACGAGATAGGTACATGTCTAGTATTGGAGTTCTATGAATTGCTGAAGAATAAGAATACATGTATATACTTTATTATCAACATTTATTTACTTCAGAGGAAATGGACCCTGCCCTCAAATTTGAACAAACAGTTATTGCCCGAAATAAGTATCTATTAGAAACTGCAGAACGAGAAAACTCCCCAATCCAGCGATTCTATAGAGATCGAGTTGTATTTGTGACTGGTGGGACGGGCTTTATTGGAAAACTACTCATCGAAAAATTGTTTCGGTAAGCGATCATTCTTTTGAAGACGACAGGTTTTACTCATGGTAGAGCCACAGCACAGCGTATTATGATTCCAGCAGGAATGGCTCTGCTCGTCCGGGGAAAAATCACGCACGCACAGAATACCAGTATTAAATGGCAGCATAAAGCTGCTGTGTTTCGACTGTTTCTTCGTAAACCATTTTATTTTTTAGACCATCTGTTGCTTATTCTAGTTGTTGTATCGTGAATGTTCACGATACTATTCACTTCGTAGAACTTGTAAGATGTAGGGTTACTATTTTTTTGTAATGATAACCAGCAAAGTTGGTTCTGATATTAAAAGAACGGACAACCATCAAATTTTTTCTCTACTCAGTAGGTTTCAGTTGTATACCAAAGATTTGTGTAATTATACATTATACATTTATTAATGATGTTACGTGGTAGAGCAAGGCTGCAGCTATAAGCACGAATGGGTCGGCTCGACCGGGGCAGTACCATGCTCTCACAGATTACCAGCGTAAAATAGCAGCGTAATGCTGCTATGTTTCGTATGGTGAATGTAGAGAACCGGAGATCCTTTTTACTGGAATCGAGACAATTCATCTTAGTTTTCAAGGGTGACGAAGCATTTGCATTTTGATTCTTAATTGAGGATGAATTTGATGTCTGTGGGCTACAGCTTCCACTTACCATCCAGTGGACTGTGTGCTGGTTTGTCATCCAATGCTATAAAAAATTAATCTGTCAGGAAAATGATGATCCTAACATTTTCCTAACGTGCACAGAGTCGGAAAGGGACCAAATTAACGATTTATTGAAAACGGGCCAAATTAGTAGTACTCTTCATCATCATCATCATCATTACAGCCCTTCACAAGTCCACTGCTGAACATAGGCCTCCCCCAAGTAATGCCACAAAGCACGGTCCTGAGCCACCTGCATCCATCGACTTCCTGCATATCTTACCAGGTCGTCACTCCATCTAGTGGGGGGTCGCCCTACACTACGCCTACCGGTACGAGGCTGCCACTCAAGAACCTTTCTTCCCCATCGGTTATCGGTTCTTCGAGCTATATGGCCGGCCCATTGCCACTTCAGCTTACTAATCCGTTGGGCTATGTCGGTCACTCTGGTTTTACTGCGGATATCCTCATTTCTGAGTCTATCACGCAGAGAAACTCCGAGCATAGCTCTCTCCATAGCTCGCTGAGCGACCTTGAGCGTCCTCATACGACCAGCAGTGAAGGACCACGTCTCAGATCCGTAAGTCATCACTGGCAACACGCACTGGTTGTACAATCTACTTTTTAGAGATTGAGGTATACCTGACGAGAATATATGTCGTAATTTCCCGAACGCTGCCCAGCCGAGTTGAATCCGTCGATTGACCTCTCGGTCAAAGTTGGACTTACCTAGTCGGACTATTTGTCCCAGGTAAACGTACTCGTCAACAACTTCGAGCATAGTGCTCCCAACAATTACCGGCATAGATGTGACATGGACATTTAACATGATCTTTGTTTTGTCCATGTTCATCTTAAGACCTATCCGTTGGGAGGCACTATTGAGGTCATTGAGCATAGTGCTTAAGTCCTCCAGCGATTCTGCCATAAGGACTATATCGTCGGCAAATCGAAGGTGAGTGATGTACTCGCCATTGATGTCAATACCGTATCCTTTCCAGTCCAGTAGCTTGAATACGTCTTCCAATGCAGCGGTGAAGAGTTTCGGGGATATAACGTCACCCTGTCTTACACCTCTCTGCAGTTGGATAGGTTTCGAGCTCTGGTTCTGTACTCGGATAGCCATCGTAGCCCTACTGTACAAACACTTCAGCACTTCGATATACTGACAGTCAACTTGGCACCGCTGAAGGGACTGTAGCACCGCCCAAATTTCGACGGAGTCAAAGGCTTTCTCATAGTCCACATACGCCAGGCAAAGTGGCAGATTGTACTCTTCAGTCTTCTGTACAATCTGCCGCAGGGTATGTATGTGGTCTATGGTACTGAAGCCTTTTCGGAAACCGGCTTGTTCGGGAGGCTGGAAGTCGTCGAGTCTGCGTGCGAGACGATTCGTAATGACTCTCGAAAACAGCACGTAGACTAGTAGTAGTAGTAGTAGTAGTAGTACTCTTAACCGACGAGAATGTATGCGTAGGTATATGGACGTGAAGGAGGCGAGAGAGGTGTGTCAGGATCGTGCCAAATGGAAGTCTGTAGTCTCTGCCTGCCCCTCTGGGTGACAGGCGAAAGTGTTTATATATGTTTATGTGAATAATGTTTGTGCTGGGTCCACTATAGCGTCATTCATTAAACTCGGTCTACTCAACCCTAATCAAGTCTGGAAATTTACAGTTTATGTTTTCATTAATATTGTAGGATTAGATTTTTAATTTTAACCTTGTGTTCACTTTACCACAGTAAATAGTGAATACAAATTTTTTTCGAGGTTCGGTATTTGATGTTAGGAGTTTGGTATATAACTACTGGGCAATCCTTGCCAAACCCACTTATGGATGTTCACGTAGCTCGTTTTGAGTAACTCCATAGAGCTCCGGAGACCCCTTTGCTGGTAATGAAGCAGTTCATTTTAAAACGCATCTGGATTTTATTTATTTTATTAATTTACTGTCATGGCTATGAGTTAGAGCATCCACTTGCTATTAGATGGAACTCGTGCTCATTTATCACACTTCTATCTAAATACTGCAATGTATGCAATAGCCAAAGTCTATTAATATCAGTGTATAATTTTCCAAAAATGTACGTTTATTTGATTTATTACCTGATTAAAGATTCAAATCATGTAAATTATAAGTTTTTGGGCTACCTAAGTAACAGCTGACGAAGATGAAAAATATCATAAGATTCAATTTATTAACATCTTAAAATGAGAACTCAAATTTTCGCATTTTAATTTTTATAAATAATAAATTTTCAGAACATGCGCAATCAAGAAAATGTTAATAATGATTCGATCAAAGAAAGATTCCTCGCATCATCAGAGACTTAAGAAAATATTTGATGATCCCGTAAGATATAATTTATTGTATATACCGTGTTTGCGAGTACCTTTTTATAGAACTTGTAACAAATCTAAAATTTACAGGTATTCGATGAGTTGCGTAAAATAAAACCAAATTTTGAGGATAAAATAGTAGCTGTTGAGGGAGATATTAGTAACGTAAGATTTGGTATTGATGTAAAAGTCTGGGATACAATAATCGAAGAAGTGGATATCATATTTCACATGGCAGCTGTAGTGAGATTCGATGGGAAATTGAAGACAACGATTTTATCTAACGTGGGTGGTACAAAAGAAGCTCTGCGTTTAGGAAAAGCTTGCAAAAAGCTTCGTTCTCTTGTTTACGTCTCCACAGCTTATTCTCATGCAACTCGAAGCCGAATCGGTAAAAAGATTTCGGAAGAATTTGAAAAGTGTCCTGCATCGCCTGATATTCTTATTCAGCTTGTTGAAACTCTTAATGATGAGAAGCTGAAACTCTTGACACCATTGTTAGTATATCAAATCTCATTATAATTTAGGAACTGTTACAAATATCAACCGTCCTATAGCGTATAACACGATTTACACAAAACCTGTTCACAAATAAGTCACTGCTATTTTAGTATTATTATACCTATTAGACAAATATTAAACAAGAGTAAGGCACTTTTCCCACCGCTTATAATGAACGAGAAGCGAGTAGAGCTAAAAACTAGATAAGAGAAGAGAGAATGTGTAGTCACTGGGAGAGTGTGTAGTCACTGGGCTATAAGCGAGTGCACTCAAATCCGTACTGTAGGGCAAAATGATTCTGGTTGGTTTCTAGGCGTGAATTCTGATCACCAAGCGAGCATCGCTGATGAGATTTATCTTATCGATGCGACAATCTGGTGTGTAGAAAGTTCTTACCGGCAGTGTGAACATTCAGCGATCAACTATTAATATTCGTATCTCTTTTATTGATACTGGATCTCTATCTATTATTTGTTCCTTGAGCGAGGGCATAGTTAATCTCTTCCTGGTCGGCAGGGGGACCAGTGCCTTAGATAAATATCAAAGTAAACAGAATTATATTTGAATTACTTACAGGTTAATTGAAGACTGGCCTAATACTTATTATTTTTCTAAAGCGGCCGCAGAAGAAGTTATACGCACCATGGCTGATGATTTACCAGTTTCCATAGTAAAACCAGCTATAGGTAAAATAGTTTTATTAAGTATTTACTAAATCAAAATTATAATTAATCATCAAATATTTTTATTCCACAGACATGGAGGCCTCCGTACTCCGTCCATGGAGGCGTCCGAATATTCCTGCACCGCCAAACAGGTGGTAAATCAGCACTTAAAATTGCAATTAACAATTTCATTGGTGCCGGCGAGGATATAACCCGGGTTACCCGCGTACTGTAAAATTACGGCAAGTACTTAGTCCCTAAGCTATATTGACTCCCTTATTATATTTTATTTAATTTTTTTCAGTAACCTCTTGTCATCGTGAACCTGCGCCAGGATGGATTGACATGAACTTCGCGTATGGCCCGAGTGGGGTAAGTGTATATGAGTTACCTATAGTCATCACGCGTTCATGATACCAATAGTGAAAATAGGCATAAATTATAGACAACATCATCAACTACCTATATCATTGGATATGAAAAAGTTAGAGAGGTGTGTCGGAATCGTGCAAATGGAACCCCTACGGGTAATAGACGTGAGAGTTTATATATGTTGTTAAATTCTCATCATTTTTATCTCATCACGTCTACTACTAAACACAAATCAATCCACAGTATGCAAGCACGATTCTGATCCACTTGTATATATTGATTTACAGAAAATTTCATTCGGTTGTCATTAAATCTATTGAGCAATTTACTATACTACGCTTGTCAGTAAGGGGTTCTCTATCACTGGAGGACTTTTCTTGTCCGTTCTTTGTCGGTTCTTCGAGGTACACGGTTGGACCACCTCCTCATTTTAACATTGCTAAAATGTTTCTTTTTCGTACTCATTATGGGTTTGGTTAAAATAACAACTTAAGCTCTCATAACCCTGTCCGTCAAACTTTATTATTACTGATATAAATGCAACAAAAAATTGTAACAAATAAAATTAGAGTAGAAATGAAAAAAAGGCTGAGGCTGTACCGTTTTGTCTTCCAAAATGTTGCTATAACAACTGCTTCTATAATAATTACATTATTACAACATTACAAAAGTACTTATCTGGGAAACGATGTACTTAACTGATAAATGTGAGAATGCTCACAGCTAAATTCATTGAAGATATAGGGCTTAGCAGTGAACTAGCCATAGTAGTGAACAGAATAGATCATACTGCTCGAAGTGATACTGGTCTTAGTTATTTTCATTATCACTGCTCGCAAAAAAAATGTATATGTCAAGAAATATTATAAATATAGAGAATAATTTTATATCTGTATCATTATAAAAATAACCTTAAAGATTCAAGGTTTCATGTAATCTTTAAAGTTATTTTAATTTATGTTTTGTTATTTGCCTTTTATGTTAATGTAAAAGAGCTTTATTAAAAAAATTGTCCTTTAGTTACTTATAGCAGCAGGATTAGGCCTTCTACACGTGCTCTATGCTGATGTAAACGTGAAAGTGAATATCATACCAGCTGACATGGTAACGAATGCAGTAGTAGCTGCTGGTTGGCAATCAGCGAGAAGACATGCGGCTGGTGATAAAGAAACTAGAATCTATACTGTCAGTAATATCAGAAATCCAGTTAAATGGGGTAAGCGAGTTAATGGAATTAATATTTTGATTAAGTTAGACCTTTATACGCAGTCAGCCTGATAGTATTTTGTTATCATTGTACTAGTCAAAGGTATTACCAATTATACTTTATGAAGAATTCAGATATTGTTACGTTGTATTTACCATGTAGTGGTAGTACAAGAATTTCTACTACCCCAAATCATCTCGTGGGTGTCGTAAGCGACAGAGGGAAACAAATCAGGAGGTGGGTAGCAGCATCTTCCTAATAACGACTAAAAATAAAAAAAGACGTGTGGCACTCGGGGACTGCCGCGGTAAAGCTATTGCATAGCATTTTGTATTAACTTATGCAATTATAATTATTTATTTATTTTATTTATGCATTATTTCTTTTTCTTTGATATTAATTCAAGTTACACTTTTTGAGAGTGGTGACCGATGAGAAAACAATTTTTTTTCTTTTATTAAATAAATAAATAATAAATGCACTTTGATCATTCATATTCAAAACACTTTATACATAAATTTTACAAGTACAGCTATTCACTGTTGTACATAAATACCTATACGCCTATATACTTTCTCATAAACAGCTGCTTATGTATTCATCCGATTTCGGAGCAGCTCGTCTCGATTCGTGCGAGCTTCGTAGAGTCGTACAATACGTCTAGTTGCACGCACACAAACACCGTGTCGAAGACTGCCGAAAAGAAACGACGTTAGACAATGCACGGCCTTCAAGCCACATCTCCGTGCCCGTCGGAGTGGGGAGCGTGAGGTTTTTTCGTTACGGAATAAATTTCTGGATTCGGTCCCCGCGCTCAAGGCCCGCGATAGAAGCTATGCAATAGCTTAAAAAACTGCACTTGTAAACTCGCTTGTCAATCGTGGCAACTATGGCAAATATCCCCCCTATAAGGCAGTCTGTGTAATATATTTCAATGATATCCCGGATGTTAGTCTGAGCGATATTAGAATGGCTCTCCAGCACCTTAAAAATGGCAAGTTCCCGGGCGAGAATAGAAATACAGCGGAGGTTCTAAAAGCGGTTGGAAAATATATACGATACTTGAAGTCCTTCAGAAGCTCGTCATTTCCGTCCTCTATAGTGGTACTACTTCAGAGGCGTGGAGCGTAAGTGCGGTGGTATTGTTCTTCAAGAAAGGTGACAACGCTCTCCTGAAGAACTACTGACCGATTTCCCTTATGAGCCACGTCTATGTGCTGTTTTCGAGAGTCATCACAAATCGTCTTGCACGCAGACTCAAAGACTTCCAGCAGAAGACCGAAGAGTACAATCTGCCACTTATTCCTGCGTATGTAGACTACGAAAAAGCCCTTGATTTCGTTGGAATTTTGGATTAACTCTCAAAGTGGTACATAAGATAGGCGTTAGATGATATTATAAATACTATGATATTATAATATAATTTAATATAAATCGATAAGTTATGAAATTGTCGATTGTAATGAAGGGATTGATAAAAATTAAATATGGTTAATTTTATTTATTTAATAAATTTGTTTATTTTAACAGTTAAAATGTATATTAATTATCCTTAAAGCACCGCACAAAGATAGGGCCAAAATAATAACAAACACTTTTTTTAATACTAGCAATGCTATTAACATTACTACAATTCTCACTTAAACTATTGGTAAGCTAATAAATAATAATTGAATGACAGATTCGAACCCACAACCTTTTGAGTTCGCGGCCCACACCATAAAATATATACAATACATACATAATAGAATGGGGGAGTGGACGGAGCCCATGTAGCCACTAACATGTGAATTCACACCTATAAATGTCAACACATAATGATTTCTTATATTTACGCGAACACTACCTACACATTGAAATAATACTAGTTTTTACAGAATTTGTCGCGTATATTTACCCGACGTTTCGAGAGCTTTACAGCACCCATGGTCACGGGAAGGACTGAGATGTTCAACGTCCAGATGTCATAGTTATATATATAGTGTATTATAGTATTGTATAGTTCCCACCCTGCCATTAGGCTACTTTTGATTACTACACTGTTTTCTATCTTATTCTCACTCAGACTAAATCCTATAGATTTATACGTTTGTCTCTTTTTACTGTTACTTTTTCGTTTCGTCTGTTAAATAGTTTCTGTTTCTGTTATTTTTGAGTTCTGGCTCCGATCTACAAAATATATTATCATCTGCATGAATAGCGAATTTTCGCTGTTATTCATTGTGAACATTTATTCAATAGTAACATGCCTGAGTTACTTATTAATTTATATTTTTTCAGGGACAATTGGAACATTCTTTAAATCAGATGCGAAAAAATTAATGTCACCTTTAGTTACATATTGCCCTTGGGGTGCCAATACCACCAATAGTAAATTTATGTTTACTATATACTTTTGGCTGGTTCACTATATACCTGCGTACATTATTGATGGCACGTGTTTTTTGATTGGTAAACCTCGAAGGTAACTGCTATGTGTTCTGTATCTTTGTGTTGAAATCTGTGCTGCTCTAATTTAAAGTTTTCATAAACATTCGTTTCATTTGAAATTACTATCTAAGAATAACGAATGAGATTTTGTTTATTAAATTAATTTTTTATAAGCAAGTGATATAATATACCAACTTTTTTTTGCGCCCGAAATAAATATGGGCAACCCTCCGGAAAGCGGGGGAGGGAGGTTGGGAATGCTCATAGCATACCACGCAGCCGGCTGCGTGGTTATGTGGTGACTTTTACCCACTAAACCCAATCTTTTAGGAACTGGCTTAACGATCTGACTAGAGATCTCTAAGCCGTATACGAACGCGACCCTCCTTGGCAGAAAGTAGGGCGCAAATTATACCAACCAAAACCAACTTGACCCAGACAAACTAGTCATAGATGTCATCATTCCCAGGCTCGTTAAATATAACAAATTGCCTAAATGTGTATTATGTGAAAATATATAATAACTTCCTAAATAAT
The DNA here is from genome assembly GCA_036936625.1 of Parnassius smintheus behrii. NCBI lineage: Eukaryota > Metazoa > Arthropoda > Insecta > Lepidoptera > Papilionidae > Parnassius > Parnassius smintheus. Next base: position 26,871,411 of record JAUPFT010000024.1, read on the forward strand.
TTAAATTATGAGGCAAAGATTATATAAGAAAATATTTATATAATATGCTAAAAACTGAATGCCTTTGTGGTTTAAAAGATTTTTGGGATATTAATTAATAATTATTATCAAATAAACAGTTTGAACTGTTGTGAGCGAAAAACGACTGCACTGGACTATAGTAACAATTTTTATATTTTTTATTAATTCTTGCTTATAAATCATTTGAAACCTAACTAAAATATATATGTTATGTGTAGATAAGTAGTGTCAATAATAAAAACTATTTGGATCTAACAACCTATAATTTATCTATCTATATATATATATATATATATATATATATATATATATATATATAATAATAATAATAATAATAATAATAATAATCCACAACTATCACACAACGCCATCTAGTCCCAAGCTAAGCAGAGCTTGTGTTATGGGTACTAGACAACGGATAAACATACTTATATATTTCTAAATACATAAATATTATAGATAAATTACACCCAGACACAGAACAAATGATCGTGCTCATCACACAAACATTTGTCCTGGGTGGGAATCGAACCCACGACCTCCGGTATAGCAGTCAGGGTCACTAACCACTAGACCAACAGGCCAGTCCAATATATATATATATATATATATATATATATATATATATATATATATATATATCTCAAAATACCACTCACTGATTAACTGACAAACTCATCACTATATTAAAAAACGATACACCCGATTGACTTAAAATTTATTATACTCATTTTGCAATGTAGAACGGATTTTAAAGTCCCATAAAAATCTTGATATTTTATATCTACGTTATAATCGTCTATTATCGTGCGCACAGCGAAACGAGCGGTTATCAGCAAGTGATTTACACATAGGTACTACATCGATCAACAGATTATTTGCATCTAACGTCCTCAGGAATTTATTGAGCAAAGCAAACATTACTCTAAGATGCATTCCTTTTGGTTTTCAGATTCTTAAAGCTATATGAAAAAGTCTATAAGATGACGATGATGTTCAGTTATTTCAATTGTAATGACTGGCATTTTAGCGATGATAATCTACGTAATTTATACATGGAAATGACGGAGGATGACAAGGAAATTTTCAATTTTGATTTAAAAGATGTCGATTGGACGGAACACATGAATATTTGGACAATAGGACTTCGAAAGTATATTGTAAAAGACGGCCTCGCGGGGACTGAATGTGCCTTAAAGAAATATTTTTGGCTAAAATTGGTTCACATTTTCATTTCAGCTATTTACGTCTATTCCCTATGTAAAGTGATGAAATTTAGTTTTTACCTGTTAAGTTTGTGGTTTTAAGTTATTCCGTTTTAAATATTTAAAAATTATTTTATTTCTATATTACAAAATGTATTACAGTTATAGTTTTCACAGTTCTTATATTTGTTAGTAAAACGTTTTAGTCATTTAAACGTCTAAGCATCGAAGCACCTCAGTGGGACTGTGTGTCTGGAATGCACGACAGGCACCCGCACCCGTATTGCAGTGTAGAAACCCGGAGGAGCGATATCTCAAGTAGTACCTGGTCCAAGACATGAATGTTCTATAATACGTCTAAATCTTACATTTATCGTTGAAATAAATTCGCCTGCATTAAATTGCATAAATAATATAAAACTATACTTCGTTAAAAAAGTGAAAATAAAGGAAGTTAACAATTAAGGAGGTTTTATTTCTTGCCCTCTAATTTCCTTATACTACGTAATGAACGCGATAAGAACCCACATTTTCAGATTCACATTCTTAACGTAACAGTATTCTTTCATTATGCTGAACTTTCAACCGCTGAAGATAGCCCTATCATAAAATACACTTAGCTAATGTATCTATTTTTGACATAGATGTATCTATCGATTCCCATATACCAATGTCTTTGTTGCTCAGATGGTTAGCGCTCGCTGTAAATTTCACAATACGCGAGCAAACCGGGTTCGATCCCCGCCGGCACCAATTAAATTGTTAATTGCAATTTTAAGTGCTGATTTACCACGTGCTCGACTGTGAAGGAAAACATCGTGATGAAACTTGCATGTCTGAGAAATAAGAAAAAAAATATTTCGAAGACATGTGGAGTTCGCCAACACGCATTGGGGCAGCGCGGCGTACACTTCCTTGCCCTAAATCCCTCTCAGAAATGAGAGGAGGCCTGTGCCCAGCAGTGGGACGTATATAGGCTGTAACTTTACATGTCTTTGTTGTAGAGCCCTTTGAATCTTTTAACTCAGGTATACAGACTTATATTATATCCACATGAAAAGTCATTTAGGGCTAAATTTTAAGTTGTGAGATACAATACAAGTTGCACATGATTTTATATCCTGATTCCTGACTGAATACAAAAGTAAATCAATTAACTATTTTCATTCATTCAACTGTAGTTTTCAATTTGTTTACGTTTTATTTCATTCTATTAATAAATTTTATCTGACGATTGAGAAGACTAACCTATAAATGACATTTTATGCTCTCACAGAAAACTTGCGTAAAATAGCAGCTTAAAGCTGTTTTGTTTCATATAATGAGTGTAGAGAACTGGAGGCCCTTTTTACTGGAAATGATGCAACCATCTAAATCCTCAGGTTTGAAAACATATCTGCGTTTTGATTCTTAACCGAGTATAGATGTAGATGTCTATGGGTCACAGCATCCACTTACCATCAGGTGGACTGTGTGCTCGTTAGTCACCTTTATTCTGTAAAAAAAACTGCATTAAAATACGTTAGTCAAGGAAATAATTAATTGTTTTAAAAACTTATAAGGAACTTGATAAACAAGCTGCTCCCTGACAACCACTTACAATACGATAATACGAATGGATCGCCTCCAATACGGGTGGATCAGCTCGACCGGGAAAAGAACCACGCTTGTTCAACCAACGTAAACTAGCAGAATAATCTGCCTTATATAGTAAGTGACAAGAATCAGGTACTATTTTTATTGGTAACGAGGTTATCTTAATCCTCAATGGTGACTGCACACTGCATTGATTCTTAATCGGGGATTGATGTAAGTGTCCATGAGTAACATCACTTATAACGTGGATTTTTTAATCGTGTGTCAAATTTTTTTTATTCTACTCCTTTAAAAAAGTTACCCCCACACCAGGATTTTCCCCTGTATCGTGCAGGCAGTTTACCAACATAAATTGCATAAAGACATACATCCAGCCTCGGATTTTTTATTTGTATAGGCCATACAAATACTTGTTCCATGCGGGATTCGAACCCGCGGCCACCAGCGCAGCCACTCACTCACTGCACCACGGAGCCGTCCCATTCATTACACCCGTAAAAATTCACCGCTGAACACAGACCTTCCCTATAGATCATAGGGGGTAATTTTCCACAGTTGCCATACTTGCCAGGCGGGCTGGCATTTGCAGTTTTTATTTTCTAGTTGTCATCATGAAGAACTACTGTCCATCTCCTCTTGATTCCCTATGTCACTCCTTACAGGGCTTACGGCGTATAACAATAAATTTTTGACGTGGTAGAGCCATGCTGTATTTATATTAGTAGTATAGTAGTAGCACGAATGGGTCGGCTCGACCGGGGAAGGACCACGCTCTCACAGAATACCAGCGTAAAATGGTAGCTTAATGCTACTGTGTTTCGTATGGTGAGTGTAGAGAACCGGAGACCCTTTTTACAGGAAACGAGGCATTCCATCTTAGCCCTCACGGGTGACAACGCACCTGCATTTTGATTCGTAACCGAGGATGGATGTAGATATCTATGGACCACAGCAACCACTTACCATCAAGTGGACTGTGTGCTCGTTTGTCACCCTATTCTACATAAAAAATCTGCAGTATTATTATCACACAAATAAATAAATAATTTATTAGAAAAACAATTATTAATTCAAGGCACGTTCATATTACTTTAATTGCTAAAGATACATTTCTTTATTTTACAGTTTTATACGTAAACTATTTAAAGAATATTAGATCTAAAGAGCATGCAGCCCATTCGTCAATTTTCTAGCGGAGCTTTATAAAAGTTAAGATTACAGCTCAGTTTTTGTAGATGTACATTATACAAAGTTGGGATGTTTGTTCTGAATAACACAATAATGATCAATCAAGTTTTGAATATTTGAAAAATTTGTCGCAAAAATAGATCATGTTTTAAATTAACACACGGGAGTAATTACTTCTTAAAAGGTGAAACTAGAAGTAATCGTCAATAAACACCAATAGTGTTTTGTTTCCACGTGACGGTGAGTGATGATGTGAATTTTAAAATTTTACCCAAGCGCCTGTTCAATATCAGGCCGCAAAATTTAAATTAGACAATAGAAAACGCCGTGTTTATTGAGTACATTTTTAGTTGATTGTATTTTAATAGACTTTCATTACAACTTTACGATAAACATCAAAGAGAATTCGATTATCAATTCCCACGGCATGTGTGATTAAGAAATAATTTATAGCTTTTTTTCTTAAAAATAAATATTTAATCTACTAGTAGAAATAGACAATTCCATAAAATCACCAAAAGGCGCATCACTTTAAAGATATCCATTCTCAATTCGCTAGGCAGGTACTTTGATAATCTCAATTCTCATAGTTTCGCACTGGTAGGTGAATCTGCTCCTCATCAACGGTCGATTTGGTCGTTCGGCAACTAGAAGGGTGTTCTGCGTGCCAGTGTGTTGAATTCAGAGAACAGAACGGCATATTTAACCTTGCACCTCTGGCAAAGATCCTCGTGGCGAATTATATAATATGCATGTTTTAAGGACCGCAAGAAGCAGACTCTTAAAAATCAAGGAATGCGAATTGATCGAGCTTCTACAATTCTACATATGTGACGGATAAACCTAATGATAATAGGAACGTAACGATGGGGAAGAAAGGAATTCGAGTGGCAGCCTCGTATCGGCAAGCAGAATATAGAATCGGTAAAGTAACAACTTGGTAATAAATAGTAGTATAACATAATGTAGTCGCTGCAGTCTTTGGATGCAGTTGGCTGAGGGTTGCTAAAAGAAAAAATTTATAGCTTTATGTGGATTCAATAGTAATCGGAATCAATTTCAATAAGACAATTTTATAGTTTGGAAAATTGTCGTCGACGTATAAAGTATTTCATCATTCTTCTGCGCCGACCCCAGATAATGGGAAATGGTTTAGAGAATGAATGAATGAATGAATGATGTATAAAGTATTTCATAAAAACTGAACCGAAGGAGTCGTCATGATTATCGGGACTTTAAATTGAAGGCACCTACACTTCGATCAATAATACAATTGATCGAAGCACCTACATGATAACTTTTTATGGGCGGCGGTAGGCTCTTAAAATCAGGTGGGACGTATGCTCGCTTACCTGCTCTTTAAAAAATCTAACTAGCTCGAAATCCGATTTGGTATTTCCAATAAAATTTTATGAACTGTGTTAAATGTGTCATTATTTTTAAAAGGTGTTCATATAAAAAGTCAAAAATAAGACTAAATTAAAGGTAAGAACCAACTTTTAGAAAACTAAAAAGAATTAAATAATTTCCGCATAATAGCTTCAGAAGCCGGGGTCTTAATACTTATATACTTAAACTATATCTTAGCACCTTTTTAACAGTATACAAACAATAATAGTACTATTCCGGGTTATATTACTATATTCACTTACAATATGTGATTACATAGTAATAAGACTTATTTATTTATTTTATAGAAGAGGGGGCGAACGAAGATGCGACTCGTCGGATAGTAAGTGACTACCGCCTCTCATGACTACTTTATCGACATAGTAGTGTATGGCAGATATAATTATCACTACTGACATATAATTTGTACTATTGTGTTAACTACTGTTGTGATAAGTTGAAGTTACAGTTACAGCCTATATACGTCCCACAGCTGGGCACAGGTCTCTTCTCATTTCTGAGGGGGGTTTAGGGCAATGAAAATTCCTCCGCGCTGACGCAATGCGTGTTGGCGAACTTAACATGTCTTCGAAATATTTTTTCTTATTTCTCAGATATGCAGGTTTCTTCACGATGATTTCATCACGTGTTTAATCAAATGGAAGCAAAACTATAGTGTATGAAAATTGAAAAAAATTAAAATCTATGTGGTCCTTCTTTACTCCATAACGATTTTTAAAATGTGCGATACTTGTGCCAGTTCCGTTGGCTGTTGTTGTCACATTCTAAAGAGAACGTACGTAGTTCTTAAAGTACAAGTTACAATTTTAAAAATTCTACATGTTTTATTTTTCTAAATTGTTTATTGTATATCAGAGAACAATGGATCGTAAAGCTTCTGCTATCGGTAATTTGTTTTACAGAAAATAGAACTTCAGTCATATTATTGTATATATTTTTAAGGATTTTTAGCATACGTGTGTAAGTTATTAATAAGTGATGGGTGCTGAGCATTATTTCTGATTATAATAATATTTATTAAGGTTCCTCTGATTCGATTGTTTATGGAAGCATCGAGGAATCATTATTATCCTCAAGACTATTATTACTTGTTATGTGTTGTTTGTTATGCACTGACTAAAATAAAATGATTGTAGACATAGATAATTTTCATCATTTTAATTTATAATATTCAAATTCAATTTTCCGCGAATGAAATCTTTGTTTGGCGGAACTTAAATACAGTTGTTATAATGTATTATAGTTATAGTTTAAAATTTTTAATCTAAATACTAATATAAAATATAGCATTATGTGTAGATCATTTCAAAATATATTTTGTTATAAGAAATTTTGCATTGAAATATTTGACACAAAGTATCGTCCCTTAGCTAACCACACTTTACGGAAGACGAAAAAAACTGCACATTTAAAAAATAGTTAGTTGCAGTATTTAGCGATTGCTGTGCGGAAGATCATCATAAAAAGAGTGGTAACTAGATGGTAGTACACTTATTAGGTCTTGCAAGTCTTGATACTTCTGTTTTGTAATTGGTATCCTAGCTGCATACAATTTCTGCAGGTGATTTATTTGTTTAGTGATGTTAATTGACGTGGGACGATGTGGTATCGGCTGAAGCATGTCATTAAAACCAAATTTATACCAAATCGTGCCATTGGGTCTGTATTCTGGCATATGTACATCTGTGACGACTGGGTCACCTGTCTTTTTACCAGGCCGTATATATTCACAAATTAATTCTTTCAAAAAATCGGTAAAAAGGTGTATTCCAAATAACAAGCTTCGTAAGGGATAGGATCCCTTCTAACTGTTTAAGTTGTAGCCACGTATTGTTGCGGAATGTAAATTTCTTTACCTTTTAATTTACACTTTATTGCACTGTGTCTGGAATCACATTCCATTTGGGCACGGCCTTTTTACAGGTACTTTTGATTAATCACAATATTTGTGTGTGTCTTTCCTGGAATAGTGGTGTTGAGAGTGATGTTGCCGGGAGTGGTGGTGTTGGGGGTAGTGGTGTTGGGAGTAGTGGTGCTGGGACTAGTGGTGACGGGATTAGTGCATGCGATTGAGGGAGGGTGGGGCAGAATCCAGGGAAGACACATCATTGTATTTAATTAAGCGGATGGTTGCGAATTAAATATTAATATCTTAGTATATATAAATTACGTGTCACGTTGTTTGTCCGCGATGGACTCCTAAACTACTTAACCGATTTTAGTCAAATTTGCACACCGTGTGCAGTTGGGTCCAACTTGAGAGATAGGATAGTTTTTTTGCCCATAGGTGGTTCACAATTTTTTTTGCTAATTTAAGGATTTTTAAAACCCTGTCACTCGGCTATCAATCTAATTAGATCATACAATAACTACTTTACGCCGGCTCGGCTACGGGGCGAATTAGATCAGGAGTACTGCCCTACGAAAAAACTATTTGTTTCTTTAAAACAAAACCAAAGACACTATGCAATAGATAATAGTATCAAAGACAAAGATATGCTCTTTTATTTTAAACCATAACCTGGCAATGTTTCTTAGAAAAAAAAAAAGAAATCACTCTGAACTTACGGCGTTCCACATGTCGCTTTGATGAAGGTGCTCCGTCTTTTTTATAGAATTTTGTATTAGTGTCTGGACTAAAAACGAAAGTATTATACTTTTTACATTTCTTGTAATATAGTAAACACGTAGATATATAATTTGTGGTATAAAAAGTGAAAAGTAAATTGCCAAAAGTACTTCAAACTCCGGAACGCCTAGTTTGGAGGTTGGTTCATAAATGTGTTATTTATCAAATTCTCATTTATTTTTAGTATAAAATGTAAGTAAAAATTGTTTTCTTACATATTTCAAATAACTTGACGTTGTATTTATTTCAAATTCACACGAAGATATTTTTGAAATATTGTTCGAAATGTCATACAGATAAAACATTATTATTTTTTAACATTTTAATATTTTGGTATGAGTAACGAATAGAAACACATAAAACATAAAAATATACATATTTCCAAACATTTTCATATAAATTTCTCCAAAAACAAAAGTGTAGAATTCAAATTAGTAGTAATTTTGTCACTAAAATTGCAGTTTATACTACTACTATGCTATACAGGGTAATTTATGTATTCTATTACAATTTCTAGCAACCAAAAATAATTTTATTCGATAGTTTATACATTCAACAAGAATTCCTGTAAGTTTTATCCATAAATATTGTCTCAAAGTGAAAATATAGCAAAATTTGCAATGTAGCAAAAAATTTCCTAACTTACAAATTTTCCCGCCATTAAGGTCCTGAGCGAACGGGAGTATAACATGTCGCGCGCTGTCAGAGCTAAGGTAATTATATGACAAAGAGTCGCCAAAAAGGGCAGAACAACGTCTGCCTGGCAAGCTAGTCTTTATTCTAAGTTTTAATGGTTTACAGTGCTGTGGGTGGGTGCGGTAGCATGCGACCGCTCAGGATTTAACGGGCGCATGCGACTGCGTGGGATTTTTATGGGCATTGAAGGTTTAAAAATACAAATAACAGAAAAATAAGTGCGGACCTCAAAACAAACCTGTGCTATTAACCTAGTTTAATTCTTTTTCTATCTTCTTTGCCACTTTGTTTAGGCCGTTTATGTTTTTACATCAGTCCTCCTACATGTAATTGTGCATATAACAATTCACCACTTGAACTTGGATCACTCCAGGAATCAATTTCTTCTCCATTCATAATGTATTTCAATTATTGAGCTTCTTAAAAGAAATAAAATACATTTTGAAACACCGCCCAAGTTAAAAAAGAAAGTTAGTAAAACCGCTAAAGTAAATGAAGATATTCTATTATGAAATTATAAATAAATTATTTATATATAAATACGCGTAAATCTATAAACATTATTATACGGCTGACCTCTTAATATTCTATTAAAACTTCTTGCGATTAAAACCTTTCAGCGATAAAGCTCACATAAAAATATAATAATCACCAAGCGCGAAATACTTTTACGAGAAAAGTATGACAAAGTAACGACTTGTGGGGTGTTGAGAGGTTAGCCGAATACGCGCTGTCACTACTTTTCGAATTACTTTACATACTTGTGTGATTTTTATATAATGGTAAAGCTAAATCAAGACGCAATCGTAGATTCCTGTCAAATGTTAACTTAGGTAAACAATCATCATCATCATCATCATTACAGCCCTTCACAAGTCCACTGCTGAACATAGGCCTCCCCCAAGTAATGCCACAAAGCACGGTCCTGAGCCACCTGCATCCATTGACTTCCTGCATGTCTTACCAGGTCGTCACTCCATCTAGTGGGGGGTCGCCCTACACTACGCCCACCGGTACGAGGCTGCCACTCGAGTATGGCTGGCCCATTGCACTCGAGAACCTTTTTTCCCCAACGGTTGTCGGTTCTTCGAGCTATATGGCCGGCCCATTGCCACTTCAGCTTACTAATCCGTTGGGCTATGTCGGTCACTCTAGTTTTACTGCGGATATCCTCATTTCTGAGTCTATCACGCAGAGAAACTCCGAGCATATCCCTCTCCATAGCTCGCTGAGCGACCTTGAGCGTCCTCATACGGTCAGCAGTGAAGGACTACGTTTCTGATCCGTAAGTCATCACGGGCAACACGCACTGGTGGTTTAGTTTTCAGAGATTGAGGTATACCTGACGAGAAGATGTGCCGTAATTTCCCGAACGCTGCCCAGCCGAGTTGAATCCGTCGGTTGACCTCTCGATCGAAGTTGGACTTACCTAGTCGGACTATTTGTCCCAGGTAAACGTACTCGTCAACAACTTCGAGCATAGTATTCCCAACAACTACCGGCATAGGTGAGACATGGACATTAAACATGATCTTTGTTTTGTCCATGTTCATCTTAAGATAGTTAGCATAGATAGATAGCATAGTACTAAGGTCCTCCAGCGATTCTGCCATAAGGACTATATCGTCGGCAAATCGAAGGTGAGTGATGTACTCGCCATTGATGTTAATACCGTATCCTTTCCAGTCCAGTAGCTTGAAAACGTCTTCCAACGCAGTGGTGAAGAGTTTTGGGGATATAACGTCACCCTGTCTTACATCTATCTGCAGTTGGATAGGTTTCGTACTCTGGTTTTGTATTCGGATAGCCATCGTAGCTCTACTGTACAAACACTTCAGCACTTCGATATACCGACAGTCAACTTGGCACCGCTGAAGGGACTGTAGCACCGCCCAAATTTCGACGGAATCAAAGGCTTTCTCATAGTCCACATACGCCAGGCAAAGTGGCAGATTGTACTCTTCGGTCTTCTGTACAATCTGCCGCAGGGTATGTATGTGGTCTATAGTACTGAAGCCTTTTCGGAAACCGGCTTGTTCGGGAGACTGGAAGTCGTCGAGTCTGCGTGCGAGACGATTCGTAATGACTCTCGAAAATAGCACGTAGACGCGGCTCAGAAGGGAAATTGGTATGTAGTTATTCAAGAGAGCGTTGTCGCCTTTCTTAAAGAACAAAACCACCGCACTTTTACTCCACGCCTCCGGAGTGGCGCCACCATGGAGGACGGAATTGAAGAGCTTCTGAAGGGCTTCAAGTACTGGCGATCCACCCGCTTTCAGAAGCTCCGCTGTAATTTCATCCTCGCTTGGGGCCCTGCCGTTTTTAAGGTGCTGGAGAGCCATTCTAATCTCGCTCAGACGTCCGGGGTATCATCGGAATAGTGTCGGGTTAGACTTGCTCTTGGATCGTTACTCACACTTGCGTGTGGCTCCAACAATGATGTGTACAGCTGCCCATAGAACCTCTCAATCTCACTCAAAATCTCAGGTGTCTCGGAAACGATGCTGCTACACTCAGTCTTTAGCGTTGACAGTTGGCTCTTTCTGGCAGACAGATCTCTGGAAAAGACTTTGGAGCCCTGGTTCCGCTCGATTGCTTCTTTACTACGAGCAGTATTAAAGTTGCGTAAGTCTCGCCGCATGCATTTGGAGATCTGTCTGTTCAGTTGCCTGTATGCTGTCAAATCTGTTGACGATTGCAGTATCATCTCCCGTCTAACAGCCATGAGATTAAGAGTGTGATCGGAGAGTTTTTTTGTTCTTCTGCGGCGGGTCTTGCAGAACTTAGCTCCGACCGCAGGGACAGTTTCCACGAGCATGTCATTCATATCGTCCACTGCATTGCAATCTTCTAGGCACTGAAAGCAGTTACGTAACTCGAGCTGAATAGTCTCGGGATTCTGGATTAGAGCACGAGGGGGACGGAGCGTTGACTTCATTAGACGAGACCTCTCCAACTTAACGTTTAGGTTCAGTGTGCCTTTAACCATTCGGTGATCGCTGCAGGCTTTCACCCTTGCGATCACTGAGACATCACTGAACAGTTGGCGTCTGATCATCATAATGAAGTCGATCTCATTTTTTGTCGAAGCGTCGGGGCTCGACCAGGTCCACTTCCTCTGGGGCCGCTTCTGGAAAATAGTTCATCGTAAAGAGTCCCTCTTTCTCCATAAAGTCAGCCAGCTGCTGGCCCCTACGGTACCGTTGCCCTACTTCAAATTTCCCTAACTTCAGCTCACCGCCTTCTCTTCTGCCTAGTTTTGCGTTGAAGTCTCCCATCAACACCATGTAGTGGCTTTTGGAGGAATGCATGGCTCTAGAAATATCCTCATACATTTCCTCCACCTACTCATCGGGACGTGCCGAGGTTGGTGCGTAGACCTGTATGACCTTCAGCGAATACCGTTTGGTGATTCTGAGTATCAGGTACGCGACCCTCGTCGACACACTCCCAATCTTTACAACGTTGTTGACGAGAGACTTGTGGACGATAAATCCGACACCTCCTTGAGACAGATGGTCGCCCTCCCGGTGATAGAACAAGTTGCCAGACTCGAGGATTACCGTGTCCTCCCCCTCTCTTCGGACCTCAGATAATCCATTAATATTGTTACGAGCTTGAGGTTCGTGACAATAAAAATTGCCGATAAAATTATCTAAATTAACACTTTAATTTACTTTACACAAATTAAAGTTAAAAACACTAATAATTAAACACACTAATTCACTTAATTCCGCTCCGAAGCTTCGCTTTGTCGCCGAGTTCAACTCAGTACTGCCTCGATTGCATCTTGCAGCGCCTATTTATATAATTAGCAAAGAAGCGTCCCGAACATTCACGTAAATGCGCGCCAGGCAACGAGGATTCGAGTATAGATTTTCTAGAAACTTAGTTCTTCGGGTGGCGCTGTCCGTCGAAACATGTGTGATGTCATAAACTGCAACGCTCCCCTCGCTCTCGTTCCTGACACTAGATGGCGCTAGTGCGCTGATTTGAGCGCGGCGTAACACTGCCCCCTCCTAAGACATGCTCGTCCCGAGCATTATCAGTCCCATAATAACGCACCAAGCGATCCACATGGACGATCTTAGGAGTCCCTCTTGCGCCTTTCTGTAACGGCTCCGCAATGTCAAGGGATGTCCTATCCCGTGGTGCACCAACATTGTACAATTTCGATGCTCCTCTACTCCGTGTCTGAGGTCACCTCACAGCCGCACAACTTGTACATGTACGACACCAATCCTCCACATCGTCACGATAATGGACCCAGTAAAACTGTTCTCGGACCTTCAGTAGAGTTCGTTTAACTCCCAGATGGACTCTTGAACGACCATTATGGCACAGCTGTAGAACATTCGGCACTTTAGCTTTAGGGACGACCATTTGCAAACGACAGCTGTCTCCTCGACCATTGCCCATTTACGGCACAGGACTCCATCCTGAAGCATCAAGCTGTCCCATTGGGCCCAATAGCTTTTCGTGGTTGAACTCATCGCTGAGACGTCCCTCCACTTAGGCTTGGTAGCACGGGCCTTCATCCACCCCAGAATCGGCTTGATGTCCGGATCTTCCTGCTGTGCATGTCGTAGGCTGTCCTTCCACCCGTGGCTGAGGTGGTCTGTCCTGAGCATCCTCACGGATACCACTTCCTTACCTTGCCTACTACAATGGTTGCCATCTTCAAGACAAGGTCTTCTTGACAATGCATCTGTGTTGCCGTGAGATTTCCCGCTGCAGTGTCTGATAGTAAAGTCGTATTCCTGCTGCTGCTGGGCAGTGCTGTTAGCCGCACTTCCTTTCTGAGACCGTTCACCTTCCCTTCCTAGGGTGTGCTTAGGGCAGCTGGACCGAAGATGGCCCCTTTCCCCACAGCCAGAGCACCTAGGGCTGTATCCTTTATTGTGGTCGCGAACCGTAACTGCTGCAACCTCCCTAGCGTGAGGTGAACGATGATCCTGTCGCCGCCAGGCAGTGCCGTTAGCTGCGCTACCCTCCTGATATCGTTCACTTTCCCTTTCTGCGGTTCGCTTAGGGCAGCTGGATCGAAGGTGGCCCTTTTCCCCACAGCCATAGCACTTTGGGCTGTGTCCTTTGTTGCGGTCGCGAACTGCAGCTGCTGCAACCTCCCTGACGCGATGGGAATGATGATCCTGCCGCACGGCTTCCACTTCCAGTGCATGGGCCAAGGCGTCCTTAAGCGTCTCGTGGTGCCCGAGCCTAACAGCAGCTCTGACTTCCAGGTCGCGGATGCCGTCGATGAATGTCTGCACCAGGTTCCCTTCAATGAGCGCAGGTACAGACCGGTATGCTTTTCGCACCAGCTTCTCCACTTCTACAGCCCACTGCTGCAGGTTTTCGTTGATTCGCTGCACACGATCTTTAAGCTGCGCACGGAAGACGTGTTCCAGGTGAGCGTCGCCATATCTCGCCTTCAATGCCTCAAGGAGTTGCTCATAAGTCACTTCCTCACCGAGAGCTTCCAGAACTGTTAAGGCCTGGTCAAGCAGACCTACTGTGAGAGCAGTCATGGCCTGATTTTTATTCCAGCCGTTCGCCTTCATAACAGCTTCGAACTGGATTTTGTAGGCTGACCAGGAAGAAGTCCCGTCGAATGGTGGCACCTTGAACCCACGTAGCGAAGGTGTAGTAGCTACTGCGGGGGCTGCAGTTCCATCCCCAAGTTTAAGGTCGTTCAGCGTTTTCTTCACGTCAGCCATCACGTTGTCAACCCGATGGTTCACATGGTTGATTCGGGTTTCATGTTCTTCGATTCGGGTTTCAGCTTCCGACAGACGGTTGTCGTGTTGAGCAACCCTATCCTTCACCTGCCTTATCTCTTTCCCAAAGGTAGCGTGAAGGTCCTTCATGAGGAGCATCTGCTCTTCCGACCGACGAGCCTGTTCCGCCTGCTGATCTTCCAATCGACGGGCCTGTTCCTCCTGTCGGCGGGCCTGTTCCTCCTGCAGCTCTTTCAACTGACTGGCCTGTTCCTCCTGTCCGCGCTTCAGCTGCTCTTCGAACCGACGGACCTGTTCCTCCTGTCGGCGAGCCTGCTCCTCCTGTCGGCGAGCCTGCTCCTCCTGTCGGCGAGCCTGCTCCTGCAGCATCACCATCAGAGCACCTAAGTCAGGTGCCACAGACGTAGAAGCTACTGACGGACCGGCTTCCGTGGCCGGCGGCTGGCCCTCAGACATCTGCGGCGTTGCACCACCAAATCTCCTCTGGTCCGTCTCCTGCTGGCGTTGACTTCGGGTACGGACACCCTCCGTTTCCTCCTTAGGTAAAATCGGCATTATTTTATCCCACTTCTGACACCAATTGTTACGAGCTTGAGGTTCGTGACAATAAAAATTGCCGATAAAATTACCTAAATTAACACTTTAATTTACTTTACACAAATTAAAGTTAAAAACACTAATAATTAAACACACTAATTCACTTACTTCCGCTCCGAAGCTTCGCTTTGTCGCCGAGTTCAACTCTGTACTGCCTCGATCGCATCTTGCAGCGCCTATTTATATAATTAGCAAAGAAGCGTCCCGAACATTCACGTAAATGCGCGCCAGGCAACGAGGATTCGAGTATAGATTTTCTAGAAACTTAGTTCTTCGGGTGGCGCTGTCCGTCGAAAGATGTGTGATGTCATAAACTGCAACGCTCCCCTCGCTCTCGTTCCTGACACTAGATGGCGCTAGTGCGCTGATTTGAGCGCGGCGTAACAATATGCCAGCGCAACTTGTCTACCTCTTTTTCCAGCTTCAGTATCTTCTCGTCAGTCCTCAGGGTGCGTGCGTTTTACGTTGCCAGGTCGAGTCGTCGTAGGTGGCAACCGAACCTCCACCGGAGATTCTTAGCACCCCCTGCCCCGCCGTTACCATGGTCGCCACCGTAACCAGGAATAGCAAGGCCGCCGGGGACTGGGGGCCGTTTATTTTCGTCGTTGCTCATGGGGGGATATTTGCCATAGTTGCCACGCTTCGCGAGCGGGTTGGCAACCACAGTTTTTTATTATGTTATTGTTGTTAATAGGAAGATGCCATCTCCTTTCTGTGTCTCTCTGTCGCCTCTTACGACACCCACGGGAAGATATGGGGTAGTAGATATTCTCAACCGCCACTACACGGCGTTAACGTTTAGGTAAACAATAAATCACCCTTATTTTCCGTGTCTTAAGGTAAGTTTGTAAAAGTTTATTCTCCAAATTTATATATGACCAATTTTGTGTTACACCCTATCCAATAAAAAAAGAATTATCAAAATCAGACTACTCTGTAATAAATCATCCCTGTTTTCCTATCCTTAGGGTAAATTTTTTTCCAAATTTATATGGGATCAATTTCAAGGTATACACTATCCAATAAGAAAAGAATTATCAAAATCGAACTACTCTGTAATCACCCCTATTTTCCCACTCTTAGGGTAAAAATTTCTTTTCCAAATTTAAATGAGACCAATTTCGAGGTTACCCTATCCATTAAAAGAAGAATTATCAAAATCGGACCACTCTGTAAAAAATTACGCGTGGTCATACGTAAAAAAACAAAAAATATACGCGTCGACTTTAGTAACCTACTCCGTTTTTTCGTCGGTTGAAAACTGTCAGCTGCTTGACTTGAAATTTCTTTTACTTTAGATTTTTTAGCAGATTGACGATCATAGAATTGTGTTTCGAACTGAGACATTGCTTGAGGTTACCGTTTTGGGTAATTTTCTTTTGGTATTACACGAGGTGGCTATCCGACTATCAGATGTCTAAGTATTTGTCATTAAAAGCCAGCCATTACGTGAATCTGTAATACCTTCAATTATAAATGATTTATAGAATATCGTTGATCAGTTCTTCAAATGCATAATGGTCATAATGCGTTTTTAAGTGTCTTATTTCTGCTGCAATAGGGGAAAGAACGCTAATTTTTGTGTTTTTCTAAAAGCAACCTATTGTCAGAAAAGGTTAACGTGGGTCAGTGACATATATTGCGTTTTATGAAATCTTGCAACGTAGAATCCTTTATTCACCAACTGTCGTAAATATATTAAAGTACCAAGCATTAAATTATTTAATAATTAAAGTAATGCTAGTAATCCTTCATATTCAATATTTTATTGACGGTGTTGAAAGTATTATTCATATGCTTACGACATGTTTTCTACGTACTCATTTTTTTCCGAAACATAAAATAAAAAATATTTGGAAAATTCAAAAGTGCACACCTCGAACGCTCCTGCAATGTTTTGTATAATCAATTTACTTTTATTAATTACCGAAACACGTATTTCGTTTATTGCTACAAAAAATTGTTTCTGTTTAATTATTAAGAATTTTGTTTTGACTGCTTGATACCGGTGATTCGTATTTTGTTACCGAACATAATTGTCAGTTTACAATAATGAAATTCGAAAAGCTTCTTATGGAGTAAAATTTAAAGTTAATAAATAAATAAAAGTGATAAGTTCAGTTTTTCGAAATATATCTTGTTCCCATCCATTGCGACCAACGAACGTCCAAGTTAAGTTATTTTCAGTTAATTTTTTGCAACGAATTTCCTTATCGCACGTTGTGAAAGGGTCTAGACGGAAAAAATTAAGACCAAAAGTTGTGACGACACTTTTTGCTATAGTTGTAAGCCGTGCGGCGTGCGCGTGTTTCTTTGTTGCTATACGCTGTTGTGTTGAAGAAGTAGAGAGAGTATATATATATATATATATATATATATATATATATATATATATATATATATTGTTAGCGACAACAAGTGAATCTAAAAACATTTAATCTTAATTGTTTCCCATCTGTGATTTAAATAAAGTATGAAAACTAATAGCATTAATACAAATTTATATTAGCTTCAAATTCTTGTTTAAAAAACTATATAACAAAAATATAAATCTAATCGCTTATTTAAGTTTAATTAGAATGTTTAAAATAAGATACGAGACTAGTTACTTATTAGAACCTTCTCTTATTACGATTTTAAAGAGTTGCATTAGAGACATTAACATTTAAGTGTAAATTTAATGATTTGTTTAATTCTCTCTCTCTTATAGTAATTTAACACAATAATATGTCAAATAATCTCTTATGTAATGTAATTACTTATTATAGAAATAGATTTTAATTTAATAAAAATTTAAATATGTTCTGTGAAAAGTTTTAAGCATAATGTTATCGTGATAAGCGTTGTGCATTCCTGCCGAATGGCGGCGCTACTTGTATGTTGAGCGAAAAAACGCTTAGCTACTCCGGAACTAAACCGTGAGGCGACCGCGAAACTATTTTTATTTTTGATAAGTATAAATTAAAGGTTTTATGAATGTTTTATGTTCGAAATAATAGAGATAAGTCATATCTATTGTCAGGAATAAATAAAAATGTTGTAAGGTATGTTTTACCACACTTATTAAAGAAAATTGTAAATTTCTCTTAGAAAAGGTTGTTCTGTGCTCTGATTGGTCGATGGGTCATGTGCAAATTCGTTAGGGCCGCGTGCAGATTTTCTCCATTCTGATTGGTCACAGCTGCCTATAAAAAAGGGGCGTTCTTTGTGGTAAAACATTCCAAATCCGGCAATTTAATAATAAGGAATCAAGAAAATAAAATAAGAAGAAACTCTCAAGAAGTGTTATTTATTGCTCATCTAACTGCTACTGTACATTCTCACACATGAGCATCTACATATATATATATATATATATATATATATATATATATATATATATATATATATATATATATATATATATATATATATATATAGTTCGTTCCATCCGGGTGTACCTTGACACCTCTCAAATTTTTTTAAAAATAATAATTGAAACAAATAATCTTCTAAGTCAGAAGTAATAATTGGAATCTCCTCCTGCTATTAGTGTACTTTTTTTAAATATAAGTGCAAAATAAAGCTGCTGGAAGTGATTTGAGTGGATCACGATCTTTTTATTTGATGACAATAGAGAAGTACATCTCCGCTTCGCGTTCGATGTGTTCAAAATGAAAACCAAATATCTTTTTTGTTTAACTTACCGTTGTAATACTCAAAGGGTGAAATAACAGCGTAATGTTGTAGTGTTTCGTATGGTTAATGTAGAGAACTGGATACCCTTTTTACTGAAAACAAGGCATCCCATTTTAGTCCTCAAAAATGACAACGCACTTGCATTTTGATTCTAAATCGAGAGATCTTTAGGCCACAGCATACACTTACCATCAGTTGGGATGTGCGCTCTTTTGTCACCCTTATTCTTTATAAAAAATACCAACGTGGTTATTTCGCAATCCCTTTAGAAAACCTGTAACAAGTGCATTCGTTGTAAATTCTACGCTGTGCGTTCATGAATTCAAACATTAATGACATTTTTAACCTCAGCCTTCTTCTCTTGGGTGTTTCCGTGTGATATTAACGTTATGCCCGCGTGAGGGCGGCGTAAGAGAATCCATCATCGCTTACAGTTCATCCCGTAGTTGTGGGAAGAGGTAGCTTAATTAAAATAACAGAAAACAATAAACCATGAAGCAAGGAATTGGTCAATGTCATTTATATATGTAGGTGAAGAGGGTCATCTTCGGATTCACTCATGACGGATGGCGCATATATGCGTACGTTACAACATAAAATACAAAAAAATACAGTAAGCTGATCGTCAATAATTTGGCGCAAATATGTACTACGCTTCCCGATAATGTGTATACACGTATATACGTGTGTATATACGTGGTAGAGCCATGCTGCAGTTATATTAGTAGTATAGTTGTAGCACGAATGGGTCGGCTCGACCGGGGAAGGACCACGCTCTCACAGAATACCAGCGTGAAATAGTAGCTTAATGCTGCTGTATTTCGTATGGTGAGTGTAGAGAACCGGAGACCCTTTTTACTGGAAACGAGGCATTCCATCTTAGTCCTCACGGATGACAACGCATCTGCATTTTGATTCGTAATCAAGTATAGATGTAGATGTCTATGGGCCGCAGCAACCACTTACCATCAGGTGGGGGTTGCCACGTTACCCTCGATCTAACCAGTATTTTACAGATGTTCCGACACGGCCAATCCTGACATACGACCGTTCTTGGGCGTGTATCTTCATTAATTCCTGTAACAAGCACTATTAATCACCACTACTACCGCTCGTCTATTCTGACATGAATAAGTACACTGTCCCTATCTTTGGATAATTTACACATGTGCGTGTAAATGTCGCAAGGCGATTGACCTCATTCAAACTAACACTAGCTAAGTAGTCCTTTTGACCAGCTATCATCTACTATCTTGCAATAATTCAATACGAACAAGCAATTTTGACGGCCACATAATATTCAGAGCAAACTGCTAGTAAACTATAGCTCGATAATACAAGTAGCTGCACGATCTTTCAAAGCGATTTTAGAAAGTTTACTACGGACCGCCCTCCGCAACTCTACATCGAAGCGCTCATCCTGCGTGACTATTTGAGTCATAAAATCGCCTAGAAGAAGTTCAACAATCCTTTGATGTTGCGAGCAGCTTCGCGAAGTGAAGTGCCAGAATATTTAGCCCTAAATGTAGTGACCTTCAGACATGCCAGCAACACGTGGGCCACCATTTCTTCCTCCCTCATATTTCCCCCCGCCCCATACATGCCTTCATAGGAAACTATCTGTAACACCTACAAGAAATAAATGTTTGTTAAAGGAGCCATGCCCTGTAATATCACTGGTTGCTATCCTGATCTGTGCTTTGTTCAATCTCATTAAGACCTTGGTTAAACGACTGTTTATTTCGGGCAGGGCCTTCCAAGTTTGCTTTTTTTTTAACATGGCGAAATGCCTGCTCATACTCGCCTGGCGGGGGCAGGGATGGACTATGTCAGACTCGCACCTACTAAAACCACGTGTTGTTCCATCTTCGTCGCATATTAGTAGGGTTACGGGAACAATTTTGCACACATCGGCGGCTCCCCCAGCGCCGGCTGCCCAATGGCGGCACCTTCTTAGCAGAGGATGACTCTGTCCCCATCTCCTTCTCAGGTGAGGCGCACCAGAACACATTGCGTGCTTTCCTCTACAGCCACCAACTACACCTGCCAAACGGACGCCCTTGTGTCTGAAGCGCGAAGACCATGGGGCCTGAAAAAACGAGCACTCAGAAGCACTAATCTTTCTGAACCCAGCGGCTATATATCTGGTTTATGGCTCCGCCGCCAACCAAGATTCGGCTGCGGAGGGTAGGGAGGTAATTTTCCACAGTTGCCATACTTGCCAGGCATTTGCGGTTTTTATTTTCTAGTTGTCATCATGAAGAACTACTGTCCGTCTCCTCTTGATTCCCTCTGTCACTCCTTACAGGACTTAACGGGGTATGACAAAAATAAATCTGCAGCAATATTATCACACAAATAAATAAATAATTTATTGATATAAATTTCTTAATTTATATAATTATTAATTCAAGGCACGTTCATATTAATTTAATTGCTAAAGAAAAATTAATTTATGTTATAGTTTTACATGTAAATTATTTACGAATTATTATTCGTATTATTCGGTCCAAAGAGCATGTAGCTCATTCGTCAACTTTCTAAGTGGTGCTTTAAATACAAGTTAAGATTAAAGCTCAGTTTTTGTAGATATATAATATAGAATGTTGGAATATTTGTTCTGAATAACACATTAATTATCAATCAAGTTTGGAATATTTGAAATTTTTGTCGCAAAAATAGACCATGTTTTAAATTAACACACGACCGGGATTAATTACTTCTTAAAAGGTATAATTAAAATTACCGTCAAAAACACCTGTGGTGTTTTGTTTCCACGTGGATGGAGCTGCGGGCAGAGGCTATGTATTAGGTAGAGATGATGAGAATTTTAAAACTTTACGCATGCGCCTGTTCAATATCAGGCCGCAAAATATAAACTAGATAATACAGATTTAAACGCTGAGTTTATTGAGTACCTACTTTTATAGTTGATTGTATTTTAATAGTTTAAAATAAATTTTGAATCTTCTACTAGTAATAGACAATTCCATAAATTCACCAAAAGGCGCATCGATTTAAGGATATCCATTCTCAATTCGCTAGGCAGGTACTTTGATAATCTCAATTCTCATAGTTTGGCACTGGTAGGTGATTATGTTTTTCACCAACAGTTGATTTGGTTTTGATCTAATTGTGATGTTTTTCCGGCATCAGTCTGAGGACTAGGACTTTGTTTGGAAACTAGCGGGGTGTTCTGCGTGCCGGTGTGTTGAGTTCAGAGAACGGGATGGCATATTTAACCTTGCACCTCTGGCAAAGATACTCGTGCCAAATTATGTAATATGCATGTTGAAGGAACGCAAGAAGCAGACTCGTATAAATCAACGAATGCGAATTAATCGAGCTTCTACAATTCTACATCTGACAGTATGATAATAGGAACCTAACGATGGGAAAGAAAGGTTCTCGAGTGGCAGCCTCGTATCGGCAAGCAGAATACAGAACGGCCCTTTAACCGATAAAGTAACAACTTGGTAATAAATTATTTATGTCGCAGTATATCATAATATAGTCCTTGCAGTCGATGGATGCAGTTGGCTGAAGGCCACTAAAAGAAAAGTTTTATAAAGTTTATATATATTCTATAGTAATGGGAATCAATTTCAATAAGACAATTTTATAGTTCGGAAAACTGTCGTTGACGTATGAAGTATTCCATAAAAACTGACCCGAATGAGTCATCATGGTTTTTGGGACTTTAAATTGAAGGCACCTACATCCCATTTAGTGTTATACATTTTTATGGGCGGCGGTAGGCACCATCAGGTGGGACGTACGCTCGCTTACCTGCTCTTTAAAAAACCTAACTAGCTCGAAATCCGATTTGGAATTTCCAAATAAATTGTATGAACTGTGTTAAATCTGTCGTTATTTTTAAAGGTGTTCATATAAAAACGTCAAAAATAAGACTAAATAAAAAGTAAGAACCTACTCCTAAGCCGAGGCCTTGATACATCCATACAATATATCTTAGCACATTTTTAACAGTATACAGACAATAGTAGTATTATTCCGGGTTATATTACAATATGTGATTACATAGTAATAAAACTTATTTATTTATTTTATAGAAGAGACTTTTTCATTCCTGAGGGGGTTTTAGGGCAATGAAAATTCCTCCACGCTACCCCAATGCGTGTTGACGAACTTAACATGTCTTCTAAATATTTTTTTTCTAATTTTTCAGATATGCAGGTTTCATCGTGATGATTTCCTTCACCGCCGATCACGGCGGTCAAATGGGAGAAAAACTATAGTGTATGAAAATTGAAAAAAAAAATTAAATCTACGACGCCCTTCTCTATTCCATAACGATCTTTAAACTTGACTGTTGTTATCACATTCTAAAGAATGTACGTAGTTCTTAAAGTACACGTTAAAATTTTGAAAATTCTACAATGTTTTATTTTTCTAAATTGTTTATTGTATATCAGCGAACAATGGATCGTAAAGCTTCTGCTATTGGTAATTTGTTTTATAGCAAATAGAACTTCAGTCATATTATTTGTATTTACTTTCAAGGATTTTTAGCATACGTGTGTAGGTTATTAATAAGTGATGGATGCTGAGCATGGATTCCGATAATAATTCTTTATTAAAATTCCTCTGATCCGATTGTACATGGAAGCATCGAGAAAACATTATTATTCTCAAAACAATTTTTTTTATTTTTTTTTTATAATATTCCACAACTATCACACAACGCCATCTAGTCCCAAGCTAAGCAGAGCTTGTGTTATGGGTACTAGACAACTGCTAAACATACTTATATATTTCTAAATACATAAATATTATAGATAAATTACACCCAGACACAGAACAAATGATCGTGCTAATCACACAAACATTTGTCCTGGGTGGGAATCGAACCCACGACCTCCGGCATAGCAGTCAGGGTCACTAACCACTAGACCAACAGGCCAGTCAAATTTTAATTTAACTTATAATGTGTTAATATGCACTGACTAAAAAAATGATAGCAGACATAGACAATTTTCTGAATAAGAATTGAATTAATAACGTTCAAATTCAATTTTCCGCGAATGAAATCATTGTTTAGCGGAACTTAATTATAATTATTATAATATAATTAGCTTAAAGTTTAAATATTGTAACCTAAATAGGAATATAAAATGTAACATTATGTGAAGATTATTTCAAAATACATTTTGTTATTATAAGAAATTTCGCATTGAAATAATAATAATAATAATAATAATAATAATCCACAACTATCACACAACGCCATCTAGTCCCAAGCTAAGCAGAGCTTGTGTTATGGGTACTAGACAACTGATGAAACATACTTATATATTTCTAAATACATAAATATTATAGATAAATTACACCCAGACACAGAACAAATGATCGTGCTCATCACACAAACATTTGTCCTGGGTGGGAATCGAACCCACGACCTCCGGCTTAGCAGTCAGGGTCACTAACCACTAGACCAACAGGCCAGTCAAAATATTTGATATAAAATTAGTATGCTATATATAGCATTGAGAGAAACTGTTGAACTTAATAAATTTATATTTGGCGAATTCCTCATCTTCGAATAATAATAACCCACGTTTATGCTTGATGCTTGCACGTTTACACTATACCATAGTGTTAAAATAGTGGCCCAATTTTAAATATTTTTTTCAGATGGTCAGGTATACCTGTGTATCTTTTATATATTAAAGCTAAATAAAAGACGCAATCCTAGATTTCTGTCAAATGTTAACTTAGCCAAAGTGTCGCCTTCTGTATGGCGTACAATATTTATTAAAAAGGTTATATTAATTAAAGAGATATAATGACAATTCATACATTTTTGAGGCAAAATTATTCCTATGAATACATTTATACCCAAACCGGTGACGGGGCGCAGCGCAAAAGGGCGAGACTTCTTGCGATACGATTATTACGATAACAGCCAAGGCACATGTCATGCAGTGGATTTAATGACTTCTTCATCATTAGCACCAGCTAATAATCAAGACGTAAAATCGTTATAACTACACCTATCACTTTTATGATTCTTCCTTCCCACAAACCAACAACAATGTATCGCTTGATCGATCGTAGCGTATTGATGTTTAGCCCACGCGGAAAATGTTACGTGGCTGCAGCACGAATGGATCGACACGACCGGGTAAAACTACGCCATCACAGAAAAAAGCGTAAAATAGCAGCTGAATGTTACTGTATTTAGTATGGTGGGTGTAGAGAATCGGATACGCTTAGTTCTTTATATAACGAACAATTCCGGTTTAGTCTTCAGAGACAACGTACCCCCATTTTGATACTTAATGGAGGATAAATGTAGGTGACTACGCGCCACAGCATCCACTTACCCTCAGGTGAGTTGCGTTGTTCGTTTGTCACCCCCATTCTATATATATATATATATATATATATATATATATATATATATATATATATATATATATATATATATATATAATCGGAATCTCTGAAACGGCTCCAACGATTTTCATAAAATTTTGTGTGCAGGGAGTTTCGGGGGCAATAAATCGATGTAGCTAGGATTTGTTTTTAGAAAATGTCTTTTTGTTCGTGTTTTAGGCAACGAAAAACTGCTACAATATCGTTAGAATAAGAAGGTAAATTTTGACAGTTTGTTAAGGATTACAAATAGCTTAATTGGTATATTGGACGGTCACAAAATCATAATACCATGGTTCGAGCCCAGACCGTTTCTTTTTTTCAAGTTCCTTTTTTTTTGGGTAAATCTATTTTTTCGAGCCCTTTTTTTAGTATTTTTTAAAAACACGAAAATTTAAATTAAACTAATTGCACTCATGATTTTTTATTCAACTAACCAGTTCAGTCTTTTATTTTATATTGTGTCGCTAAGATCAAAAATATTATTCGTATTTCATCAGTATGTAATTTGTATCCAAATATAATTTCCAAAACACACGAATTAAAAAAACCGAGCAAAAAATACCGAGCAAAGCTCGGTCAACCGGGTACTATATATATATATATATATATATATATATATATATATATATATATATATATATATATATATATATATATATGTATATATATATCATCATCATTTTTTGCCCTGCTGAACATAGGCCTCCCCCAAGGTATGCCACAAAGCACGGTCCTGAGCCACCTGCATCCATCGACTTCCTGCATGTCTTACCAGGTCGTCACTCCATCAAGTGGGGGGTCGCCCTACACTTCGTCTACCGGTACGAGGCTGCCACTCGAGAACCTTTCTTCCCCATCGGTTATCGGTTCTTCGAGCTATATGGCCGGCCCATTGCCACTTCAGCTTACTAATCCGTTGGGC
This sequence comes from Parnassius smintheus behrii, assembly GCA_036936625.1. Classification (NCBI taxonomy): domain Eukaryota; kingdom Metazoa; phylum Arthropoda; class Insecta; order Lepidoptera; family Papilionidae; genus Parnassius; species Parnassius smintheus. The sequence continues at coordinate 26,897,493 of JAUPFT010000024.1, forward strand.
TACGTCGGTCACTCTGGTTCTACTGCGGATATCCTCATTTCTAAGTTTATCACGCAGAGAAACTCCGAGCATAGCCCTCTCCATAGCTCGCTGAGCGACTTTGAGCGTCCTCATACGGCCAGCAGTGAAGGACCACGTCTCAGTTCCATATGTCATCACTGGCAACACGCACTGGTTGTATGGTCCTCTATTGCCTACTGTTGGTTAGTGGTGGTGTTTACGGCAGTGTTGTTATTGATTTTGCATGAGTTTCTGGGAGGTAAATCACGCTATTTAATTTATATTTTAGCAAAATATCTTTCTCATCTTTAACTATTGCCTAAGAGAAATAAACTTATTATATTTTTTATTAAATGTTATTAAAAGTGCTAGTTTGCTTATACTCCATATATGTACTCACTCAAGTACGTCAATTCAGTATGATTTCACGCGTCATACGGGAAATCGCATGCGATAATTAGCCATCATAATTTTCTAGTACAAATTGTTTCAAACAATATTGTAAAGGGCGCCAAAGCAATCGAGCCATAGGGAAATTAAATCGATTGCATCATTTTTCAACAAACGATTATTCCGTTAAAAATTCGATTTTAGCGTTTTTGTTACCGTTTTGGGTAATTTTCTCTCGGTGTTTCACACGAGGTGGCTATGCGACTATCAGATGTCTAAGTCTTTGTCATTAAAAGCCAGCCATTACGTGAATCTGTAAATCCTTAAATTATAAATGATTTATATAATATCGTTCGTCGTTTCTTCAAATGCATAATGGTCATAATGCGTTTTTAAGTGTCTTGTTTCTGCTGCAATTGGGGAATAACGCTAATTTTTGTGTTTTGCTAAAAGTTACCTATTGTTTCAGAAAAGGTTATCGTGGGTCTGTGAAGTATATTGCTTTTTGTGAAATCTTGCAAAGTAGGATCCGCTATTCACCCACTGTCGTAAATATATTGTAGCACAAGCATTAAAGTGTTTAATGGTTATGGTAAAGTAATCTTTCACTATTCAATATTTTATTGACGGTGATGAAAGTTTATTCATATGCTTATGACATATTTTCAACGTACACATTTTTTTCCACAATAAAAAATAAGAAATATTTGGAAAATCCAAACGTGCACAACTCGAACGAATAATTAACACGAATTATTTTTTGACTGCTTGATACCGATGATTAGTATTTTGTTACCGAGAAAAATTGTCAGTTTACAGTAGTGAAATTCAAAAGCCTTCCTAAGGATTAAAATTTAAAGCTAATTATAAAATCAGTATTTTCAGTTAACTTTTTTCAAATGGTAAACGAAACAAATAATCTATCTAAGTTAGAAGTATTAATGGCAAATTACCGTACGAAGAAATTATCTGTAGTGTCGAGAACTGTTTATTTAAAAACAATATGCGGAAAGAAGATTTGGAGGCGATACGTCAAGACATTTCGTCTATGTTACGTCGATGTTCAGTGCCTAAACCGAATCTTCCCAAAGACGAATTTATAGCGTTAAAGAACCTACGCAATAAACCAGAACTTACGATTCTCCGCGCAGATAAGGGCAACGCTACGGTAGTCATCGATACGTCAGATTATAATTCTAAAATACAAGAACTTTTGTCGGATGTAAGTACTTATAAAAAGGTTAAAAACGACCCAACAAATATCACACTAAAAACAACTAGTGACCTTATAAAGAAACACTCCGAAAAATTAAATCTGGACGTAAAATGGATAATACCTACGTGCGCCAAATCACCAAAATTGTATGGGTTACCAAACATACACAAGCCCAATGCTCCATTACGTCCCAAAGTGAGCCAAATCAATTCAACAACTTACAGATTGGCTCAACACTTAGCGAAAACACTCTCACCGCTCAGGGGACATACAAGAGCACACATAAAGGATTCCTACTATTTCGTCAGCGAGATTAAAGACCTACATCTGGCAGACAATGAAACTACGGTCAGTTTTGACGTGCAGTCATTGTTTACATGCTTACCTGTTGAAGACTACATCTCAATTGTAACTAGAAGGCTGGAAGAAAACAACATTCCCGTAGAATATGCAGTATTACTCAGACACTGCCTTACATCTGGCTACCTATTGTGGAAGGAGGAGTTCTACAAGCAAGTAGATGGTGTGGCGATGGGCTCACCTGTATCTCCTATTGTCGCCGACATATTCATGGAAGACTTTGAGGAGAAAGCCCTGCTTAGTTCTCCCATAAATCCAAGATTCCACAAGCGGTACGTAGACGACACTTTTACAATTCTACCTTTAGATAAAGTAACTGCATTTTTAGACCATCTTAACTCTATAAATTCTAAAATTCAGTTCACAATGGAGTTAGAGGCAAACAATTCCTTAGCTTTTCTAGATGTGTTAGTAATTCGGAATCCTGTTAACACCTTGAGCCATACTGTGTATAGAAAAAAGACCTATACAGATAGATATTTAAACGGTGTTTCTCACCACCATCCTTCACAGTTAGCTACCGTGGGTAAATCTTTGTTTCAGAGAGCACGAGGGATCTGTGACAGTAAACACCTAGCTGCAGTGCTCCACCATGTCAAGCAAGTTTTGCATGACAACAAGCTTCGAGGCCCGCGCCTACGTCACAGTGAACGAGTGAAGCCGGCCACAGTCGAGCGTGTACCTGCTGTACTGCCATATGTTAGAGGAGTCACTGACAAGGTTGGCTACATCTTGAAGCGCGCTTCCATCAAAACATAATTCAAGCCGCTGAAGAAGATTGGTCAGTTTTTACCATCAGTAAAGTGTAACGTCCCTCTGCAAGATGCAGGAGTGTACAAGCTTGATTGTGAATGTGGTCTCTCCTACATAGGACAAACCAAAAGATCAATTAAAACCCGCGTCAAAGAACATATAGCTGATGTGAAGAATCGACGCTCCGGAAAGTCTGCAGTCTGTGAACACGTACAGGATCGCCCCCGTCACTACATCAGATTTGATAGACCGCAAATCCTCGCTAAAGAACACCGATCCCTTCCAAGGATGATTCGCGAGGCTATTGAAATCAAAAACATCCTAATTTCAATAGAGAAGATGGCTGGGTGCTACCATCTGCTTGGGATCCTATAATAAATAAAATTAAATCCCAACCCAAGCATACAACTGCAAGACTTCAAGATACCATAAGTTCATACTGCATAGATCGGAACAAAAGTTAAATTTTAATCTATGGTAACCGCGGTTAACTATGACATATGGACGTTGAACATCTCAGTCCCGCCCGTGACCATGAGTGCTGTAAAGCGTTCGAAACGTCGGGTATTTAAAAAAGTTAAATATACGCGATAAATTCCGTGAAAACTAGTATTATTTCAGTATTAATTGGAATCTTCTCCTGCCATTAGTATACTTTTTTTATAATATAAGTGCAAAATAAAGCTGCAGGAATTGATTTAACTTGAGTGGATCACGACCTTTTTAATTGGTGACAATGGAGCACTACATCTCCGTTTCACGTTCGATGTGTTTAAAATGAAAACCAATTAATTATTTTTTGTTTAACTTACCGTTGAAATACTCGAAGAATACCAGGGTGAAATATCACCCTAATGCTGCTGTGTTCCGTATGGTGAATTTGGAGAAACGGAGATCCATTTTACTGAAAACGAGGCGTACCATCTTAGTCCTCAGTAATGACAACGCAATTGCATTTTGATTCTAAATTGAGAATTGATGTAGATATTTGCATTTGTACTTAACGTGGATCGGACAACTGGCTCTTTGTCTTATATGACGACACCTAACTCAGTGAGCGCCAGCGTTCCTTCGACCAATCATCATCTCATATGGCAACATGGACCTTAAAACTGGCTTTATCCACTAAGCACATATTACATGCACACAGTTGCTCGCGAGGCACTATTAGCATCGATAGAATATATACGCTTTAACAACGCATACTCTCTTGTAGATATACTAACATCCTCGATCACATTGATAGTAAGCGTGCGTCTCTTCGACCACGCATGAACCGGACGGCACGTTACGCTCAAGCCATCACATACATCTGCAAACTAGTATATCCCTACGACCATCCGCTCGGTTCTGGCCCTAACGGTACTCTGTTCGACCAACCTGACTGGACCGGACGGATGCGTCACTTCGACCACGCTTTGACCGGACGGCACTCTCCCTTCGACCAGTGTAACTCCACAATTCACAAGTCGTGACCGGACAAAAGTGTACTTTCAACCAGCCTCGCGAATGGCCTGGTACGACCTTGTCCCTTCAACCAGCTTCAAACATTCATAAGCCTGGACCGAACGGATGTGTCCTTTTGATCAGTCCCGGTGCAACATTGTCCCTTGGAACAGCTTCACACAAATCCAACCCGCAACATCAAACATTCATAAGCCTTGACCGGTCGGATGTGGCCTTCCGACCGGCTGCACCCGACATGGCCTGGTACGACATTGTCCCTTCGACCAGCTTCACATAAATTCAACCCCAACATCAAACATTAATAAGCTTAGACCGAATGGATGTGTCCTTCTGACCATCCGCGCGCAACATGACCCAGTAGGGCATTTTTCTTTCGACCAGCTTCACACAAATCCAACCCTCAACATCAAACATTCTTAAACCTGGACTGAACGGATGTGTCATTTTGTCAGCCGCGCGCGGCATGGCCCGGTACGACATTGTCCCGTCGACCAGCTTCACAAAAATCCTTCTTTTACATTAATTCAATACAAACAAGCAAATTTTGCGGTCATATAACATTCAGAGCAAACTGCTACACTCATCTTCTTTTTTCTTTTTTCTTTCCTAAAAAAACGTTACACTAGGATTTTCTCCTGTATAGTAGGGGCAGTTTACAAACATAAATTGCACAAGGACAAACATCCAGACCCGGAACAACTATTTGTAATCCATACAAATATTTATTCCGTGCGGGATTCAAACCCGCGACCCCCCAGAGCAGCCACTCATTGCTAAGCCACTACGCCACGGTGTCGTCAACTCATTAGAATACAAAAAGACTACTCATTCCCTTAATTCATATATCATATTCATTCCCCGGTACATCGCAAAACATGTTGAATTTTAAAATGTACCCATGCAAATCATGACCATAAAAATGAGATAACAAATCCGGTAACAACTTCATCAGGCATGTTTGTTTTAGGAATTTACTCGGTGAGGAATTATAAGCGAAGATCAGTTTCAGAAGCAGTTTCTTTAACTCTGGTTTCTTTACTAAGAGACATACCATTTTAGTAAACTTAAGCTCAGTAAGTCATGATCTTTCAAAACGATAGTAAGTTGGTTTACTACGGGCCGCCCTCCGCAAGTCTACGTCTTACGCTGACAGCATACTTCCAATCAGGAGCCAGCGGCACAGCACTACGTCTTCATAGCACTATTCGAAGATTATATGTGGGCCATAACAGGAACATAATCCCACTTTTGATGTAGGTGAAAAAGGATCATCTTCAGATTTACTCATGTTGGATGGCGCAAAAATGCGTACGTTACAACTTTTATACGAGGTAGATCCACGCTGCAGCTATGTTATTGTAATAGCACGAATGGGTCAGCCATCGTTTTCTGGGGAAAGACCACGCTATCACAGAATAACACCGTAAAAGAGCAGCTTGAAGCTGCTGTGTTTCGTATGGTGAGTGTAGAGAACCGGAGACCCTTTTTACTGGAATCGAGGCATCTTATCCTTCAAGGGTGATAACGCATCTGCATTTTGATTCTTAATCGAGGTTAAATGTAGATGTCAAGGGGCACAGCATCCACTTACGTGGACTGTGTGTTCGTTTGTCACGCTTGTTCTATTAAAAAAAACATAAAATACAAGAAAATACAATAAACAGATCGTTAGCAATTCGTCGATTGCAATTACCGGCAAAATATGCACAGAAGGTGGACCATGGTAACGGCGGGACAGGAGGTGCTAAGAGTGGTTGAGGTTCGGTTGCTACCTACAACGATTCGACCTGGCAACATATAATGCACGCACCCTGAGGACTAACGAGAAGATACTGGAGTTGGAAGAAGAGGTAGACAAGTTGCGCTGGCATATTATAGGATAATCCAAGATCCGAAGAGAGGAGGAGAACACGGTAATTCTCGAGTCCGGCAACTTGTTCTATCACCGGGAGGGCGACCATCTGTCCCAAGGTGGTGTCGGATTTATCATCCACAAGTCTCTCGTCAACAACGTTGAAAACGTTGAGAGTATGATGACGAAGGTTGCTTACCTGATACTCAACATCGCCAAACGGTATTTGCTGAAGGTCATACAGGTTTACGCACCGACCTCGGCACTCGGCTATGGGAAAATCTCTAGAGCTATGCATTCCTCCAAAACCCACTATACGGTGTTGATGGGAGAATTCAACGCAAAACTAGGCACAAGAAAAAGTGGTGGGCTGAAGTTAGGGAAATTTGGAATAGGGCAACGGAACGCCAGTAACAGTAACTCCATAAAGTCAGTCAGCAGCTGGCTGACTTTATGGAGAAAGATGCGCCTCTTTATGATGAACTCTTTCTTTCAGAAGTAGCCCCACAAAAAGTGGACCTGGTCGAGCCCCGACGGTTCGACAAAAAATGGGATTAACGTCATTATAACTACCAGACGCCAACTGGTCAGTGATATCTCATTGATCGCGAGGGTTAAAATATGGCAACGATCACCGAATGGGAAGACGTACACTGAACTTAAATGTTAAGTTGAAGAGGTCTCGTTTTATGAAGTCAACGCTCCGTCACACTCGTGCGCTAATCCAGGGTCCCGAAAACTTTCGGCTCGAATAATAAAACCATTTTCAGTGCCTTGAAGACAGCAATACAGTGGACGATATTAATGACAAGCTTGTGGAAACTGTCCATGCGGTCGAAGCTAAGTTCTGCAAAACCCGCCGCAGAAGAATACAAAAACTCTCCGATAAAACTCTTAATCTCATGGATATTAGACGGAAGATGAAGCTGCAGTCGTCAGCAGATTTGATAGCATACAGGCAACTGAACCGACAGATCTCCAAATGCATGCGGCAGAACTTACGCAACTTCAATACAGCTCTTATTGAAGAAATGATTGAGCGGAACCAGGGCTCCATAGTCTTTGCCAGAGATCTGTCTGCTAGAGAGAGCCAACTGTCAAAGCTAAAGACTGAGTGTGGCAGGATCCTTTCCGGGACAACTGAGATTTAAGTAAGATTGAGAGGTTCTATGGGCAGCTGTACACATCATCGTTGGAGCCACACGCAGGTGTGAATAACGATCCAAGAGCAAGTCTTATCCGATACTGCTCTCACGCTCTCTTGAAGAAATACAAACTACGTAGATAGTTATTACGAATTGTCTCGCTCGCAGACTCGACGACTTCCAGCCTCCCGAACAAGCCGGTTTCCGAAAGGGCTTTAGTACCATAGACCACATACATACCCTTTGGCAAATTGTAGAGAAGTCCGAGGGGTAAATTCTGCCACTTTGTCCGGCGTATGTGGACTATGACAAAGCCTTTGATTCCGCCGAAATTTGGACGGTGCTACAGTCTCTTCAGTAGTGCCAAGTCGATTGTCGGTAAATCAACGGTACAAGTGCTGAAGTATTTGTACAGTAGCCCGACTGTATGGTTATCCGAGTACAGAACCAGAGCACGAAATCTATCTAACTGCAGAGAGGTGTAAGATAGGGTGATAACGTCCCCGAATCGCTTCACCGCTGCGTTCGAAGATGTTTTCTAGCTACTGGACTAGTAAACGTACGGTATTAACATCAATGGCAAGTACATCACTCACCTTCGATTTGCTGACGATATATTCCTTATGGCAGAATCGCTGGAGGACCTAAGCATTATGCTCAATGACCTCAATAGTGCCTCCCAACGGATAGGTCTTAAGGTGCACATGGACAAAACAAAGATCATGTTTAATGTCCATGTCTAACCTATGCCCGTAGTTATTGATAGCACTTATCTCGAAGTTATTGACGAGTATCTTTACCTGGGAGAAATAGTTCGACTAGGTAAGTCCAACTTTGAACGAGAGGTCAATCATCAGATTCCACTCGGCTTGGCCGCGTTGAATCTGATGAATTACGTCACATCTCCTCGTCAAGTACACCTCAAAACCTGAAAACTATATTGTACAATAAGTACGTGTTGCCAGTGATGAACTATGGAACTGAGGCGTGGTCTTTCACTGCTGGCTGTATGAGGAAGCTCAAAGTCGCTCAGCGAGATATGGAGAGGGCTATGCTCGGGGTTTCTCTAAGTGATAAATTTTAAAATAAGGATATTCGCAGTAGAACCAGAGTGACCGACATAGCCCAATGTATTAGTAAGGCGAAGTGGCAATGGGTCGGGGATATATATCGAAGAACCGAAAACCGTTGGGTAAAAAAGGTTCTCGAGTGGCAGCCTCGTATCGGTTGGCAAAGTATATGGTAACTCCCCACTAGATAGAGTGACGACCGGTAAGACATGCGGGAAGTCGATGGTTGCAGGTGGCTCAGGTCCGCTCGCCAAGGAATGCCACAAAGGGCATTCTTGGGGGAGCACTGGACTTGTGAAGAGCTGTAATGATGATGATGATGATGATGATGAGGTTGATGGCGCTACGTTGTAGCTGCGGTTGTGCGCGACAATAATTTGCACTACACAAACTACTATTATATTATACTATTAAATTGTTCTGTGGTGCGACTACCACAGAAACGCAATCACATCTAGCGTTTTCAAATGATCGCGCGGTAGCACGTCGATGACTCTCAAGGGTCGGTGGCGTGTTTTTTACCTTTCACTTTCGAACATCGAGTTTTATTGGTCGCCGAAAATGACACCAACATACCTAGCCTTCTATTGGACATGCCCGTGCAGGTTCCTTCCTGGATAAGTGGATTCCTGATAGAAATAATGAGGAGGAAATACTACCAGCTAATAATATAGTTTATAAGATATGCGTTTTGGGCAACCACACATTCAATTATATTTGAAGTTATCCCAAATTTCAAATAAATGTGGAATTTTATACGTGGTAGAGTCATGCCGCATTTATATTAGAAGTATAGTTGTAGCACGAATGGATCGGTTTAACCGGGGAAGGACCACGCTATCACAGAATACCAGCGTAAAATAGTAGCTTAATGCTGCTGAGTTTCGTACGGCGAGTGTAGAGAACCGGATACCCTTTTTACTGGAAACGAGGCATTCCATCTTAGTCCTCACGGATGACAACGCATCTTCTATTTGATCCGTAATCAAGGATAGATGTAGATGTCTTTGGGCCACAGCAACCAATTACCATCAGGTGGACTGTGTGCTCGTTTGTCACCCTATCCTATAAAAAAAATGTAAAAGCCTTATTTACTTGTACTTTCAATGTATATAAATAAATATTTTTAATAATTAAAAAAAATGCTTATTATTTTAAATTAATGGTTTCACCATTCCACCATTCACCACGAGCGACTTTGAAAGTTGTAAGCTTCGTCGATAAGAGTAAAAATCTGAACGGGTGATAAGCTCCATAGCAGTTCCTAGAACTTTGTACACTCCTGTTGATTTTATGTTTAAGCGACTGATATAGAGCTTGGTGCTCGTTCAGATCTCTACTTTTTTATCGGCGAAACCCAATCGTCACTTGTGCCGGTTTTTGCCCCCTTTTCACATATTATTTTTTGTGTGATAGGTATAGGAAACATTTTCAATTTTGACGCATGTATATAAAACATTTAAATGAGATACCTACATAAAACAATAGATGCCCTAGAGGCTAGAGGGCAAAGTATAATATGGATAAATTTAGCATTGATGATTAGTTGAAAGACTATTTATTAACCGACATCAAAAAAGGAGAACGTTCAATTTGACTGTATGTATTTTAAGAGATGTCATCGTCAATTGTGAATCGAGATATTTTTTTATTAAATGTTATACTTCAGGAGTGATCTTATATTTTTTATAGCATTGGATGACAAACGAGCACAAAGCGTACCTGGAGGTAAGTGGATGCTGTGGCCCATAGTCATCCACATTTATCGTCAATTAATAATAAATACAAATCCGTTGTTAGCCCTGGGAACTAAGTTGGAATACCTCGATTCCAGTAAAAAGTGTATCCTGTTCTCTACATTCACCATACAAAACACAGCAGCATTAAGCGACTATTTTACGCTGGTATTCTGTGAGAGTGTGATCCTGTCTTGGTCGAACCGACACTTCCGTGCTACAACTATAATATGGCTGCAAGGTGGCTCTACCACGTAATAAATACATAAACTTGGCTAAATTATTTCAAATCTTTATTTTCTACCGAATGAAGCGTATGTGGGTGAAATTTTTAGACGAGGCTCTACTTGTTGCCCCGAGTTTGTGATATTATTTAGTTGACTCCGTTACCGTTACAGTCTATTAATTTCCGAACGAAAGCCTCTTCCATAGATTGCGAAATGTACCGTTACAGCCTACTAAATTCCTCTGCTGAAAGAAAGCCTCTTCCATAGATTGCGAGATGTACTTTTACAGCCTATCAAATTCCTCTGCTGAACGAAAGCCTCTTCCATAGATTGCGAGATGTAGCGTTACAGCCTTCTAAATTCCTCTGCTGAACGAAATTCTGTTCCATAGATTGCGAGATGTATCGTTACAGCCTTCTAAATTCCTCTCCTGAACGAAATTCTCTTCCATAGATTGCCAGATGTACCGTTACAGCCTTCTAATTTCCTCTGCTGAACGAAATTCTCTTTCATAGATTGCGAGATGTACCGTTACAGCCTATTAAATCCCTCTGCTGAACGAAAGCCTCCTCCATAGATTGCGAGATGTACCGTTACAGCATACTAAATTCCTCAGCTGAACGAAAGCCTCTTCCATAGGTTGCGAGATGTATCGTTACAGCCTATTAAATTCCTCTGCTGAACGAAAGCCTCTTCGATAGATTGCGAGATGTACCGTTACAGCCTTCTAAATTCCTCTGCTGAACGAAATTCTCTTCCATAGATTGCGAGATGTACCGTTACAGCCTACTAAATTCCTCTGCTGAACGAAATTCTCTTCCATAGATTGCGAGATGTACCGTTACAGCCTATTAAATTCCTCTGCTGATCGAAATTCTCTTCCATAGATTGCGAGATGTACCGTTACAGCCTACTAAATTCCTCTGCTGAACGAATTTCTCTTCCATAGATTGCGAGATGTACCGTTACAGCCTATTAAATTCCTCTCCTGAACGAAAGCCTCTTCCATAGATTGCGAGATGTACCGTTACAGCCTTCTAAATTCCTCTGCTGAATGAAATTCTCTTCCATAGATTGCGAGATGTACCATTACAGCCTACTAAATTCCTCTGCTGAACGAAATTCTCTTCCATAGATTGCGAGATGTACCGTTACAGCCTATTAAATTCCTCTGCTGATCGAAATTCTCTTCCATAGATTGCGAGATGTACCGTTACAGCCTTCTAAATTCCTCTGCTGAACGAAATTCTCTTCCATAGATTGCGAGATGTGCCGTTACAGCCTACTAAATTCCTCTGCTGAACGAAATTCTCTTCCATAGATTGCGAGATGTACCGTTACAGCCTATTAAATTCCTCTGCTGATCGAAATTCTCTTCCATAGATTGCGAGATGTACCGTTGCAGCCTATTAAATTCCTCTGCTGATCGAAATTCTCTTACATAGATTGCGAGATGTACCGTTACAGCCTTCTAAATTCCTCTGCTGAACGAAATTCTCTTCCATAGATTGCGAGATGTACCGTTACAGCCTACTAAATTCCTCTGCTGAACGAAATTCTCTTCCATAGATTGCGAGATGTACCGTTACAGACTATTAAATTCCTCTGCTGATCGAAATTCTGTTCCATAGATTGCGAGATGTACCGTTACAGCCTATTAAATTCCTCTGCTGAACGAAATTCTCTTCCATAGATTGCGAGATGTACCGTTACAGCCTACTAAATTCCTCTGCTGAACGAAATTCTCTTCCATAGATTGCGAGATGTACCGTTACAGCCTATTAAATTCCTCTGCTGATCGAAATTCTCTTTCATAGATTGCGAGATGTACCGTTACAGCCTACTAAATTCCTCTGCTGAACAAATTTCTCTTCCATAGATTGCGAGATGTACCGTTACAGCCTTCTAAATTCCTCTGCTGAACGAAATTTTCTTCCATAGATTGCGAGATGTGCCGTTACAGCCTACTAAATTCCTCTGCTGAACGAAATTCTCTTCCATAGATTGCGACATATGCCGTTACAGCCCACTAAATTCCTCTGCTGAACAAAATTCTCTTCCATAGATTGCGAGATGTACCGTTACAGCCTATTAAATTCCTCTGCTGATCGAAATTCTCTTCCATAGATTGCGAGATGTACCGTTACAGCCTATTAAATTCGTCTGCTGATCGAAATTCTCTTCCGTAGATTGCGAGATGTACCGTTACAGCCTTCTAAATTCCTCTGCTAAACGAAATTCTCTTCCATAGATTGCGAGATGTACCGTTACAGCCTAATAAATTCCTCTGCTGATCGAAATTCTCTTCCATAGATTGCGTGATGTACCGTTACAGCCTACTAAATTCCTCTGCTGAACGAAATTCTCTTCCATGGATTGCGAGATGTCCAATAGAAGGCCAGAAATATCATAAGGTTTTTTTTTACTCGTCATTAAGAAGACGAAACTACTCATCTTCTGATTTGTTTCCCTCTGTCGCCTCTTACGACACCCACGGGATGATATCAGGTAGTGGATATTCTTACGCCGCCACTACACGGTCCACTCAAAAGAATCAAAAATATTAAAACTATGGCTTACCATAATGCAACAGAGATAGAAATAGAAACTTTTTAATTCAATATAGATTATAAATAATACTTATTGAAAGTCTTTTTTTTATTTACCACTGCTTCGACATAAACCTCTGTCCTGGGAAGAACCCGCAAGAAACCAGCGGGACTATTTTTTTTAAATAACAGCCTACAATCATGTATGTTACAATTAACAACACAAGACAAATTAGAAATAGCACAGTAGTGATCACCCTTCCCAGGGACTGTTAACATCCATAAATTTCTTAATACTATAATAACCTTTTTTATACAAATTTAGTTTAATAAAGTTTTTGAAATATATGTAGGTCAACAAACAACAAATTTACTAACTTAAATATAGCATTATTTACTTCGTCATAATTTAATAATAGTCGTTTTAATTTGAAAATTATTGAAGAGTCATCAACAAATAATCGGTCAATCAATCATGGTAATCCCCTACTATGTATGGTAAGTCATTAATATATACAAGAAATAGAAAGGGGTCGAGAATTGCGCCCTGAGGCACGCCGGTGCCGGTGGTGACGCGGATTTATGCTAAAGCGTTCCGTGGTCCTGCCAATATGTGGCGAAGGTGGAACACCATGGGGTTTTAGTCAGTGTGAGTCTGACATAGCTTGTCCTTGCCGCCGCGAGGCGGGTATGCGGAGGCGATAGGATTACTCCTCTGTCTAAGAGTACGTCTGGATAAGTACCACCCTCTTGCCTATTTCTGCCACCCTCTTGCCTATTTCTGCCACCAGAGTAGTGCCTGAACTACTGTGTTTCGGTCCGAATAGTATTCAGATCCAGTATAAATACAGGCTGTGGTGCATTACATCTTGATCTTCAGAAGGGACATCGCATCTGTAGCCTTCTTTACTTGAAGCTGGTTGCATATGTCCATGGACTACACCTTACCATCATCCATCTGATGGAACTTACAGTCCACTGAGAGTTAGTTTGTCACTTGTCGTATCAGCTTATAAATATTATGCACCGGTTTAATAAGAATAATTTTATATAAAATATACACTTTTGTTGTTACCGCCAGTAAGTATTTTTTATATTAATATTTATTGACGGCATACAAAATTTATGCTATTAAAAATGGTCAATTAGTGTTCCATGTCACTATTTTTAAGATATTGTTTCCGAGTGTTTATAATTTTATACCATAAACTACGATCAAAATAAAATTGTAAACATCTTATGTCACCTAAAAAGATCTTACCTAGAGAAACAAAAATTTTAATCAGTAAACGCTGACTTCAAAGAACTAAAAAAATTTCAAAATAATAGTTTCTGAAATCGGGGTTTTGATTTTTCTATATACTTAACACAATTCATTTATGTACATAAAATTATCTTGTTTACACTACCTTACATACAGTGTTGGCCTCAGGAAAATAGAATAAGATAAGATTTAAATTTATTAATGAATAAATTGTCACGTAGCAATAATTTATATTTGACATTTTACTGTGACAATTATAATAACAGAATTAATTTAATTAAGAAATTATTGACTATAGATAGGTATTTCCTATCCAAATGTAATTTACGACAAATAGCAAATGTGCTATTTTATTATTTATATATTAAATCAGCCAAGAACTTGGCTATCCAGATATCTCTTCTTATTGAGCAACATAATTACTTAACACGCGATTTGGAATCAGTTCCAATTGATTAGGGCGGGAGGTGCTCTTCAATCCAGGTAAGCACATCATTGTATTTAATTAATGCGGATGGTTACGAATTAGGTATTAATTTTTATTAAAGTTGTGATTGTTTCAGTAAATGTAAGTAGCTTGGAGAAGTTTAGAACTAACATAGTAAAAAAACTTCTATCACTTTCATACCAAATTAATCCAGATTTTTTGTATGGAACATTATTAAAGCTTACTTACAATTTGCGAATTTGATAATACATTTACTTCTAAAACATTCTCATTGAACAATCAGAAGACATTCAATGAATGGGCGACAGTAGGAGTACATAAGATTAGACAAAGTGTATATGAACTTTATAATGAAAGGTCATATAATCCTAGCGTCGAATTTAGGGAATATGTAAAAATATTTAAAAGAGTGTGCTCCAAAGCCAAGTCGCTGTATTTGAGTAACCAAATAAAGACGGCATCTAATAAAATTAAAATGATATGGAGTATAATTAATAGTGAAACTGGTAATGTCAACTCTCGCAATTCAAACTACAAGTTAAGTTTTAACAATAAATTAAACTTAATCAGATCAGGACGTTGCAATGGTTTTTGAGAAATATTTTACTGATATTCCAATCTTAACAACCAAGTCACTGAATTCTTCTCCTAACGTTGCCGAATCATAAGTGAAACAAAATGTAAATGCGTGTACAAAGAATTTTACATTTCTTAAAGTATCTTCAAAAGATATTGTAAAATATTTTAAATTTATTGACATTAAGAAAATTGCAGATCTGTGAGGGTACATTGAATATTTGTGGTAGAACATTGAACCCCGCTAACTTAAGACCTATTTCTGTACTGCAAAGACAGTAGTAAAAATTTTGAAAAAATTATTCTTGATTAAATGTTAATTGTTTTTAACGTAAATAATTTACTACATCAAAATCAATTCGGTTTCACAAAGGGTCGCTCCATGACTGGCGCAGGTGCAGAGCTGATTAAATATATCTTCAATGCATGGAGAATTCACCGGATGCTTTGGGTATATTCTGTGACCTATCCAAAGCCTTCGATTGTTTTCACCATGAAACATTAATCAGGAATCTTCAACACCACGGTGTAAGAAGTGATGCTAACTAGTGATGTTAAGTAACAGAACGTAAAAAGTTGTCATTAATAGTATGAGTTTTTCCGGGTCGATAGTACAGTGTAGTAGGGGAACCCCCAGAGCCCGATACGCGGAGGCTAGGAAAAATAAGCATTCGGAAGCACCCGCTTTCCTGATCCCAGTGGCGGATGCGATCGATGTCTCTGCAGTCAACCAATTTTCAGGTGTGGAGAGTAGAGAGATCCTCGATCCTCTCCCCCCGCAGCTCTACCACCCCAGTGTGGCCCTGCCACAGTCGCGGAGGATAGGGCGAGTGGTGCATCGCTATACCAGCACTCTTCTTACCCGGCGTCTTGACCTCGGCTGTTGCGGTATAGGGAGAGGACATCCCTCTCTTCATAGTCCGAAATGGGCTCGCCAAGCCCATCGGAGTATCCACTACGGGCCGGCCCTTCATCTTGAGCCAGTTATTTAGGTTCTTCTTAGTTCACCGCGGGTGAACAAACCACGGCTACTTACCATCACGACAAGGCGGGAACCCGTTAGGGAAGGGATATGTAAATATGGGATGTAAACAATAGCAAAAGCCACCACCTAGTTGCTATTTTGCTTTTTTATCTATCATTACTTTTTTCGTAGAATGTATCATTTTCACTATCTAGTTTTCTGATTGAAACTAAAACAAAAACATCATTAGTTCTGATTATTGGGACTTTACAAAAGCTTTAAATAGAATCATGTGTAACCTTTTTACGTATTAATATGACATCACACGCAGGTGCATTGACTTCTTAACCACACGCAAGGATGTGATGCCGGGCGGTGTAATCGAATAAATGTTTGCTGTATATTAATGCTCTAGAAATATATCCAGTCTGGCCAATCATACACATTCTTACTTCAGTATTAATTGACACAGACGCTCGATGGGAACTGGAATCAATTGATGACCAAAGCATTTCATTTCACTTTTGTAAAAAAAAATCCATAAAATATATCCCCATGTCAGATCATTCTAATTTTATGGACTGTAAAATGCACATGCATTCATTAATTTATTAAAACCAATATAAAGTCTGTTGAACATAATCCTCACCTAAAAATTGCTTCATGGAGGGGATATTTGCCATATTTGCCAAGCTTAGCAGACGTGTTGGCAAACGCAGCTTTATTATTTATGGTTGTTACCAAAACATGTTGCAGCCCAACTCTTGTTTGTTTCTTTCGGTCGTCTCTTACGACACCAATAGGATGATATTAGGTAGTAGATTCTCTTATACGCCGTCAACCCATAACGGCACTACCACAGGCCTCTGTCGCTCTTGTTACCTGCGTGAAATAATTACCTTCAATCGCGCGGTGTCACAGGTTACATACGCTGTCAGAGCTAGCGCATTCTAGAGGAGTGAAACTGTTTACGTAAATAGTTTTTTGTGAACACTTGTTGAAATTTTTTTTACTGTTTAGTATAACTAATTTTAAGGTAAATTAGTTGAAATGTTTTTAATGTAATTAATTATAATGGCAAAAATCGTTTCTACGGTTCGTATGGATGGATTCAGATTTATTCAGATTTATCATTTTTTACGTTAATAAAGAATAATGAAAGGTGAAATGAATTAATTTTAGGGCGGTTAGATGTTTACATAAATTTATATGCAAACATCTAATAGCACTAATTTTTTTGGCCCCGTATCATTAATATATTTAATACAACGGTAGTTACGCAAGTATTCAACTTTTTTTTCAGTATAGCAGCGGCTTTATAAGTATAATTATAACATGATAAGTTTTTGCCCCAATCTTACCTCCGGACCGTTAGTTTTTTTATCAGCTGGCCATCCGCTCTTGCTATTTACACGATATATGTCTTGGCTACCTCTATTCATTACATATTAGGAAGAGATAAAAATCTCTTAGCCTGTTACCAACGTAAGCTACGTTTACTTAGAGGCTTTTTTTATTTTTTTGTTCTCATTTTCAACGCAAACCTAAATTCAATAATAACACGGAACAACTTTTTATATTTATTAGCAAAGAACGCTAAAAAATCTAATCAGACCGTAGTATCTTTATAACTATTTACTCTATAATTTGAACATGAGTCATAATAAATGTTATGAAGTTTAAGATATAAACATTTAAAATTTACACTTTTTTTTTCTTTACATTAGTTCCGCAATAGGATTTTTTTACTAGGATTTTGATAAGAAGGCGTTTTTCATACATAATTTGCACAAGGAAAACACCCAGACCCGGAACAGTCACCTGTATGAGCTATTTTATAGAATAATGGTGACATACGACCACACAGCCCACCTGATGGTAAGTGGATGCTGTGTGCCCCTAGGCATCTACATTTATCCTCGATTAAAAATCAAAACGCAGATACTTTGTCATCTCTGAGAACTAAGAGAGAATGTCTCGTTTCCAGTAAAAAAGGGTCTCCGGATCTCTACACTCACCATACGAAACACAGTAGTATTAAGCTGCTATTTTACGCCGGTATTCTGTAAGATCGTAGTCCTTACCCGGATGAGCTGACCCATTCGTGCTACAACCATAATAAATATATAGCTGCAGCGTGCCTCTACCACGTATAAGACTGTAACTACTATCATCATCATCATCATCGTTACAGCCCTTCACATGTCCTCTGCTGAATATAGACTTCCCCCAAGAAATGCCACAAAGGGCGATCCTGAGCCACCTGCATCCATCAACATCCATGTCTTACCAGGTTGTCGCTCCATCTAGTGGGGGGTCGCCCTACACTACGCCTGCTGGTACGAGGCTGCTACTCGAGAAAATTGCTTGCCAATTGCCACTTCAGCTTACTAATCTGTTGGGCTATTTCGCTCACTCTGGTACTACTGCGGATATCCTCTCTCATAGTTCTCCAACATAGCCCTCTTCACAGCTCACTGAGCGACCTTGAGTGACCTTGAGCGACCTTGAGCGTCCTCATACGGCTAGCAGTGAAGGACCACGTCTCAGATCCGTAAGTCAACACTGACAACGCGCACTGTTTGTACAATCTAGTTTGCAGATTTTGAGGTTATGAGGATAGGTACCCGATGAGAAAATGTGTCGCGATTTCCCGAACGCTGCCCAGCCAAGTTGAATCCGTCGATTGACCTCTTGGTCGAAGTTGGACTTACCTAGTCATTCTGTTTGTCCCAGATAATTGTACTCGTCATCGAGCTCAGTGCTCCCAACAATTACCGGCATAGGTGTGACATGGACATAACAGACATAAGACATAACTACCATATAAGATAACAAAATAAAAATTATTTGAAACGTTCAAAATTTTTTTATTTAGTGAATATTAGTTAAATATTCATTTTTAACATTTTTAATATAATGAATTATCTCTCAGTGACGCCCGATTCTATTAATTATATTGAGACACAATGAAATCATCATAATAATTAAAATCTAAAACTTTAAAAAATCAGCAATGTACCTGCAATCCCCCTGGTGTAGCAGTTTTTCATGAGCGGCGGTAGTCAGGTAACGCCAGGTTTGCTCCCACTGCTAAAAAAAACAACATATTTGCAATTTTTTTATTACCTACATCTAATATTTTAAATAGGTAGTTCATCTGTAAAGCAATTTGTAACTACATGTTTTTCCGTTAAGAAATTTCTAGCTTTGATCCGCGACTTCCTCTGCGTGGAATTTAAACAAAAGAAAAACTGCACATCTATGATAGCGGTCATCGATCAAGTAGTTCAAATATCGAATAACCTGTTTAAATTTAATCTTGTTTATGATATATATATACTTATACGCCAGTGTATTCCAAATTTATGAAGAAGACATGTTTTTGAATTTTAAAAAAAGATTTAGTTCTTTTTTTGAGAACTGACGTTGACGTTGTTATGTCAATTTTTATTATAAAAGGCACTGAAAATATAATTAAAAATATAGACCAAATTAGATCAAACACTGTTGTGGATCGTTTTATTTACCAACAACCCTTCTAGTGTATCAGCAGGACAACAGGTCAACTAGTTAAGCTAGTAAACAAATCTTTTGCTATCATTTCAAAAACTATGAGCGATATGCGAAATGGATTAATATAAATAAAAAATACCTATCACTTAATTACACTTTAAAAAGGTTATCACTTTATCCTTCAACACCATTCACATATTATATCCCATCCATTTCATCCTATAAAACTCCACTGTTGAACATAGTCTGTAGAATTTGGTATCAGAGTTTTTATAGATGGACTTTTCACTATAATATGTCGGTTTTAAGCATTGAAGTAATATGTACTTACGTACTAGAACAGCTATCTCAAACAAAAAATGTGCGCTACTCATACGAATAAACATAGGTAGAATGATCCGTAGGTAATAGTAGATTGTATTGTTAAATACCTAAATTATATCGAGAAAAATATTTAAATTTTGTCATTTATTTTGTATATTTCATTTGTTTATTTAATATAATATTACGTAATATTATATCACAATTACATTTTAATGATATTTTTATCTGAATATTTTAAAAGGTATCTATGCCAAATATAAAAAACATACTAACTAAATGTATGTTTAACAAAACTCATTAACATAAAATTTAAATTACAAATATATTTATTTAAATTAGAATCATAAATGCTGTAAATAATCGTTCATAAATGGTGGGCAAGCGAGAGTTAAAAATGGACGAATTTATTCCACTTTGACTTTGAAGCGGAAACCTAAAAATAAAATAAAAGAATAATAAGCAGATTAAAAGATGAAAAATTTTAGCCTAATTATAATAAATCATATATGTTTCTACAAAAAAAATATGTGTATAATAATATATTCGTCCTATACTTAAGTACCCACAGAAATGTCGTATCTGAACATATTAAATTCATAATCTATATTTCATGACACGAGATGGCGTCTTAGGAATAATTTGTTTCATTATTAATCTATAATACTTTTTATTGATTAAGTATCTTATTAACCGATGAAAAATAATTCCTTGGTTTTTACTGACTATTCTTGAATTATTCGTGAAAAATCTAAGTACACACGACGGCATATTTTTATCAATAGATTTTTTTTAAATAAACACAACACGTGACAACTCTACAAGCGCCTAGCGAGTGACTGATTAAAGTGCGGTGCATGCACCGCAGTTGAGTGGAACAGAGTAGCTGAATGCCGTGTCGCCTCTAGTACGTAGTACATAATAGCTCAATGGTTTTAAGGGTCTGCACAATTTTGGTATAATCCACCACATATTTTTTTCCTATAATTTTGAGTTGCGACCAGGACCTTACTGCTCAGTCAATCTCCTACTTCAGTTTTCTCTGTCGCATCTTACAACACCCACGAGACGATATGAGGAAGTGGATATTCTTACACCGCCTCGGTTACACGGTTACATACTTACATAAACTAGTATATAATTACACATTTAGAATCAGTTTTTTTTTGTAAAATGGCTTATGTAAATAGATAAAAATCAGTTTTGCATAAAAACTTTAAGACATGAAGTGTTTGTTACGACTTATTTACATAAAATTTTAAAGCAAATAAGTTTTGTTGAAAACTTTTTCATATCACTTATGAATGAGATATATGAGATAATCATTAAAAACCATTGATTTTATCAGTTTAGTAAAAAAATACTCAGACCAATTAAAAGTCTAGTGGTCTATACTCTATGTTGTTGTTCTGAGAAACAGCATGTTTTACGGATGAATCTCTCCTGGCATTACTCTCTATCTGTTCCGGAATTTTTTTCCAATCCCATTGGCTGAACCTAATCTGGGAATTACACCGGGCAGAGAGATAGACAAAAATTTTAAAAATATTAATGTATCACATAAATAACTGCCTAAGGTTAATTTATTTGTCATCCACTACAGCCTATCAGAGTCAACAGCTAAACATAGACCTCCATACATAAGTTATCTTTAAGGGCATATTTGCCACGGTTGCCACGGTTAGCTGGTGGTTCGGCAACTGTAGGTTTAATGTTCAGGTTATTATTAGGACGCTGCTTTCCAACTCTTGGTCTGTTTCGCTCTGTGGCCACTTTCGACGCCCATAGCACGATTCAGGGTAGTGGGTATTCTTAAACCGACCCCTAAAAAGTTTGAGCTTAATTATAGAAGCCAGTTAGTTATATCGATTGAACAGACAGATACTTTAACTTTATTAAAATGTTGTATGCACTCGTATAAGCGGGAAATAATTTTGACCCAACTTACAGTCAATAACCGCGTAAAAAAACTTAAGTTAACCGCGTTGCAAACCTGTTTTGAGCTTCGGGGATTTCCATAACTACGTACAGTAATTTGGGTTATCCCAAAGCATGTATGTCATGTAATATTATATGAACGAAAACATGCATGACTTATCTTTACGAAAGTTGCGAATACAATTTAAAATACTAAATTTAATAAGTATTACTAGTACATAGTACAAATGTAGATATGTAATACAGACGCTATTAAGATGCTAAATAAAACAAATGCTTGAAATACATAATAAAATAAAGCACTTTTCGCCATTACACGTAGACTAAAAAATTCTTTCCCTTTTAAACTTACTAATACAGTACAATACCCCATCCCGCTCGCACACCATTTAACTATTTCGTTCTATTTTTCTATATCGTAAAACATAATTCCATCACCTTTCAAATTAACTTTCTTTCCCGTTTTTTACTTTTATCGTTAAAAATTAATGTTATTTTTGTAGACTAGGGAATTAACACGATGTGTTTTAAACTAAATAGTAAAAAGTGGTGGTAGAAGTTTACTTTTTACAAAAAATATTGTAATTTATTAATTGAAATGAAAAACTCTTATGACACCCACGGGATGAAAAGGGGTGAAATTCAATAGAACATTCCGGAAGAATCTTATCGCTTCACGATTCGATAAATGGCCAGACCGACAGGAAGCAGTGCCAAAGGTCCTATGGCCAGAAGTGGACTTTCACAGGCTAATCTGCATACATCCCTCTCACATTTCTTATGGACGCTACACACGGTCAGTTGAACTGATCATTCCAACTGATCAGTTCAAACTAAAACTGTTGATATTTTTTAAAATGGTGGATTTTCGATATATCGATCTTCTTCTTCTTCTTCCATCCCTGATCCCGTTATTTGGGGTCGGGTCTCCTCACTTGTCTGCGCCAAGACAAACGGTCTTGGGTTGTCACATCGATATATCGATCATTATAAATATATTAATATCGGAGTTTTACATATAAGTTTATTTATGGATATGTCGAAAATCCGTTTCCGAAAACCGTTGATATTTTTTTAAAATATCAACGGTTTTAGTTTGAACTGATCAGTTGGAATGATCAGGTTTAACTGACAGTGTGTAACTGACCTTATGAAGTGAATGGAACAATTAATCAGCCGCACTGCTTCAGTAGGAACCTGTTGGCGGACTTGTTTGGTCATGCAGGTTTCCTTGCGGTATTTTCCTTCACCGCCGAGCTCGCAGTTAATAATTTTATTGGTGCAGCCGGGGATCGAATCCGTGTTGCTCGCATACTGTGAAATTACCAAGAGCTACCACGACTTTATTAATACGTAACTACGAGTGTGTATAATATAAATTGATTTAATATTTTACCAGTAACTTTCTATTGCCATGAGAGCACCTAATTTTATCTTTGTTAGTTTATACCGTGTAGTGGCGGTGTAAGAATATCAACTAACCCGTATCATCCCACGGGTGTCGGTAAGAGGCGACTGAGGGAACAAATTAGGAGATGGGAGGTAGCGTCTCCCTAATAACGGCTAAAAATAAAATCTGTGGTTGCCAACCCGCTTGGCAACGTAGCAACTATGGCAAGCATCCCCGGTATTAGTCTAAGGGGACTTTGATAGACTGTTTAGGTAATGGTAATTTACTCAATGATTTTAGGTCACTTTATATTATAAAAAAATACTTTGTTATACACGTTTAAGACTTTCAATGCGTCTGCAAGTCTGACGGTTAAGGCAATTTGCCTTCCATGAAACTGGAAAGGCCCATCGGAGTCCAACGGTGAGACCTTTTGTGTTAAAGTAATAAAAACTCCTTTGTATTTTGATGTGAGAAATTAAAGTTGTGATCGTATTACAGAAAAGAGCCTCAGCATAAGGCTCACCTGATTGTAATTGACCAGCGCGAACTATGAACATCAGAAACAACCGACGGTGCAGGTGCGTTGCCGGCCTTAAAAAAAGTAGACTCTTTTTTGTCGATTCATAAACCGTTCAGTCCGGATCCTTTTGGCAAAATACCGGTTCTCGGTAGAGTACCGTTATTATAAAAGGAAATATTGGTATTCACTGCATTACCTGTGTTTCATTATAGGTAGCAAGCTGTGGCAGCAATAGCTTTAAAGTATGTACCCAGATACTATATACGTATATTTACTGGTCGATAGGCTGCTTAGAGTCGATTTCTTATCGAATAGACAAACCAACTAATATTAAACTGAATTTTCCACGTCTCCTTTAGACCTTTTTTACTGGGAACGAAGCATTCCATCTTAAGACTTAGGGGAGACAAGGTATGTGCATTTTAATTCTCATTCGAGGATAGATATATATTGGCTGTACCATCCACTTAACATCAGGTGTACTTATTCTATAATAAAACCACGCAAAACGGTGTCATCGCAATGGAACTAAAATTCCTTTAAAATGCAGCTAATAAATTAGAATGATTATTGTGTTTGCTACTTTAAAACTTATTCTTGCACACAAAAACTTAAAACACTCATTTGCAAAAATAAACGCGCGTTTTTGATTTTTTGACTGTAAAAAATACAATACGAAAAAGTTTTTAATCATTTTAATATGTTACTGGCCGGCTACAAAAGTGCCGTAGTGGTTAAGACAGTACGTACCAAATTAAAAGTTTTGCCTGATGTTGGTTTTTAAAGAAAACAATGTTTTACTGCATTTTGTGGCGCAAACTTCTGAAAGTTAATGTGGACTTCAAACAACTTTTAATCAATTTTTATTGAATTATCTCATTTTCTTGACATTTTTCAGTATTGCCGTTGCTGTTTAGCGATTTAAAAAGGCTGATATAGTGATAAAAGCCAGTAAAATTATTGCGATGCTTGAGGAGGAGTTGCAGCCAATACTTTGCGCAAAGGATCTGGTAGCGCTATCAAGAGAAGGCCTGCTTCTGTAAGAAAGCCATGTACTGAACCATGCGATGAACGTTTTCTGGTGAGTCAAGCATTGAGAAATCGCAAATCTTCGTATTTGCACCTCAAGAACAACGTCAAAGAAGTAATAATTGTTCAAATTAGTCTATCGATGGTTAGAAGGTTTTTGCTGCCAATATAAGCAGTCATTGCCCAGCCCGCGGCTCTAAATTGCTCCGTGAGCAACGAGTTGCCAGGCTTAGCTTCGCTGGACGGTGCGCTGTGACAACACAAATTCGAGCTCAGCCAATTTAATGATTATGAAATTAGTAATAATAATGCGTTATTGATACTAATTTGTGTTCCGTTGAGCTTCATGCTATCTCGCCTCCAATGCCTCAAGGAGCTGCTCGTAAGTCACTTCGTTACCGAGAGCTTCCAGAACAGTTAAGGCCTGGTCACGCAAGCCTAGCGTGAGAGCAGTCATGGCCTGACTTTTATTCCAGTCGTTCGCCTTCATAACAGCCTCGAACTGGATTTTGTAGGCCGACCGACTTTGAATCCACGTAGCGAAAGTGTTGTAGCTACTACCGCTGAAATTCCATCTCCAAATTTGAGGTCGTCCAGCGTTTTCTTTACGTTAGTCATCACGTTGTCAACCCGATTGTTCACTTGATCGATTCGGGTTTCAGCTTCCGACAGGTGGTTGTCATGTTGAGAAACTCTATCTTTTACTTCCCTTATCTCCTTCCCGAAGTTAGTATGAAGGTCCTTCATGAGGAGCATCTGCTCTACCTTATCTCGTTTGAGCTGCTCTTTCAAACTACGAGCTTGTTCCTCCTGCCGGCGGGCCTGTTCCTCCTGTCGGCGGGACTGTTCCTCCTGTCAGCTGGCCTGTACCTCCTGTTGGCGGGCCTGTTACTCCTGCTGCTCTTCCAACCGACGGGAATGTTCCTCCTGTCGGTGTGCCTGTTCCTCCTGTCGGCGAGCCTGCTCTTGCAACATCGTCAGAGCACCTAAGTCAGGTGCTAAAGATGTAGGAGCTGCTGACGAGCTGGCCTACGTGGCTGGCAGCTGGCTCTCCGACGTCTTTGACGTTGCACCACCAAATCGTCTCTGGTCCGTCTCCTGCTGGCGTTGGCTTCGGGTACTGATACCCTCCGTGGCGTCCTTAAGTAAAATCGGCATAATTTAATCCTACTTCTGACATCAATTGTTACGAGCCTGGGGTTCGTTACCATAAAAACTGCCGAAAATTTAATGATTATGAAATTAGTAATGATGACATTATTATTACTAATGACTATATGTTTAATGACTATGAATGTCATTATATTCTATAAAAATTCATTTAAAAACATCATATATAAAATATTTTGAAAAATCAAAATTCATATAGCTAAAGTTAAAATACATTCATTTTGATCATTCAGTGTTATAGTAAGTAAAGGCTTAATGTTGTCTATAAAATTCTTAACTAAAACTCTACTTAAAATATTGAAAAAATATTAAATAAAAGTCGATTATATTACAATAATACTGATAAATAACATTTATAAGATTTAAATTATGATTAGGAAGTAAGTTAAAAAATTTCAAGTTAGTTAGTGGAGCGTGTTTATGTAATGCTGACGCGTTTTCATGTTTTCTTTTTGATAGGATAGAGTGACAAACTAGCACACAGTCCACTTGATGGTAAGTGGTAGCTGCGGCCCATAGACATCTACATCTATCCTCGATTAGAATGCAGATGCTTTGTTACCAGCGAGGCCTAAGATGGAATGCCTCGTTTCCAGTAAAGAGGGTATCCGGTTCTCTACACTCACCATACGAAACATAGCAGCATTAAGCTGCTATTTTACGCTGGTGTATAACTCTCTATAAATCATGTAATGATTAGAAGCAATCAATATAAGGGAGTTGCCGGAGATGCATACCCAAGATCATACATATATATGGGTTGGTCACGTGCCTGACTACTAAAGTACTGCTGCATAATGAACTCGTATAGGCCTATATTTAGGGACTTAAGTAGTCTATGATACAAAAGCATTAAGAAGAAGAAGGTCTCTAATATGCATAGGTATTATAATAGCAGAGTTATGGCTTGAAGTCTTAAATATAAAGGATATATAGCAGTGTTGCGTGCCATAATTAATGCCTGGTACATAACGAGTTACCACTAGCGCCATCTAGTATCGAGTAGCAAAACTAGGAGAGTCAAGATCTTTCTAGAAAATTACCTACTAGAAATTTCTCCACCTTGTCATTCGGGACCGGTAGGTATTCGAACGTTCTAGATGTTTCAGTAGAAGAGGTCCTATATAAGGCCGGTTAGGACAGCAACCTGGTGAATATTAAATTGGCTATACAAGCGAATACTTCGAAGCGATATCACTGCGAACTAAAGTGATCAGTAGTACTGTTTTATTAGTAGTGTGTTTTAAGTTGTAATTGGTGTTCGGTAACTAATGTGTTAATTTTGATAATTCAATCGGCAGTTTTTATTGTCACGAACCCCAAGCTCGTAACAATAGTAAGGTCTATGAAATAAAGCAAATATGTGGTAGGTCTCAAATATATAAAAGCATTATATTGATAGAAATGGGACTGGAAAAGGATTATTACAGTGGTGTGTAGACTGCTTCACAGTATCCGAGACCGGGGTAAACTTGGACTCGCCAATTGATATATTCTAGGCGTATCATCTTAGTGCCGGTGGTAAGCAGGTTTTGTTGCAGCAATACAACCTGCCCGTGGATATCGCACTTTCCTACCGATTGTGGGAGGCGTCTTAGCGCAAAGTGTTATGTTACGTCGGCTATCTTTTCGATATGAGAGATTGTGTATGGTAGTAGGTACTTTTATATACAACAAGCATACTTAACTCCATGTCTTCGTGCAATAGCTTTATGATACGTGGAGTTTTGGTTACTGAAGTCTTAGTAGCGTGCTTCTATGATACGTTGAGCTAATTTTAATATAACAACAGTACCAATTTTGTTGCCTAAGTCGAAGGAATCATGTCTTTCGAGGGGAGCCATCCGTATGATAGTTGCGTTGATGTTTGCTACTACTTGTGGTATTGCGTCTTGTGATAGATCAGTGGGTGTGCTGGGCCTAATTTGACAAATTTTGTGGTTCTGGTCGATAGAGGTATGCGGTAGGTAATGTCATATGTCATAAAATTGTCGAACTGATGCTTGTTTTGTTCTGCAGCACTGCGTCTCTGCGATGGTTGTTTGGCGGGTCACTATTCGTAATGGCGCTCTTTGCATCTTGGTTTGACTCACATTTGATGACGGGGCTGCAGACTGTCTGATATTCATAATAGTTTATGTAACAATATAATACAATATCTCTGTAAATTTCATAGCTTTGATCATGCAATGGGTGGTGATGCCTTATATTTACGTCATGTCTGCAGGAGTGGCATTCTGGCAGGTGGTGGCGCTTATGGAGGGCTTTTTATGACAGATGTGTCTATTATTTTGACGTGTGACTAAACCATGTAACATACATCTAGCCAGATCAGTGCAGCTGGGTACGCAGACTATCCTAGAGCTATAAGAATGTGATTATCGCGAAGTGAAAACGTATTTCACAAGAAACCATAAGGGATATACTCGCTAGTAACCCAGAAAAATGCAGGCTGGCAGAGGCAGTAAGAGAATCACACTCCATACTAAACTCTTGTCTGCTTTTATTTTATTAAAAAAAAGAAGAAAAAAACGGGTGTAATTTTATTTAGCGAGCACGTACACTACATAATTAGCACATTAAACTTTAACATTACCGTTACAATGTATTAAAGTTAGCTACTAAACATAGGCCTCCCCTTTGAGCGGGGGATAGTCTACTTCTTATATTTAGACATTATCAGTAGGACTAGATTAGCACCTCTTCTGCTCTCCCGTCCGGCGAGCAGATTAGCTCGCGGGACAGGAGAGTAGAAATTGGCTCTGGGGAAGAGCGTGGGTCGTGTTGATTACCTGGGCAAGTCTGAGGAGTTCTTCCTTCACGTGGTTGCCACCTGTTATTAGATTTGGTTCATTGATTCAAACTACTTTTACGGATTTTATCTCGTTTTATTTATATTAATTTTAATACCCGACGTTTCGGGTGCTTTACAGCACCTATGGTCACGGGGGACTGAGGTGACTGACGTCCCGATGTCAAAATTAACCCGGAGTACCTTCAGAATTTTAATTATTGTCTTTGGTCCGCTCTACGCAGAACGAACTAACTGTGTTTTGAAGTCTTGCAGTGGTATGCTTGGGTTTAGTTTTAATTTTATTAATTATAGGATCCCAAGCAGGTGGTAGTACCCAACCTCCTTCTCTATTGAAATTAGGATGTTTTTAATTTCAATAGCCTAGGAATCGATGTTCTTTCGCGAGGATTTGTGGTCTATCAAATCTGATGTAATGGCTGGGGCCATCTAGGATATGATCGCAAACTGCAGACTTCCCGGAACGTTGATGCTTCACGTCAGCTATGTGTTCTTTTACGCGGGTTCTAATTGATCTCTTTGTTTGCCCTATATATATATATATATATATATATATATATATATATATATATATATATATATATATATATATATATCACAATCACAATCAAGCTTGTACACTCCTGCATCTTGTAGAGGAATATGACACTTGACGGATGGTAAGAACTGACTAATCTTCTTCGACGGCTTGTAGAATGTTCTAATAGAAGCTCGCTTCAAGATGTAGCCAATCTTGTCTGTGACACCTCTGACATATGGTAGTACAGCAGGCACACGCTCAACTGTGGCCGGCTTCACTCGGTCCCTGTGACGGAGGCGCGGGACCAGAAGCTTGTTGTCGTGCAGAACCTGCTTGACGTGCTGAAGCTCGGCGGCCAGGTGTTTGCTGTCACAGATCCCTCGTGCTCTCTGTAACAAAGATTTGCCCACGGTAGCTAACTGTGAGGTTTGTTTAATTTGGTTCAATAGAAAACAGACAGAACAGAAACAATCAGACGATCCTCTTTTTCTTTTCTTTTATCCGACCCCCGTTTCTATCTTAACCCAATCCAAGGTGTCAAGCGTACCGAGCCGATTGATGCGTGGCTGGGGGAGAATGCGACTGGATTCCCCTGAAAACTGTGCCTACACGAAACCATGGCGATCCGGGTAGTATTTTAGCCCTTCCCTCGGTATGCGTGGGACCAGAATGGACGAAAATCGACATTTTGCGAACAATTATGAAAAATCTCCTTTAATGGAACTATCTGTAGGCTTGGAAGAGGCTCTTTTAGCCTCACCAATACCCTGCAACACTACGCCCCAACCTGGGACGAGCCGTGGAGTGGAGGGCACGTCTAATCGAATCACAATCGGAAACGAACCGGGGAGGGGAAAAGAAAAAGTTCGCTAGGCTTTATAAGCTTAGTGGGGCAGTAAGGAACAGGTACCGAAAGCTGATAACAGCTGAGATAGGAGCCAAACAGGCACTTTCTCTCTGTTAAAAGCCCGGGGACGGGCGCTTCTATCTGTTAAAAGGCGGCTGTGCTGTTGAGAGCACAAAACGAAGAGCTACATACCGAGCACTGGAAAATCCTCCACCGTAGGGCCGAGGAGAATGAGTTCCTAGTAACCTTTTCTCTGGACGAACCATCGGTGGTGGTTTTTCGGAAGGCACGCGGCAGAGTCGTCCTTGGCTTTATATTAATAACTTTTAAAGTCAGAAAAGGTTCTGACGCGGCAATGGAGCCTGAACCTCCCCAACTTCCAGCCCTCCCCTCTCGGGGTGAGACTGAAACATCATCAGTGAGAGTGGAGAAAACCCAAGGCGCTGATCTAGCTTCGATCTGACGGCCTCCGCTGGTGTCGTCCAGAGGTAAGAGAAGTCCAGGGAAGAGAGGTGGGAGCGGTAAAGCGAAAGGTAAGGCGGGCGTCGAGAGCGCCAGTAAAAAACGTCTTCGTCCTTAACAGGCGGAAAAGACCCCTGGCCCCCCACGCCCATAAATGGCGAACATCAAGGGTAAGTCCTCCAGGCAAATTGTCACCATGCAGCAGCTGCTTCTACCGTGGTGGAGGTTTGCTTTGCATGGGACAACATTGACCTCGCCGTCATACAAGAGTCTTGGCTCGCCAATGGTCAAGTTCTGGGATTGTCGGCTGCCGGTAAGATTCTAGTCAATACTAAAGGCAGTAGACCCAGAGCTTTTATAATTTACAAGAAAAATATTGAACTTTTAGCTGTTCCAGAGTACTGCAACAATGTCCTGGTTACAGCCTTCATAAATCTCAAGTGATGCACAGGGTCAGAGTAATCATTTGCTCAGCCTATCTTCCCGGAGAGAACTCAGATCGTACCATCGAGTTTAAAGCGAGTGGCGGAGTTCGTCCGAAAACACAACACTGAACTTGTGGTGGATTATGATGCTAATGCTCACCCCACAGCGTAGGGAAGCACTAACATCAACAAAAGAGGTGAGTTAGGATTTTCTCACCTACATCCGCCTGGTAAGCCTAAACTTAGTTTGTGTAAAAGTTTTGACGAACTGCTACCCATAACATGTCCAGACGAATAAGTGACCCGAATCGTAGTAGTGAAAACTCGATGTCTGATCACAAATACATTAAATTTGTGATTGGAGTATCACCAATCTATGAAACCGTAGTTTTTAGGGTTCCAAAAGCGACCTCCTGGGATATCTACAGCTATCTCTGTAGAGATAGCTGTAGATATCCCAGGAGGAAAAGAAAAGGAATTTCCTAAAAGCATCAAAACGATAGAAGGTCTGGAGTTAGCAACGGAGGCAGTAACTATATTAGGGAAAAGTTAATATAGTGTAGTGAATATTCTTACACCGCCAATAGATCGTAAACTTTAACATTACTTCTCATTAATTTAATCAAATGGTTTTGATAAAAACCGACGGAAACTACTCCTTGCTAATTAATTTACAAATTCTGAGTATAAGACTACCTAACGTTATCAAACAATCTATTTGTAATAAAAAATTGGTTATTTGCTTAGGTGCCCGTTTTTTTTTTTGCAAAAGTGTATATAATGACTCCTACGTCAATAGTGCTTAACTTGTTCTGCTGACTCAAGTGTAATTTAAAATTTTAAAGTGTTTGGGTTGGGCCCAAGGTTAGCTTATGATTTATTAAATGACGAAGATACTATTATTTTTTATTTAGTTATTTGATTCATCGACAAATGTCATAATATGGAGTAGAGCCATGTTGCATCTGTATTATGGTTGTAACACGAATGGGTCGGCTCGACCGGGGAAGGATCTCGCTCTCACAGAATATCAGCGTAAAAATAGCAGGTGAGCTGTGTGGGTTATTGGTACGTCTGTTTTATCTCTTGGAATAATGGAAGCAAGATCATTGAATAAATGAATAGAAAGAAATAATTTAAAAAAATCGTGCTTGTACATAAAAAAGCGCTGTAAAATTAAAACATCAACAACGATAATATAACTTTATGTTTATTATTTATTAATATTATTGTATTTTTTTTTATAGAAGAAGGGGCAAACGAGCAAGCGGCTCACCTGATGTTAAGTGACTACCGCCGCCCATGATCAACCGCAACACCAGGAGAATTGCGGGTGCGTAGCCGGCCCTTTAGAAAGGAGTAAGCTCTTTTCTTGAAGGTCCCCAGGTCGTATCGGTCCGGAAAAATCGCCGGTGGTAAACTATTCCACAGAGAGGTTGTACGTGGAAGAAAACTCCTTGTGAAACGTACAGTGGTGGACCGCCAAGCATCCAGATGGTGTGGATGGTATCGGGACGTTTGTCGCGTAGTGTGTTCACGAAATTTGGTGGTTGGGAATCCGAACAATTCCTCAGAGCACTCTCCATGGTATATGCGAAAGAAAATGCAAATAGATGCAACATCTCTTCGCAGTGCCAGTGAATCGAGCCGATTGGAAAGCACTCGGTCGTCGACGATTCGAGCCGCTCTGCGCTGGATGCGGTCAAGTGGAAGGAGCTGGTACTGGGGAGACCCAGCCCAGAGATGGGAACAGTATTCCATGTGCGGCCGAACCTGCGCCTTGTAAAGTTGCAGGCGGTGTGCCGGCATGAAACACTGTCCCGCTCTGCTGAGCACGCCAAGCTTTTTAGAGGCCAATTTGGCCTTCCCCTCCAAGTGACCACGAAACTGCACGTCACTCGATATGTCGACGCCGAGGATTCCGATACTGGCTGAGGCAACAAGGAGAGTGCCTTGAAACTGAGGGGATAAGACAAAGGGGTTCTTTTTAGCGGTAAACGCGCAAACTTGTGTCTTCTGGGGGTTAAACTGGACTAGATTTAGTCGCCCCTAATCCGAGACTCTGTCCAGCAGAGATTCGACTTCAGATATAAGTTTGTCCCGGCACTCGGAGACGTTTTCCCGAGAAATATTGGCTCGGCCGGTGTAAAGAGCATCACCAGTGCTACCATCCGCATAGCAATGAATGCTACGGGTATGCAACATATCATTGATATGCAGAAGAAACAGCGTTGGCGATAGCACGCAGCCCTGTGGAACACTAGCATCAATAGGCTTGCAATCGGAGCTTGCACCGTCTACAACGACCTTGATGCTCCGATCTGCAAGAAAGCTGGTGATCCAATCGCACAATTTCTCGGGAAGCCCATAGGAAGGGAGCTTCGAAAGAAGCGCTTTGTGCCAAAACCGATCGAAAGCCTTTGCAATATCCAAACTAACGGCCAATGCCCCCCCCCCCCCCTTGAACTCTACTGCCTCCGCCCATCTGTGAGTTAGGTAGACCAGAAGATCACCAGCTGACTGACCACGGCGAAAACCGTATTGGCGGTCACTAATCAGCTGGTGATCTGGCAGTTTACAATGGACTCCATTGTTTTGGAGAACAAGGAGGTAATGGCGATTGGCCGGTAGTTGGACGGGTCAGAGCGGTGGCCTTTTTAGGGATCGGGTGGACATAAGCCGTCTTCCATGATTTTGGGACTACGCCTAGGGAGTAGGAGTACCGGAAAAGACGCGTTAAAACCGGTGCCAACTCTGGAGCACACGTCCTCAGCACAATTGGGGGGATTCCGTCAGGCCCACTCGACTTGTGGATGTCCAGGGAGAGGAGTGCTTTGCGAACCGAGCGCTGTGTGAACTGCACTTCCGGCATGGAGCACTCACACCGCGGGATGGTCGGCGGCGTACTCCCCCCGTCATCGAGAGTCGAGTTAGACGCAAAGAAAGAGCCTAGAAGATCGGCTTTCTCCTTTGCGGTATGGGCCAGTGAGTCGTCCTCCCTGTGCGGAGATGGAAGAGATGGCTGACAGAAATTCTCCTGGACAGCCTTGGCGAGAGACCAGAATGCACGGGTTCCAGAAGGAAAGCGAACTAGTTTCTCGCCAATTCTGCCTATGTGCTCTGACTTTGCCTTGGCAATGACTCTTTTGAAGGACTTAGAGGTGGAATTATACTTCTTTTTTAGAGCGCTGGTGTTTACATCCCGGGACGCTGATGCATCAGCCCGGGCTTGGTAGCACTCCCGCTTTTAGCATGATGCTATTTTACAGGAGCAACCAAACCATGGCTGAGACTTGCCTCCAATGGGCACCACAGAGGAAGGAATAAAAAGTTCCATACCCTGAAGTACCACATCAGCAACAGAATCCGCAACAACGTTGGGATCATCCGGCGAGAAGCAAACCCGCCCCCAAGGGTAGGATGCAAACAAAGACCGCATCCCATCCCAATCGGCTGACCTATAGTGCCAATAACGGCGGCAGCCTGCAGAATGCAACCGTGATTTCAGCGTGAGTGGCACCACACTCCGGACCAGACTATGGTCCGAGGAGCCTAAAGGGGCGTCGACGGAAATCTGATATCCGTCCGGGTGAGAGGTCAGCAAAAGGTCCAACAGGGAAGGTCCATGATCCTCCACATCTGAAATCCGCGTAGGCGAAGTAACCAGTTGTGTCAGACCATATGCCAAGGCAAAATCATGAACAGATCTCCCCGCATGATCGGTTAAACGTGAACCAAGCCATTCGGCGTGATGGGCGTTAAAGTCGCTGAGGATCACGATCTCTGCGGAGGGGATCTGCTGTAGCAACGAATCTGCAGCCATTTGGACGTGGTCGAAGAGTCGGTCTGTTTCGGCATTACCGCTATGGAACCTATAGAGGCAACCGTAGACGCGCGGATGTTCGTCGCTGTCTACGCGTAGCCAAAGGATGGACAGGTCCGAACCTTATTAAAGAACTGCAATAAAAAAACTAAAACTCATATAATTACTTAATTATCATACAGTATTACTCCCCGTGGTATCATACTAAAAACTTTGAGCGACAAAAGAACTAGCTCTCTCATCACCAGCAGCGATGACCAGTCGCGAATATAGTTCCTTTAGGAACTTCACCCCACGGACCGATAGTATCTACAGCAAATGGCACAAATATGTAGTCATCTCTCAGATACTCCTATTTGCGCCACTTACTGGGTTCACCTGCCCATAATGTCACGCCGGCTCTAAACGAGGTACCCCTGAAAGCGTCTACGCAAGTAGCATCCCACACTAGGGCTTTACCTCTCTCCCAAGCGACCAATGCCTCTTCTTTTGCCATCGTCTCTAAATATGCCACAAGGCTCTTAAACAGAGGGGACATTTATAGAGACAAGAGCTCTTCGGATGACATCGTTCAAAGAGCCATGCCTTCTTCATCTTCATGGTTAACTTCCACTACATAATATTCTAGTCGGGACGGAGCGTTTGTCATGTCTACCCTGCTTCCGCAGCAAGGCACGGGTCTACTTTACTATTTAAAATTATGTTACATAAGTCACTGATACTATGCACGGAAGCGAGGAAAGCAGGCAATGTAACGCTAGAAAGATTTTTCACACCAATTGCACAAAACTATATAGTAAAGTAGCTTAAGTCCAGGCTATTGTATTTATAGTCAAATTTTGAATTTTTTCTATAGCTTTTTAGGATAATTATTTATATCTTTTAAAATATCCGAATATTTCCAGACTGGACTCAAGTGGACTAAGTATGTAAATCTAGATACAAGAAGACAATATTTCAAAATATAAAGAGCTATGTGAGAGTTTGAGATATACAATATATCAACGTGTATTAACAACTGCCGGTTTAAAAAGAAGGAAAATGCCAGCTAAATTTCTAGATAAATACAAATATTTGAGAAAATTAACAATTTTTTTATAATAATATACACATAAGAACCTCCGTTTGCTCCGAACTTGTAAGTATTTAAGGGGAGTCAACCTAACCCCAGAATACGCATAGCAGCCTGATTACTCACGCTCGAGAAGAAAAATTCCATTCAAAGATCAAGATCAAGATCTTGGTCACATTAGAACGACGAATTTCAAAAAGAATAAAGCAATATTTATGATTAATAACTTAAATGATAAGTCACAACTAAGCGGCAATGAGCTAGCCATATAGCTCAAGGAATTAATAAATGACGGGGAAGAAATTCTTTCAAGTGGCGGCCTCGATGACCTATCTTTGATTAAATTTCTCAAAGTCGCATTACTTTTAATTTTTCATACTGGCCATTCTCGTAGCATTATAATTTAGTATAATTGACTATAATATCGAAAATACGTTCAATGTATTTTTAATACGATATTTAAATACACCTTTTCAATAATTTAAGTAAAAAACGCTTTAAATCTAATTTTTCTTACCAAAATAATTGTAATAACAGATAAAACTAAAAATAATAACATTGCATAAGTATAAATTAGGCCAAAATTATGGAAAAGTTGTATCGTTTCGTTGGTGAAACCGTAGATTTGGTTTTATTCAAGAATCTTTCTTTTTACAAAAAGAATTTTGCCTGCGACGTAGGCAAAAAAAATTAAAAAGATAAGTGGTGGAGCCACGCTACAGCTATATTATGGTTGTAGCACGAATGGATCGGCTTGACCGGGAAAATACCACGCTCTCACAGAATACCAGCGTAAAATAACAGCTTAATACTGCTGTGTTTCGTGTGGTGAATGCAGAGATCTAAAGACGCTTTTTTACTGGAAACGAGGCATTCCATCTTATTCCTCAGGGGTGACTACACATCTGTATTTCGATTCTTAATCGAGGATAAATGTGATGTGATGTGATAATATGTACCTATTTACCGTCAGGTGGACTGTGAGCTTGTTTGTCACCCTTGTTCTATTTAAAAAAAAGACAATTCTGCTAACTAGTATACCATGGAGCTACTTGTTTCTAAGTTCATAAAATTTCCAACCTTTTCTGTTACATAAATTAATACTGATCAATAATAATTCTGTATTATACCTTTAATTGTTGTAACTCGAGGTCGAGGCAGCTATCGCAGACGTAAGCGAAATACGCAAGAGGATCAATCAGCACGTGAACCGCGTACGTTGCCGATCGCATCGCAAACGCATCAAATTCAGTTGTCGATCGTTATCCGCGCGGAAAGGACGCAGTAGTGACCATTAAGATTATTAAAAAAAATTGTGGATAAAAACATTAACGACTCTTGTGTGTATGCCAGTTTTGGACTCTTCAAATTGATACGTCAACCACAAACAAATATATTTTACAGTGAGTTTTTAATATTTTATTTATTTTTATAATAAAAATGTAAAACGCCATTTTTATTTAAAAAAATAAAACAAAATTTAAAGATTGGCTATAGTTTCAACAATAACAAATAAAATAAAATAGTATTAACACGTTTCAATTATATGCAGTAGAATATCAAACTATTTCTTTTCAAAGCCTCTCCATATGTCCTAATTAGTCAATATATTATATAGTAATGGCATTAAATTATTGTCGTTTCACTAAAATTATCGTTTATTTCATTATTTTATCTAGATATTTTATTATAAAACTTCTAGTACTATTAATATATCATTAATTTAAATAAAACATGTCTTATTTATATGTTACAAAATAACATTTCTTTTTAAATAGAATTATGTAAAATCATTGTATAAATTAACAAAATGTTATAAATTAACATTGTAACTCTCGACAAAAGTTAGTTTCTAGTAAAATATTAAATTAATTTATTAAATACAAGTGTAGTTACAAACCAATTGAGCCGTAGTAGCTCAGTAAGAGATTCCCGTAATTTCACAGTACGCGAGCAACAGGAATTCGATTCCTGTCTGCACCAATAAGATTATTGATTGCATTTTAAATATTGATTTACTACAAGCTGGGAATTAAAGAAAAATATCGTAAGAAATTCTACATGTTTGTTGAGAAAAATATTTCGAAGACATGTGAAGTTCTTCAACGCGCACTGAAGAAGTGCGGTGGACCAATTGCTCTATAAAACTCTAATAAAACGGTAGAAGGGCTGACACCAGTTTTGACATTTACATGTTTATATCGTCTTCATCTTCTTCATACCCGTAAAATTCTACTTCTGGACATGAGTCTCTCTCGTTGTAAGGAGGATATGACTTAATCGCCACGCTTAGCTGACAGATTGATGACGACGATACCCGAGCTCTCACACCTTTGACGCAGGTCCACGTCACCGGTCTGGGTATTTTACTCCTGTCGTTAACGATATTTGTCACTACTTATCGGAATATACCCAGTCCCCCACAGTCGTCTCTTACGACACCCGCGAAACGAAATGTAGTGTTTCTCGTTTTTAAATAATAAAATACACCTTTCTTAGAATGTTAATGAACGATTATGTTTGGAATCATCAATAACCGGCAATTTAATCATAAATTTTAAAGCCAAAAAAAAGTTTTTGAATTGAAGTTGGTTTTCTATTTTTAAACTTTAATTATCATAAATATATTTTCTTAATCAAGTTTTCGTAAAGGTGTTTACCGGTGACTTTTTCCTTTCTTCCGTTTAAAAGAAATTAAGTGTTAGTAATAATAAATGGATTGTTAAAAATATACAGACCGACATTAATTACCATCGATCTTGGGGACTACTGTGAAACTACATACCGATAAAAAGTGACCAGTGCCTTTTAACACTAATAAAACTGCCGTGTATCTCTATTCGCCTTGACAATTCGATATGTAATAGCTGATAATAAATCGATCTCTTTATTAAAAAAAAGTATTAGGCCGGTCACTTGCAAACTTACTGTTCCATAAGTCCCAAAAACCTGCAACCCAGTTCAAACACAAATAAAATTCGTCAAGCGTACAGCAGATATCCTATATTCTCTAATAGTGTTCGTTATTTAAATTATGCAGTAAAAGCTGTTTTTATTTTTTTATTTTTAATTGTACTTTAAATTTAACGTTGGGCAGGAATATTATTTATTTGAGACTTGATGTTTCGGTTGCTGAATGTAATAGAGAGGCGTGCTTAAGGTTTTTAGGTCACCATCATTTAGTTAAAACCAATGTTTTTAGCCGAGCACGTACGCAAATTACAGGAGGCGTTTCGGAGAGTGTGTGCGGGAATGACTTGTCTTAATTCCTCCCTCCCCTTTTCACCAACGAACATTGATGCGGTCAGCGGGCCTTCACTCTTTTGTTGTCGATATTCCACGCGTATGATCTAAACGGCTTGCTTCGTTTTTCGTAATTCGTACAGCAAAGGAGTGTAATATTTGCCGGCGTTTGTTAACTTTGATTTTAATGACGTCCTTAATGGATTTCATTAAAATCAAAATCAAAGTCAAAATCATAGTTAAACATTTTAAAAATTAATTAGCGAAGAAAAGTTTAATAAAATTAAATTATGAGTCTGACTAGGGTAAAACGCTAATTAATTTTAATTCAGCTAATTAATATTCAAAGTCATAGTTAAAATCATAGTTAAAGATGTTAAAAAATAATTAGCTAAGAGCGGCGCAATAAAATAAAATGATGAGTTGAGTCTGACTAGGGTAAAACGCTAATTAATTTTAATTAAGCTAATTAATATTCAAAGTCATAGTTAAAATCATAGTTAAAGATGTTAAAAAATAATTAGCTAAGAGCGGCGCAATAAAATAAAATGATGAGTTAGATTAGGGCAAAACGCGTAATTTTATATTTTACGCAGATCTTAGCTAAACAAATTAAATTGAGCTAATTAATATTTAAAGTCAAAGTCAAAATCACAGTAAAAGATGTCAACTGCGTGGTTACAATAAACTTTGCTGATTTACTTTTTGTACAAATCAGTATTTGTTGACATAATCATAAAGTAGGAAACATTAAAAGGGTCAAAGAACATATCATCATCAGTCATCGTGTACATAACACGATGACTCGCTTTCATCCGGTTACAATGCTCTTGACAAGACTTTTAAATTACGAAAGACCTCCAAAATAATAAAAATAACCAAGATCCTTGCAATCTTGTCCGAAGATATCAACTTAGGACCATAACGTTATTTTCAAATACATAAAGCGTTTATTGTATTAAATTAAACGAATGGAATTATACGCTAGAAAATTAAGTTGTTTTAGGCAAATATTCATTTTTGCAAGATTTGGTCGTAACTATGACTTTTGTAATTAAAAAGCAATATAATATTTAAAATTAATGCTTGCAACATTAAAAACACTACCAATTAAAAATAAAATATGTACTCTAAGGTTCTTTTTTATTCTCAGGAGTCTAATTCCGTCTTTAGTTTTATTTCTTCCGCTTATTTTTATATTATTAAACTAATTTTTTACAGATTTAGGGTAACAAACGAGCACACAGTTTACTTGATGGTAAGTGGATGCTGTGGCCCATAGACATCTAACAATATATCCTCGATTAAGAATCAAAATCCACATTCGTTGTCACTTCTGAGGACTAAGGTGCCGTTCTCTGACTATATACACTATACTCTCACTATTTTACAGCGGCATTCAGCTGCTATTTTACGCTATACCACTCTCTCATAGAATACTGTGAGAGCGGGGTCCTTCCCAGGTCGAGCTGCAACTAAACTAAATTAAATAATATTTAAATGCTCTTCCGTTTCATGTTCATAATATAAATAAAAGTATATGATTATTTTTTTAAAACTCTATTTTAACATCTTCTATTGAAGATCATTGGAAGTAAATTTTAAACATTGAGTTAAAATAAAAGATATCAATCTTTCTTAATACATGTATGTATGTAGTATGTATATATAAAACAATTTACAAAAATACTAAATGTTTTTGCATAATAAAATAGGAAATAAGTAAAAATAAAGTATAAACTTACTATAACATGAGGAAGAAACAACTTTTTACAAAATCAAAATGATATTTATAGGTATAATTATTTTTTGCCTGCTATTTTTAAATGATGATCAATAAAATAAAGAATGTTTAACAGGTAACAAAAATCAGCTTCAATAACAGAACAAAAATTTTTCTGAAATATATACTCTGATACAGTTCAGTTTTCAGCGAATAGTGTACCTGTGTACTCTAGTGTAGTACTCGTATTCGCCCCAGAGTCCGAACTCTGAATCTTACCAATTACTGTCTAATATGCTCGGAATTACTATAGCGAACACATAACATCAGGTTACGTATGACCTGATCGCTCCATACTTACAATACAGGAAAACTTGAAAAAGTAAGTAAATTGAAGAAGTATTTCGGTGTTCTGCACGATATATGTCGCAGAATAAGCACTAGAATTGCAAGACTTAATTCCTCTCTCTACCTTCTTCCACTGCACAACTAGACCTAGGTGCTTGGTCTGTATCCACTCCTTTATTATTGCACGCATTCGAATCAAACAGTGTGCTTCGTCGTTCGTAATATATACAACAAAGGAATAGAATCAATTGGCCAGCGTCTTCGAAACAAGTAAATAGACTTTTGTAAAATTAGATTAATGAGCTTTATCATCTTCAGCTACATCACCACTTCCTATATGGAGTAGTAGACGAGCACTGATTTATAATAATTAAAAATACACACGGAATATTAAATACGTTAGAACTTGCTCAAGAGCATATCATTGCTATAACCAACATGACCTCTGGATTCCATAACCGCTTTGAAAATAACCTTTGAAAAGATAAATATATGCTCTTAAATGTTTTAATAGTCTTATATAACATTTGTACTATCTGATGATTTTTAATTCATTTTAATTAAGAAATTTACTCTTGACCTTTTTGTAAAACATGTTAATAATTTTCTTGATTGGCTTCGACCTCGATGACAACTTCCGAAGACGATAACTTCTACGGAAATACAAAGGTGATCTCAATAAATGTCAGATGCTAAAGTTCTGTTTCTGCCAGGAATTTGCTACGGTGGCACTACCGTAGGTAAGATAGCCGGGAGGTTTGACAACGCATCTGTAAGGTTTTTTATTGAAGATTATAATAGATGGCAAAGCATGCGTCCATATGCCAACGAGGACACTTATCACTACACTGATCATCATCATCACTACATTCCTTCATAAGGCCGCTTTTGAACATAGGTCTCCCCCAAGGAATGCCATAAATCACGGTCTTGAGCTACTTCTATCCATCGACTTCCTGCATGTTTGACCAGATCGTCACTCCATCTAGTGGGAGGATGCCCTACATTGCGTCTACCAGTATGAAGCTACCAATCCGTTGTACTTATCCGTTGTACCAACCCGTTGGATTATGTCGGTTACTCTGATTCTACTGCGGATATCCTATTTTTTTAATATATCGTGCAGGGAAACCCGTAGCTTCCACCTGCGACCAACAGATCTATAAGTCATCACTAGCAAGACGTACTGATTGTACAGTCTTGTTTTGAGGTATGCCGAGAAGATGTATCATAATCTCCCGAAAGCTGCCCATCCAAATGGAATTCGTCGATTGACCTCTCGGTCGAAGATGGACTTGTCTGCTCGGACTATTTATTATAAATATACCGGCATATGTGTCACATGGACGTTAAATATGCTTGAACTGATAGTTCGT
Organism: Parnassius smintheus behrii; assembly: GCA_036936625.1. Lineage (NCBI taxonomy): Eukaryota > Metazoa > Arthropoda > Insecta > Lepidoptera > Papilionidae > Parnassius > Parnassius smintheus. Next base: position 26,940,048 of record JAUPFT010000024.1, read on the forward strand.
TTGCAATTATAGAAAAAACTCTAACTTATGGAATCATCATCATTATTCTGGTCGTCGGCCTGTCTCAAGATAAAATTTTGCTATACTTGCTACCTCAATAGTATGTCAAAACGGACTCCCTCGTTGGTCTAGTGGTTGTAATCGCGACTGTTGATTATGAGGTCCCGGGTTCTAATCCCGGGTTAGGCCAAAAAAAATAAGGGATTGAGTTTATCCTTCAAGAAATTCTCAGTAGCTGCCCGGAGTCAGGAAGTTGGCGGTGTCTCACCCTCGCACCTCGGAAAAGTACGCAAAGCTGTTGGTCCTGCGCCTGATCTCTCTCCGTGTCGGTGTTACCGTCCCATCGGATTATGACAGTAAGGGAATAGAGAGTGCACCTGTGCTCACACATGGGCACGATAACCCTGTCCTGCGCCAATAGCTGGTCTCCGTTGATACCGAGACCGAAAATCGGTCTGAAGGACATTATTATATATAAAAATTATTTATTCAAAATGTTTATAAATAGAGAAATACTTACAGAAATAAATGAATAAATACATAGATAAATACAAACCCAACCAGATGGAAGCCCTCGGCAAAAGCTATTTATTTTAAAATTACAAACAGACACTTGAGTTTTATTTATTTGTATGTATGCATAGATAATTTTTTTTATATTTCTATCGTACTTAATTTTTTTCGTGACTAAACAGGTACAGTTCTTCTGTGTCATACGACATCGTTAACTTTATGGGTCATTAATTTATTAATTTATATACAAATATCGTGATCGCGATAAATTGCCCAAAACCACAAATCGTTATATAATTGTGTTGCAATAAACTTTCCATTGGAGTTACTACGAAGCATTTTCTAAAATAAATATTCAAAACGTTTTCCTTTAAATTATTATTGAATCAGTTATTATTCTCCAATTATAAACGGTACCAAAATATCGAAGGTGAATATGACTTTTTATGTTTCGCTTTTAAACAAGGTTATTTATATAAAATAGGTGGTGATAAGCAATTCCACAGAGAAGTTGTACGCGGAAGAAAACTCCTAGTAAAAAGGAACAGTGGTGGACCGCCAAGCATCCAGATGGTGGGGATGGCATCATATTGGCACGGCCGGTGTATTTTGACGCGATGTGCGTTCATGAAATTTGGCGGCGGGGATTGATCCGAACAACTCCTCAGATCACTCCCCGTAGTAGATGCGATAGAAAATGCAAAGGGATCTATACGCAGCGCCAGTGAATCGAGCCGATTAGAAAGAACTCGGTCGTCGACGATTCGAACCGCTCTGCGCTCTATGCAGTCAAGTGGAAGGTGCTGACACTGGGGTGCCCCAACCCAGAGATGAGAACAGTATTCCATGTGAGGCCAAATTTGCGCTTTGTAAAGTTGCGAGCGATGTGCCGACATGAAATACTGTCATGCTTTGCTGAGCACGCCAAGCTTTTTAGAGGCCAATTCAGCCTTCCCCTTCAAGTGACCATCAAACTGCACACTATTCGATATGTCGACGCCCAGAATTTCGATGCTAGCTGAGGGAGCAAGGGGAGTGCCTTGAAACTGAGGAGATATGACAAAGGAGTTCTTTTTAGCGGTAAATGCGCGAACTTGTGCCTTCAGGGGATTAAACTGGACTAGATTTAGTTGTCCCCAATCCGAGTCTTTTATCAGCAAAAACTCGACTTTAGACACAAGTTTGTCCCGGTACTTTCTTCTGTACTTCTGTCCGAGAAATGTTGGCACGGTCGATATATAAGGCATCACCACTGCTGTCGTCCGCATAGCAATGAATGTTACCAGCTTGCAACGTATCATTGTTATGCAGAAGAAACAGCGTTGGTGATAGCACGCAGCCTTATTGAACACCAGCGTTTATAGGCTTGTAATCAAAGCATGCGCCGTATACTACGGCCTTGATGCTCCAATTAGCTAGGAAACTTGTTATCTAATTGCACAATTTCTCGGAAAATCCATAGGAATTCTCGGAAAATCGAAAGAAACGCTTTGTGCCAGACCCGATCGAAGGTCTTCGCTATGTCCACATTAACGGCCCAAACCTCCCTCCCTCTTAGACTCTACTGCCTCCGTCCATCTATGAGTCAGGTAGACCAAAAGATCACCAAATGATCGACCACGACAAAAACCGTACCGACATGGTCACTAATCTGCTGGTGATCTTCATGGTACCTCATGAGCTGGAAGTTTATAATAGACTCCATTATTTTGGAGAACAAGGAGGTGATGTCGATAAGCCTGTAGTTGGACGGATCTGAGCGGTCGCCTTTTTAAGTGATCGGGTGGAGCAAAGCTTCCATGAATTCGGGACTACGCCTTGAGAGTGCCAACTGCGAACCACACGTTTTCAGCATAATGGGAGGGACTCCATCAGGCCCACTCCACTTTCTGACGTCCAGGTAGAGGAGTGATTTGCGAATCGAGCGCTGTATAAACCGCATATCCGGCATAGAGCACTCACACCGCGGAATGGTCAGCGGTGTGTTCCTCCGTCATCGAGAGTCGAGCTGGATGCAAAGAGAGAGCCTAGCAGATCGGCTTTCTCCATTGCGGTATGGGCGAGTGAGTCATCCTCTCTGTGCAGAGAAGGAAGAGATGGCGGACAGAAATTCCCTTAGACAGCCTTTGCTGGAGACCAGAATGCACGTGTTTCTGAAGGAATGCGAACTAATTTCACGCCAATTCTGCCGATGTGCTCAGACATTGCCTTGGCAATGACTCTTTTGAAGGACTTGAAGGCGGAGTTATCCTTTTTTTGGGAGAGCTGGTGTTTACATCCCGAGATGTTGATGCATCAGCTCAGGCGCGGTAGCACTCCTGCTTATAGCGTGATGCTATTTTACAGGAGCGACCAAAACATGGCTGGGACCTGCCTCCAATGGGCACCACAGGGGATGAAATAAAAGTTCCATATCCTGAAGTACCACATCAGCAATAGAATCAGCAGCAACGCTGGGATCATCCGGCAAGAAGCAAACCCGCCCCCATGAGTAGGATGCAAAAAAAATCTACATCCTATCCCAATTGGCCGACCTATAGTTCCAAACACGGCGGCAGCCTGCAGAATGCAACTGCGACGTTGATGTGACTGGCACCACACTCCGGACAAGACAATGACCCGACAAACCTACAGCGGCGTCGACGGAAACCTGATATCCGTCCATCCGGGTGGATATCAGGTTTCCGTCAACCGAGAGGTCAGCAGACAGTCCAACAGGGAAGGCGCATGATCCTCCACATCTAGAATCCGCGTAGGCGAAGTAACCAGTTGTGTCAGACCACATGCCAAGGCAAAATCATGAACAGAACTCCACGCATGATCGTTTGAACGTGAACCAAGCCATTCGGCGTGGTGGGTGTTAAAATCGCCGAGGATCACGATCTCTGCTGAGGGGATCTGCTGTAGCAACGAATCTGTAGCCATTTGGACGTGGTCGAAGAGTCGGTCTGTTTCAGCATTACCACTATGGGATCTATAGAGGCACCCGTAGACGTGCGGATGGTCGTCGCTGTCTACGCGTAGCCAATGGATTGACAGGTCCGTACCTTCAAGACTGCCGAGACGTCGAAAACAGATATCCTCTCTGACGTATACGCAAACTCCAGCCCAGAGATATGAAGTATCTGCTCGAGAGGGCACCTGAGTCTCTCGGTTAAAAAGAGCAAGGCCGGCTTCTTCGTCTTCAGATGGTAGTAGATAGCGTTAAGGTTGGAATGAAGTCCTTTCGTGTTGCAAAAATTCACAGAAAGCGTGGCAGGGTTCGCCTTGATGTTGTTGCTCCGCTTGCCGCGAGCTGTTTTAGTCACAAGCGGAATCGCGCCCCCCCCCCTCTTCCAGAATACGCGGGGCAGCCCGCGCACCCACACTCAGGAAGAGTAGGATAACTTGGTCGTGGATGCTCAGCGAGGGATTCTCCGTCACCAGGGGTGCTGGTACCCTCCTGGGGTAGTGTTTTTGTTTTTGTTGTTTTGTTTTGAGAGTCGAATTGTATCTCAGTCAGTTAAAAAGGGTTCAACCTACCATAATACCGTTTTGTGAATAGAAATAAGTCAAGATTAAACCTAATAACGATTTAAATAATATTCTTACTTGATGTATGTGAATATAACTTACTTGATTTAATTAGGCATTGTAGTCATAGTATAAAGTTGAGCTATTTTCGTTTTTGAATTGATATCGAAAATAGAAAATGATTAATAATAATGATAATATTCATTGTCGTTATAAATTTTCCACAGAGTCATAAAAAATAATTTGCAAATGTAATGTATAATCATCAGTTGCTCGATTTGTGATATCAACTAACTTGTCTTACTAGATTCAACAAGCTTCGAAAGTAGTCTTATGCAACAAAAAAAAATTGAATGTATTAACCTCTCAACCCCCTAGCAGTCTCATGAGACCGCGGACATATTCCGTCAAATCCCTAGCGGTCTCATGAGGTCGCACCCACCCACAGCACTTTAACCCATAAAAACGTATGTATAGAGACTACTTTTCTATGAAGAAGTATAGCATTATATAATCAATGTGAAATATTCTATCCCCTAGTGCAATAAAAAAACTGTTATCCTATGAATATTTATTTATAATCTACGTTCATTTTGTACGCCATTTTTGGATTTTTCTAGTGTTTTAGTATAGTGTTTTATTATAAAATTGTAATGAAAGTTTTTGTGTAAATATAACTTATCTTTTTACGTAAATAATTTTGAGTAATAAATATTGAAATAATTGTGATTTTCACGCTGCCGACATTCGCTTGGTATGTTTATCAAAATACAATAACATCTTTTTGTAATTAAGTAAAACATGATTTTTTTTAGACCACAGGATAGAAAATTTTGTATAAATTTTAGAATGCTAAACTTTTCCATAGAAAAGTATTCTCTAAATATAAGTTTTAATGGTTTTAAGTGCTGTGGGTGGGTGCGGCCGTATGCGACCGCTCGGAATTGGCTGGGTGCATACGACTGCATGGGACTTTTATGGCGCTTGAGGAGTTAATGAATCTATTTAAAATCTAAAATAATATATTTAAATATCTAAAGTAACTTTTTTTGGAATATTTTAATAAAACCAAACGAACAAGTTGTAAAACATATTTAATTCGGAGGCGTTATAGAACGGGCTTTAATAGCATTGGAAACAATAAAATCAAAGTATTTAATTGCTACAGTCAATAATTCTAGGCATATAAAACAAAACACAATGATAACCGACGGTGTGGAAAAAATCTTGGGACTGTCCTTTTGAAATCTATAAATAAGGCCTTGGTATTTCATCCCAGTTATCACAGGTATCTGTAAACCTTCTTATCGAAAGTATTTTTTTACTTTACCGCTGGTTCGGAAAAAAATCTCCATCTTGGGAAGAACTAGCAAGAAATCCGGCGGGACTTTTTTTATATAAATGTTACAATATAAATGGTAACAAATTGTTTTTAGGAACAGCTTGGAAGCGACCATCTTCCTAGGAGTTATTATTAATGTTATTATTGCAAACATTGTTACTGAAATTAATGTCAATGCTTAAAAATATTAATTTACGTGCCAATTAAGTATGTTATTATAACAGTGTAGTTATAATTGATTAGACGTATTCAACTTTAAATACAATATGGAGGATATATTCTTTATTCAAACACATTGCTGCTCCAAGTCAAAAATCTTAATAAGAACATTGCTGAAAAGACTTTTCAAGTCAGCGTCAAACAGCGAGTAAAACATGTACTCGTAGAAAACAAATTTTTATTACAAAAGTTTATTTCTGAAATAGATTGAGGTTGCCGCAGGCAAACTCAAACTGAAGGCGTTCTGTGTACTCCAAAGATACGTTCTGGAAAGTAGAAGCCAGAGTGAGCGGACTGTTTTGAGCGGTGAAAAGTCACGCTTGAGTTTTGGAAGCGTCGAATCTCACGATATTGGTATCACTCCATTATGAAACTGCCTGCAGTGAGATATTCGCACGATTGTTCAGTCTTAAAATCTTACAAGAAGAATACTACTAATCTACATATATACACACACCTAAAAACAATCACTTTTGCGCCATGGTCTCAATATTCTGGAATTGAATTACATTATTGCATACACATAAATTAATTAAAATTAATATTTTAATGTATGTAATCATATTTAGTACCTATAAAATATATACAGTCATGATTGGATAAACAATTACTTTGCATTATTTAAATATGACCTTACTTCCGTCTTTTTGTCTCTTAACCTTCGAACTTTTTGTGGCGTCATTAACTACACCTCCTCAAAAGTTACAAATTATGAAGCGACCGATTTTACTATAATTTTCTAGGAAACCGACAGATGAATGGAAGCTCCAAGGTTCATAAATACTTCCCTCGGCTTAATGACATGCTGCGATAACCGCACGGGTGTTTATGTTGACCAACGTCTCTTGCAACAACGTTGCCCTGAATTGCTTGTTTTCATAATTTTCATTAGTTTGAAAGAACGTACACACTATTAGAACTTAGGTCTAATTATGTATGTTATGAAAAGCTCTTAGCGGTAATCAAGGTAAATAAAAAAGGGGTCCAATCACATTCACAATTTATGTTTTCAAGCGTAAACTATAAAACTAATTTTGATTAATCTTTTTTATTAAATTTGTTTTACTTCAAGAGTGGTCCCCATAAGTTTTAAGAGAAAATTTCACCACTAAAATGGCAAAATCGCAAAACGTTAAAAAATAACTTTATAAAAAATAAACATAAGTAATTTAAAAAAAATTCACATTAATTCTGCAGGAATATAACCTAACCTACAAATAATAATTGTTCCAATTTCGGATGTTTATAAATTTGCGATTTTATATGTAAAATTTCTCCACATTATAGGAGAAATATCAAGTATATTAGTTTAATGTTTAATTTTTTTTTATACAACTACAACAAATTACAATAAATTATATTAAACAAAACATAGCGGTGTTTTACAACGCGCCAGTGTACTCGTAGTTTAATCGTTATGAAACTCTCTCATTATCATTCAACGAGACATCGAATTTACTCGCGAGTATTTCTGCGGAGAATTTATAATGACCACGGCTCCTGGGTCGATTTCGACGGCTATATATCACTGTAAATTCGATATCAGCTGTGAATGATGTAAAGTGCCACAATTATTCACATATCAAAGGCAGTTGCTCATTTTTTTATCTCATTTAAAACTTCAGCAAATATCATAAATACATGCATCATCATGTCCACCACTATATGGAGTGACGACCTGATGAAACACGCTGGTAAGCTGGATGGATGCAGGTGGTGATGGAGGTACTATGTGGTAATCTTTGCCTATTAGCTACCGGTGTAAGCGTAACTTGCACGTTAGAGATAATTGACGACTCCGTGGCGCAGTGGATTAGTAATGAGCTACAGTGCTAAGGGCCACGAGTTCGAATCCCGCACGGAACAAGTATTTGTATGGCCTACAAGTAATTGTTCCGGTTTGGATGTTTGTGCTTGTGAAATTTATGTTTGGAAACTGCTCCCACGATACAGGAGTAAAGCCTATTTATTGTATTTTCAAGGCCTGCAAACGGATATCTGATCGATAAATTAATGGGGCTATCGGTACACTCGTTATAATCCTTTTGTTAATATACTAGTGACCCGCCCTGGTTTCGCCTGCACGTGGCGTTATTTAGATTAAGAATAACCATTAAAGACCATTTACTTTATAAATTTTTGATTAAAAAAAATTTAACTTCACGAACTTTATACGTGGTAGAGTCATGCTGCAGCTGTCTTATGGTTGTAGCACGAATGGGTCGGCTCGAATGATGATGGACCACGCTCTCACAGAATACCAGCGTAAAATAGCAACTTTATGCTGCTGTGTTTCGTATGGTGAGTGTAGAAAACCAAAGACCTGTTTTACTGGAATTGAGGCATTCCATCTTCGTCCTCAGGGGTGACAACGCAACTGTATTTTGATTCCTAATCGAGGTTAAATGTAGATGTCTATGAGCCACAGCATACACCTACCATCAGTTGAACTGTGTGCTCGTTTGCCATCCAATTATATTTAAAAAAAACAGATAGAGGAAATAAAAAACATGTCGTGCTATTAGCATCATCATAACTATAGTCCTTTATATGGCCACTGCTAAACATAGGCTCCCTTAAGAAAAGATACGAGCCCCCTGCATAAAGTGACGTTCTACATCTCCCTCCAACCAGGTCGGCACTAAATCCAATGGAGGCTCACCCTACACTTCACTTACCGGTAGAAGACTGTCATTCGAGAACGTTTCCTTCTCATGAGCTGTCGGTTTTTAGAGCTATATAGTCATACTATTGCCACTTTAGCTTACTGATCTGTTGGGCACGGTAACAAGATAATCTATCTTATTCCTCAGGAGTAACAATGCATCAGAATTTTGATTCTTAATCCAAGATGGCTTTATCGAATATTTAATATTTAATATCGAAATTATTTGCACGTAGAAATTGTTTCATCGCACTGTAAATACTACTTTTTTTCCTAGTCTGTCAAACTTCGGTTAACGTTTTTGAACAGATATCGTCAAACTTAGGTTAACGTTTTTGGACAGATATTGTCAAACTTAGGTTAACGTTTTTGAATAGATATCGTCAAACTTAGGTTAACGTTTTTGAACAGATATCGTCAAACTTAGGTTAACGTTTTTGAACAGATATCGTCAAACTTAGGTTAACGTTTTTGAACAGATATCGTCAAACTTAGGTTAACGTTTTTGAACAGATATCGTCAAACTTAGGTTAACGTTTTTGAACAGATATCGTCAAACTTAGGTTAACGTTTTTGAATAGATATCGTCAAACTTAGGTTAACGTTTTGAACAGACATCGGGGAAAAGGGAACATAAAATTCTCTCTTTTAGCAGTTATCATGAACTTACTCTTTACGTAGTGTCTCATTCCTTCTTGCTATTAAATGATTGGCACAACTCTTTCGTACTCAGTATTGAAGTAATTTGCAAAAGTAATAAAATGGAAGGAAAACAGACGTATTTTACGATCATTTATTGCGAATAGTCTTTAACTTGTTATGTTTTATTTACATATTAACATACTGTGAAAAGAAAATAACAAAGTAACAATCTTTCCACAGTGTATATTAAACAATAGGTTCCGCATACATAATTATTCATCATCATTCATATCGTCCACGGCATCGCGGTCTTCTAGACACTGAAAATTTATACAAGTAACTCGAGCTGAAAGTTTTCGGAACTTTTTTACCGTCTAGCCGTTGTAATGAAGTCAATCTCATGTTTTTGACGAACCGTCGGGGCTCGATCAGGTCCCCTTTCAGTGGGCCACTTCTAGAAGAATGAGTTTATCATGAAGAGTCCCTCTATCTCTATGAAGTCGGCCAGCTGCTGGCTCCTTGGGCTCCATTGCCCTATCTCAAATTTCCCTACCTTCAGCTCATACACATTAACATTAACACCATATAATGAATTTTGGAGATATGTATAGCTCTAGATATATCCTCACACATTTTCTACAAGAATACCCACTACCACATATCTCGTCGTGGGTGTCATATGAGGCGACAGATGCAAACTGAGACAGAACATGAGCAGCTGCATCTTTCTGACTACAGCGGAATAACAATAATGAAACCATGGTTGCCAACCCGCTCACCAAGCGTTGCAACTACGGCAATATCGCGTATATTGCCATGATGAGAGTTTCGAAGAGACGGCCCCAAGTCCCTGGCGGCCCCGCTATTCCTGGCTAGGGAGACGACCATGGTAACGGCGGGGGATGCTAAGAATCTCAGGTGAAGGTTCGGTTGCCACCTAAGACGACTCGACCTGGAGCCTGAAAGAAGTGATAGACAAGTTGCGCTGGAATATTATAGATTTATCCGATGCCCCCGGGAACGAACCGCATTTCTCCCGTTATGTAAGAAGTTTTTTGGATACTGAGTTCGGTGAAAGATGGATTGGCCGCGGTGGACCGGTCAACTGACTGGCACGATCACCTGATCTCACACCTTCAGATTTTTATCTCTGGGGTACGATTAAGCAGACTGTATTCCAAAAAACATGCGATACCGAGGCAGAAATGCGTATGCGTATATTCAAAAGCCGCCTTTGCAGCCTTTGCAAAAAATAAGGTCCGAAATGTCTGTTATGCAACGCGTGCGTTCAGACATTATAAGTCGGTGTCACAAATGTATAGAGATACAAGGTGGACATATTGAACAACATCTTCGTGGTCGTCAAGTAGACATAGTGATAAATTAGTGTTTGACTATAACAGCTGTGATGTAGCGAGGTCACGACCTCAGTGTGCAGTTAGTGTAGGTAAGACTCGCGCGCGCGCGCCCCGTCTTTGATGTACGTCACCGCCGGCCGCCACCCGCCGCTGTCGATAATTCCAGGCAGAGGTAATCAATCCACATAAAATTTACAAATATTATTTAATTAAAATTTAATTTGATTATTTTTATGTCGAGTTTTCTGAAGTAAAGTTATTTCTATACGTTTGAATACTGATTCTGATAACGCACTTAACGGGAACCACAGGGTTTTTGTTACATATTGTATATATACAAGTTGTATGTTTAAATTTAATTAGGTTTAAATTTAAAAAACTTGGTTTATAAAGTTTTAATAGCTGGTTTATAATGTTCGTGTCTGACCTCTTGCTATCTATTATATGAAAAAAGATTAGTTATAAATATCCGTAACCCAATAATGCAAACGCAAAAATGCAAACGGGAGAGATGCGTAATCCTCGATCCTGCAACATGTTCTATCATCGGGAGGGTGACCATCTGTCTCAATTTTTTGATTGATTTATCGTCCATAAGTCGCTGGATAACAACTTGTAAACATTGTAAGTGTGTCGACGAGGGTTGCGTACCTTATTCTCAGAATTTATGAACATTGTAATATATTATCTCTATGATAAATTAACATTTAATTAATACTTGTTCATTAACCATTAAAAGTTGATTTAAAGGTGACAGATAGATACCTCACCCATAGTGGGAATGATTAAACATAATCGCCAATCTCGGCAGGCTGATAGGTGATCGCAATAACAAACGTCTCGCTTCGGTGCTGCTCCGTGTCACCGATCTGAGTATTGTAAGTCTGGCGTTACGGGATGGGCATGTTGCTAAGCCATACGATATTTATTGCATCTCCCATAGTAGCCTCTGTACGAGATGAAAGATTCCCGTACGACACCACAGCCCGCCATTATTTCTCTACATTTAATATGTCGCCATTTAAATCTAATAGTTTAAATTAAAAATACAGAACAGTAAAGCGTAAACGCAAGAAAAACCTTGAAAATCACTATTATATGAAGGATAAATTTATTCAAAAATTAATGATATCCTACAAAAATCCTACATATGAATTCTCCTACAATCCTACATCCAAGTTCGGTACGAAAGACGTACGCGGTTCCGGCATCGCTAATAAAAGAGTTGAGATCTAATTGGACACCAAGCCCCATAGCATTTTAAATTAGTTTCAGTAGTCAACACAAGAACGTTGTCCTTTCCTATAAATTATATATTTTAAGCAACTGGAAGAGTGATGCTGTTATCCATCTCCTGGTTTTTTTCCTCTGTCGTATTGTACGACACTCTAGACGATGTGGGTTAGTGGATAATTTAAAGCCAACACACGATACCGACTTTTTTATTTATTCATTTCATCATTTTAAAATCCGTGTGATTTGTGATTGATGTGGTACACTGCGTCATCTTATAATTTTTCTTCGAACATATTAGAAAAAAGAAACGACAAAGCTAAAGATAAAGTAGTAAAATTTGATTTTTTTACAGTCGGTGACACATAATGATTAGTTTATAGCGCTGGTGATGTGATTTAGTATGTAGGTGTTATTTTTGACGCAAGCATGGTAATTTAACAAATTATATATTATAGTACCTGGATGACCGAGCTTTACTCGGTATTTTTTCTTTAAAATTGTGTGTTTTGGAAATTATACTTAGATACAAATACATACTGACGAAATATGAATAATATTTTTTGATCTTACCGACATAATAGAAAAAACTGAACTAGTAATTTGAATAAAAAGTCATGAGTGCAATTAGTTTAAATTAAATTTTCGTGTTTTTCAAAAAATACCAAAAATAGGGCTCGAAATAATAGATTTTCTCAAAAAAGAAGGGAACTTGAAAAAAAAGGAAAAAAGTCGGATCGCAGACAGGACTCGAACCTGAGTACTATGATTTCGGGACCACCCGATGTCCCATTTGAGCTTTTTTAATCATTAGCGAACAACTGCCAAAGTTTACCTTCTTATTCTGACAATTTCGTAGCAGTTTTTCATTGCCTGAAAACATGGATAAAACGACATTTTTTAAAAATGAATCCTAGCTAGATCGATCTACTGCCCCCGAAACCCCGGGGACACAAAATTTTATGAAAATTATTGGAGCCGTTTCCGAGATCCCGAATTTATATATATATATATATATATATATATATATATATATATATATATATATATATATATATATATATATATATATATATAGACGCAGACTTGACGACTTCCAGCCTCCCGAACAAGCCGGTTTCCGAAAAGGCTTCAGTACCATAGACCACATACATACCCTGCGGCAGATTGTACAGAAGACTGAAGAGTACAATCTGCCACTTTGCCTGGCGTATGTGGACTATGAGAAAGCCTTTGATTCCGTCGAAATTTGGGCGGTGCTACAGTCCCTTCAGCGGTGCCAAGTTGACTGTCGGTATATCGAAGTGCTGAAGTGTTTGTACAGTAGGGCTACGATGGCTATCCGAGTACAGAACCAGAGCTCGAAACCTATCCAACTGCAGAGAGGTGTAAGACAGGGTGACGTTATATCCCCGAAACTCTTCACCGCTGCATTGGAAGACGTTTTCAAGCTACTGGACTGGAAAGGATACGGTATTGACATCAATGGCGAGTACATCACTCACCTTCGATTTGCCGACGATATAGTCCTTATGGCAGAATCGCTGGAGGACTTAAGCACTATGCTCAATGACCTCAATAGTGCCTCCCAACGGATAGGTCTTAAGATGAACATGGACAAAACAAAGATCATGTTCAATGTCCATGTCACACCTATGCCGGTAGTTGTTGGGAGCACTATGCTCGAAGTTGTTGACGAGTACGTTTACCTGGGACAAATAGTCCGACTAGGTAAGTCCAACTTCGACCGAGAGGTCAATCGACGGATTCAACTCGGCTGGGCAGCGTTCGGGAAATTACGACATATCTTTTCGTCAGGTATACCTCAATCTCTAAAAACTAGATTGTACAACCAGTGCGTGTTGCCAGTGATGACTTATGGATCTGAGACGTGGTCCTTCACTGCTGGCCGTATGAGGACGCTTAAGGTCGCTCAGCGAGCTATGGAGAGGGCTATGCTCGGAGTTTCTCTGCGTGATAGACTCAGAAATGAGGATATCCGCAGTAAAACCAGAGTGACCGACATAGCCCAACGGATTAGTAAGCTGAAGTGGCAATGGGCCGGCCATATAGCTCGAAGAACCGATAACCGATGGGGAAGAAACGTTCTCGAGTGGCAGCCTCGTACCGGTAGGCGTAGTGTAGGGCGACCCCCCACTAGATGGAGTGACGACCTGGTAAGACATGCAGGAAGTCGATGGATGCAGGTGGCTCAGGACCGTGCTTTGTGGCATTACTTGGGGGAGGCCTATGTTCAGCAGTGGACTTGTGAAAGGCTGTAATGATGATGATGATGATGATATATATATATATATATATATATATATATATATATATATATATATATATATATATATATATATATATATATATACGAGGGTGGATTGAAAAGTACTCGGCCTAACCAAGAAAATAAACACATACTAAATCAGTTATATTTTTATTTTTCTACATAATCACCATCAAGTTCAATACACTTTTGCCACCTCCTCTTCCAAGCATTTAGACCGTTGAAAAAAAATGATTCTTCCTTAGAGTCAGAATATGCGTCTACAGCTGCTTTGACCTCGTCGTTTGTCGAAAATCTTTGACCTCCCAAGTGCTTTTTTAGGTTAGGGAACAGAAAGAAGTTTGATGGTGCCAGATCAGGTGAATACGGCGGATGCGGTAACAGTTCAAAGCCACAGTTGTGAATTTCAGCCATTGACTGTACTGACGTGTGAACACGGGCGTTATCTTGATGAAACAGGACTTTTCTTCTGAGCATTCCTCGACGTTTTTCTTTTATTTCCTCTCGTAAACGACGTAGTAAGGTGCAGTAGTAATCAGAGTTTATAGTCTGACCCCTTTCAAGATAATCAATCATAATCACACCTTTCGAGTCCCAGAATACTGAAGCCATCACCTTATTTGCCGACAAAATCGATTTAGCCTTTTTAGGGGGTGGTGAACCAGGTCTTCTCCACTGTTTTGATTGTTGTTTTGTTTCCGGTGTACAGTAATGAACCCATGTTTCGTCCATAGTAACAAAACGATTCAAAAAATCATCTGCATCGGCTTCAAATAACTCAATCGTCAATCGCGTCCTTTTTTGTTCAACTGAAAGCAGTCGCGGAACCCACCTCGCAGACACCTTGTGGAAACCCAAATCGTTGACAATAATGTTTTGAGTTCGTTCATAAGAGATGCCTATAATCTCGGCTACCTCTCTAATTTTTAATCTGCGGTCTCCCATTATTAAATCAAGTACTTTTTAATATTTTTGTCAGTAGTTGACGTCGAAGGCCTTCCAGAGAGGGGTTCATCTTTCACACTCTCTCTACCACGCTTAAATTCTGCTATCCATTTTTTGACGGATGTATATGACAGAGCACAATCGCCTAATGTACTGACCATGTCATCATGGATGGCTTTTGATGATAGCCCCTTCTTATGGAGGTACTTAATGACGGCACGCTGCTCGATTTGCTCCATTCGCGGAAATTATGTCCGATTACTTTGTTAATAAATTTATAAAATCACAAATAATTATCGCACACGTTTCGAACTTCACACAATGAACTAGTCTGAACTGAGCTAAATAATGTGGGTAGATTTGATTTTTAGAATTGAATGGATCTGTGTTAGGCCGAGTACTTTTCAATCCACCCTCGTATATATATATAGAATTGCTCGTTTAAAGGTATTATTAGATTAGAGTAGCGATCTGCCCCGGCTTCGCATGGGTGATGCCTGGATACTACAGAACACCACCTACCACCTACCACCTACCACCTACTGGATCCAGCTATGCCTACAACCTTCACGAAAGTGCAAGCAATATGTTGATATGTTAAAAAAACAATATGTTGACAAATTTTTATCGCAATCTGTTGAACGTTATAATAATGATAATAATAATATCTTTATTTCGTTTAACAAGGATCGTATAACTTAATTAACATAATTATGTAATAACATAGCCTATTTTTAGTAATTAATTATAATAATAAAGATAAGTTAAATAAAGATTAACAAATAAAAGCAAAAATAAAAATCTTTCAAACCAAAATCAACAAATGTTGGGATTATTTATTTGCGTGTACATGAATCATACAACAATGGTTCAGGTATTGAAAGTCAACTCTATTCGATAACATCATTAGGATGCGGTTGGAGCTGGCCCTAATCCTACGTATCAGGGACGTACACCGTTTACGAATGATCGCGTAGAAGCAATCCACTCAACTTCAGCGAACATCCCCGATGCGCTGCGGAACCGAGGCAGTCCCATAAGCACCCGAAATACATTGTTGTATTGCACGCGCAGGGTGCTGTAATGCTATTGAGAGTATTTCACACAGAGGCTGATCGTGTAGAGGGATGTACAATATGGCAGATCATAAAATGCGATAAATAAAAATTATTTTTATAGGTCCTGGTCCTGAAGCGTCGGTGCTTCACGTCAGCTATATGTTCTAGCCTTCCTTTTTTTATAAGTCTGAAGTGACACAAGAACGTACATTCCACTTAACGGTAAGTGGCTGCAGCAGTCCATGAACACCTGCAACTTCTAACGAAGAAAGCTATAGATGCGTTATCACTTCTGAGGTCTGCGATGGTATGCCTCAGCCTCACAGCCTGTCATTGTACTGGCTCTTTTTAGCCTTCAGATGGGAACATAGCAGTACAAGCTGCTCAGCCCTATTTGATGCTCTATTTGGTAGCAATAATAAGTAAAGGGGTATTTTCCCAGGTGTTCTTCAAGGCAAAATAGGAGTCCTACCATCAAGTAACGTCCTATCACTAGCAAACTTCTAAAAAAGCAAAGTTAAACAAAGTTACAGCCTATATACGTCCCACTGCTGGGCACAGGGCACTCCTCATTTCTGAGAGTGTTTTAGGTAAAGGAAGTGTCCGCCGCGCTGTCCCAATGCGTGTTGGCGAACTTCACATGTCTTCGAAATATTTTTTTTCTTATTCCTCAGGTATGCAAGTTGCCTCACGATGTTTTCCTTCGGCGCCGAGCACGTGGTAAATCAGCGGCGGCGGTAATCGAACCGGGTTACTCGCTTTCTGTTATATTTACAGCGATCGTTAACCATCTGAGTTATCACGGCTCTAAAAACAAATCATTATTCCTAATTTATACGTATGTACTTTAATAGCTCGATAGTTCCATACACTTCCGTTTGTACGCTTCTATGTCACAGACATTCTACTCGCAGGTGTTACTTCAGCGTGATTAAACTAAGAATTGCTCCTGTACCGTCGAGATGACGTATAGGTATTCACATCCAGATTCGAAACAATTATTTGTGAACATTAGTATGATGGGATTTGAAGTCCCAACCTATAGCGCTAAAGGCTTAGTCACTGCGCTGTCAAACTAAGTTTATTTAGTAAATTAATTCGTGCTTAAGGACCACCGTGTAGCGGCGGTTTAAGTATGTCTATTACCGTATATCGTCTTGTACGTGTCGTAAGAGGCGAATGAAAATAACAAATCAGGAGATGGGCAGCAGCTTCTTCTTAATAACGACCACTAATAAAATAACACGTGGCAACTATGGCAAATATTCCCCCTATAAAGTAATCTATGGGGAAGGTTTACGTTCAGCAGTGGACTTTAATAGGCTGTACCAGTAACAGTAACGGTATGGGATTCGAAGTCGCGGCCCACAGCGCCGCGGCCTAGGCGTATTCACTGCGCTATCGAGTCGTCAACTTTGTAGTTATTTACCTTGTAATTATCTCAGAAGTATCCCATATCATCTCGTGGGTGTCGAAGGTGGCCGAAGAGGGAAAATATCATGAAATAGGCTGTAGCATCTTCCTAACAACAACTTAAAAGAAACTGCGATTCTTGCCGCAAGAGACAATCTATGGTGGAGGTCTAAGTTCAGCGGTGAACCTTCAATAGTCTGTAACGGTGACGGTAGCTTAGTACCAAACATTTACCTTATTTTATAACAGCAGTCTTTTAAGTTATAATTAAGTTGATCTGTAACTATGATAGAAACTTTATACAAAGGACTTTGGTATACAAATGTATACAAATTTAATGATTTCTTAAATTTACGCGAACACTACACATTGAATAAAAACTATTATTTACGGATTTTATCGCGTTTAATTACATTAATTTATTTTTATTATTATCCCGACGTTTCGGGTGCTTTACAGCGCCCATGGTCACGGGGGGGACTGAGATGTTTGACGTCCCAATTTCATAGTTAGTCCGGCTACCTTCAGTTTTTTAATATTAATTTTTGGTCCGATTTACGCAAAACGAGATTATAGTATCATGAAGTCTTGCAGTGGTATGCTTGGGTTTGGGTTTAATTTTGTTAATTATAGGATCCCAAGCAGATGGTAGCACCCAACCATCTTCTCTATTGAAATTTGGATGTTTTTTAATTTCAATAGCCTCGCGTATCATCCTTGGTAGGAATCGGTGTTCTTTTGCGAGAATTTGTGGTTTATCAAATCTAATGTAATGGTGGGGACGATCTTGAACATGTTCGCAGACTGCAGACTTCCCGGAGCGTCGGTGCTTCACATCAGCTATATGTTCCCTCACGCGGGTTTTTATAGATCTCTTTGTTTGACCTATGTAAGAGAGACCACATTCACAATCTAGCTTGTACACACCCGCATCTTGTAGAGGAATATTACATTTGATGGATGGTAAAAATTGACTAATCTTCTTCAGCGGCTTGTAGTATGTCTTAATGGACGCTCGCTTCAAGATGTAGCCAATCTTGTCCGTGACTCCTCTAACATATGGTAGTAGAGCAAGCGCGCGCTCGACTGTGGCAGGCTTCACTCGTTCACTGTGACGTAGGCGCGGGACCCGAAGCTTGTTGTCTTGCAATACTTGCTTGACATGCTGAAGCTCCGCAGCCAGATGTTTTCTGTCACAGATCCCTCGTGCTCTCTGAAACGAAGATTTACCCACGGTAGCTAACTGTGAAGGATGATGGTGAGATTCACCATTTAGATATCGGTTGGTATGGGTCTTTTTCCTATACACAGTGTGACAATTAGTGTTATCAGGATTTCGGATGACTAAAACATCTAGGAAAGCTAAAGAATTATTTGCTTACCCTATAACTAACACGCTTAAAACAACTAGCGATTTAATAAAGAAATACTCCGAAAAATTAAATCTCGACGTGAATTCGCTAATACCATCATGTGCCAAACCATCGAGGTTGTATGGGTTACCGAAGATACACGAACCAAACGCTCCACTATGTCCCATAGTGAGCCAGATCGATTCACCAACTTATAAGCTGGCATAATACTTAGCAAAAATACTATCACCACTGAGAGGACATACCAGAGCACACACAAAGGATTCATACCATTTTGTGAGTGAGATAAAAGACCTACATCTCGCTAACAATGAAACTATGGTCAGTTTTGATGTTCAGTCACTATTTACATGCCTACCTATTGTGGACTGCATCTCAATTGTAACTAGGAAGCTAGAAGAAAATAACATGCCTCAAGAATATGCAATACTACTTGAACATTGCCTCACATCTGGCTATCTATTGTGGAAGGAGGAGTTCTACAAGCAAGTAGATGGTGTGGCGATGGGCTCACCTGTGTCTCCCATAGTCGCCGACATATTCATGGAGGACTTTGAGGAGAAAGCCCTTCTTACTGCTCCTGTAAATCCAAGGTTCTACAAGCGGTACGTAGACGACACTTTCACAATTTTACCATCTGACAAAGTAACTGCATTTTTAGACCACCTTAACTCCATAAACTCTAAAATACAATTCACAATGGAGTTAGAGGCAAATAATTCTTTAGCTTTCCTAGATGTTTTAGGCATCCGAAATCCTGATAACACTATTGGTCACACTGTGTATAGGAAAAAGACCCATACCAACCGATATCTAAATGGTGAATCTCACCATCATCCTTCACAGTTAGCTACCGTGGGTAAATCTTTGTTTCAGAGAGCACGAGGGATCTGTGACAGAAAACATCTGGCTGCGGAGCTTCAGCATGTCAAGCAAGTATTGCAAGACAACAAGCTTCTGGTCCCGCGCCTACGTCACAGTGAACGAGTGAAGCCTGCCACAGTCGAGCGCGCGCCTGCTCTACTACCATATGTTAGAGGAGTCACGGACAAGATTGGCTACATCTTGAAGCGAGCGTCCATTAAGACATACTACAAGCCGCTGAAGAAGATTAGTCAATTTGACCATCCATCAAATGTAATATTCCTCTACAAGATGCAGGTGTGTACGAGCTAGATTGTGAATGTGGTCTCTCTACATAGGTCAAACAAAGAGATCTATAAAAACCCGCGTGAAGGAACATATAGCTGATGTGAAGCACCGACGCTCCGGGAAGTCTGCAGTCTGCGAACATGTTCAAGATCGTCCCCACCATTACATTAGATTTGATAAACCACAAATTCTCGCAAAAGAACACCGATTCCTACCAAGGATGATACGCGAGGCTATTGAAATTAAAAAACATCCAAATTTCAATAGAGAAGATGGTTGGGTGCTACCATCTGCTTGGGATCCTATAATTAACAAAATTAAACCCAACCCCAAGCATACCACTGCAAGAACTCATGATACTATAAGCTCGTTTTGCGTAAATCGGACCAAAAATTAATATTAAAAAACTGAAGGTAGCCGGACTAACTATGACATTGGGACGTCAAACATCTCAGTCCCCCCCGTGACCATGGGCGCTGTAAAGCACCCGAAACGTCGGGATAATAATAAAAATAAATTATTGTAATTAAACGCGATAAAATCCGTAAATAATAGTTTTTATTCAATGTATACAAATTTGTTTGGTATACAAATATGTCTTTAAATATTCTATATAATAATCCTTAGGAATGAGGTGATCGCTTCTACGTTTTTTTTTCTTTATGAGTGTTGCAAATAATTGTGATAGTTATTTCATATTATACATATAATGTTATTCTGGAAGTAAAGTCTGGCGTGGTTTCTTGCTGATTCTTTCCAGACCAGAGGCTTTAATGTCTATTAATATTAATCTATCTATATAAAACACAAATAATGTTTTTACCTATGTCCGTTATAGACTGAAATTATCCAACCGATGTGCCCGGTTTCATTAAAAAGGCAATAATGCGAAGATGGTTTTACTACAACAATGCATTAGGCACTATATAAAAAAAAATTAACAAATTAATTTCTTTTTATTTCCAAGTAATAAACAAAATGAATGTCTTTTTTAGCGTATTAGCACACGCCAGGTATCCGCTAGTTATTTATAAATTATTTTCAATCAAAATAATTTTTTAAATTCTATTAAATTATTTCTTCTCAAGTTATCGGCTCTCTCGCATTAACTATGGAGATTACTGCTAAATTCCAACTCGCAATTGATCGGTTTTTTGTTAATACTTAATGTACATCTAGAAGTGTTAAAATAATTGTTGATACAACACCTGGTACACACGTAACATAAACATAAGTCTTCAACGTGATAATTGAAGTTCTTATGTTCAGTTGCAGATATTTTGGACTATGGACTCTTAACGATTGTCATTAAAAACAAGTGACCGTCATTCATCATCATCATTACAGCTTTATTAATTTATAGGTATATATTACCCCATGGGAAGGATATTTGTTATACCGGACTTAACAGGCGGCCTGGCAAACGCAGTGTTTTACCTGTTTTATTTTCTTCTGCCACCACGTGGGATATTTCATTAGATAGATTCACCCATGGGATAACATGAGGTAGTGAATTCTAGTTGGATTCCATTCTGGAAATAATAATTCAGAGAATTAAAAGTTTACAATACAAAATAAGCATAAATTATTTTGGTGACGTATTCTTTATCTTTTATTCATCTACGTTAGAGCACAAAAAATCTCAAAAAAAGTGAGGTTTCAAGTGTAGAAATGTAATACGTACCTATGTGTGTGTGAGTTTCTACGATTCGTATCTCTCAAGCAAATGCACTAGCAATGAACCGGCCATATACCTCGAAGATCCGATAAGTGATAGGGAAGAAAGGTTCTCAAGTGGCAGCCTCGTTCGCCTGCCCACTGGCAGGCGAACGAGGCTGCCACTTGAGGCAGGTGAAGTGTTGGACGGCCCCCCACTCAATGAAGTGACGACTTGATATGACATGCGGGATGTCGATGGATACAGGTGGCTTAAAACCGTGCTTTGTATTTGTGTTGTGCAACAAAGCAAGGTCTTTGGGGGAGGCCTATGTTCAGCAGCGGATTTTTGTGAGGCTAAGGGTTTTTGTAATGATAATAATGATGATGAAGGGGACAAACAAGCAGACAATCCACCTGATAGTAAATGGATGCTGTGGCCCATATACACAGCAGCTTAATGCTGCTGTGTTTTGTATGGTACGTTGGTAAGCTACTATACGCTGGTATCCTGTGGAGCGTGGTTCTACCCGGATCGAGCCGACCCATTCGTGCTATAACTTATATATTTGAACGTGTTTCTACCACGTAAACAACTCTCTTTGCTTTTCGCCTACTCTTTGCTCGACTGGCAACTCTCGATCGTGTGTCATTTCGGATTCTTGCACCCGAGTCAAAGGCTCTAGTTGGCTCTTGCGAGGAAAGCGAAAGTGAGCACGCTTGTTCGTTTAGTTACCCCACTAACCCCGTTTGCGTGACGTCGTACCTGGTTTTATTGCGGTCTAATAAACATCTACTATCGTCACGGCTTAGTAATTTTTTTGTATTGTAAATATATGTAAAAAATTATTTACTTATTTTATTTATTAATTTATTCTTTATTGAACCTTACACAATATATAGGAACAAAAGGCGGACTTAATACTCAACACATTTTCTGCCAGTGAAATGCCAGATGATGTCAGAAAATTGCCTATCTCACGATTTAAGATGATATTACACAAATTTCTGATTAATAAATGTTATTATAATGTCAAAGAGTACCTAGAGGATAAAAGTATTATAATTTAATAGCAATAGTTTCAATTTAATTGTAACTTAATAATAATAATTTGAATTTAATTATAATTGAATAATAGTAATTTATACATTTACCTAATATATGTGGCAGATTGTAACAATTAAATAAGATTAGTATATTAAATTATAACCCAAATAAATCCGATAAAAAAACAGAACTCACAACAACATTCAAAAAAAAAGAAATTTGCATACTTCTCCAAACCAAGATGGAACAAGCCATGAAAGCCAAGCTCTAAAGAAAAACAAAATTACTGCTTTTATAAGACAAAAAAAAGACTACGAGAAATCCTCAAAAAATGAAGCTCCAACATCCAGTATTTAGCAATTAACGAAGCCCCCCCCCCCCCCACTATCACAAAACCCAATACGGCTGGTCACCGCGGGGGAGAAAAATGAAATCGATTTTTCTCTTGACTACAACCCTCCAAAGATACAGAACAACAATACAAACAAAAAGAGAAATCAACACAATCTCTACATTGGCACATACAACGTGAGAACGCTGGCGAGCCCGGAAAAGCTTATAGAACTTACGAACGCGCTTAAGAATATTAAATACGATATCATTGGACTGTCAGAAATGAGAAGATTCGGCTACGGAGTGGACGAATACGATGATTTCATATTTTGCTACAATGGACAGATAAGGGGAAGATATGGAGTCGGATTTATAATAAAAAAGCATCTAAAAACCTATATCAAAAGCTTTAGGGGTTTATCCGATCGTGTAGTTCTTCTGAATGTCGATTTATATGACCTACCAATAACTATTATACAAGTTTATGCACCTACTGAAGAGTCTGAATTGTCGGAAATCGAAACCTTCTACAACACTCTACATACAGCCCATGAAGCTTCAAGAAAATATGTAATAGTTATGGGCGACTTTAACGCGAAAGTAGGGAAGGGAAACTTCGAAGAAAGTAAACATCTTGGAAAGTATGGTTTTGGAAATAGAAGCCCTAGAGGGCAACAATTAATACACTATGCGCAAGAATATAACCTATCCATTATGAACTCTTTTTTCAAGAAAAAGAGCAGTCATAAGTGGACGTGGAAGTCTCCTGACCAAACAATCAAAAATGAAATAGATTATATACTCACAAATTTTCCAAACCGATTAAAAGATGTGCATGTTTTAAATAACATTATGTTCCCATCGGACCATAGAATGGTTAGATCAAAAATATCCTTCAAATCAAACAAAAAGAGTCGTCAAAAATTCGAAACTCATATGTGCACATTGAGAAACCAAAGTGAAACAAATTATAACCTAGAAAAACTAGAGCAGAATTTAAAATATATAAAATTGGAGGAAACACACACGGTTCAAACCTTAAACAACAATCTAGAAATATGTCTATTAGAAAGCATGAAAACAGACAAACAAGTAGAGAAAAGCAAACTTTACAACATTCTGACCGAGGATACATTAAGTCTAATTAAACAACGCCACGAACTACAAAATCTCAAACCTAAAAGTCGTGAAGACAAAATAAAACTCAGCTTTATCTACAAAATAACAAACAAAAATATCAAGAAAGACTACAATTTCCACAGATTAAAAACAATAGAAAAGTATAATGACTAGCGGCAGCTGTAAACGCGCGTACAAAGAACTTCGCTCACACAAAACTTGGATACCCTTAGCTTATTAGAAAACTCTATTCCATCAACTAATAGAGAAAACATCCCCAAAATAGCAACAAAATTCTATGCAAAGCTCTACGACCAAAAAGATCTTAGGAATTTTGAAACCATAAATTTTTACTCTCAAAATCAAACGATTATCGATTGGACCGAAACTGAAATAGATAGAGAAATAAAGAGGCTAAAATCAGACAAGAGCCCAGGACCAGACGGTATTCCCAATGAGGCACTAAAGCTGGCAAGAACACTGCTAACACCGGTGATAACTTATTTATTCAACATTATAAATAAAGAGCAGAGAGTTCCCGAGCAATGGACTAAATCAAGTATTATATTACTTTATAAGAAAGGTGATCCAAGAGATATTGGAAATTATCGACCCATCAGTTTACTACATAGCTTTTACAAACTTTTCTCACAGTGTGTTTTAAGTCGAATATCTGCAAAAATTTATAGAAATCAACCGGTAGAGCAAGCGGGTTTTCGTAGAGGATATTCAACCGTAGATCACACTCAAACTCTGGAGAACATAGTTGAGAAATATAAGGAATTTCAAAAGCCTCTCTATTTAGCATTTATAGATTACCAAAAATCATTCGACTCTATCTCACACATTTCAATATGGGAGGCACTGAAGACGAACAACATAGAAGACATCTATTGTAATATAATTAAAGACATATGCGAAAGAAGCACAAGTAGAATTAGCCTGGAAACAAGTGGCCCAGACATAAAAATAAAAATAGGCGTTAAACAAGGAGACCCTTTATCCCCTAAGCTCTTCATCGCCGTACTTGAGATTATATTCAAAAACCTTGACTGGAAAGATGTTGGTATTAGAATAAACGAGAATTATCTCAGCCATTTACGTTTTGCTGACGACATAGTATTATTCTCAGACACAAGTTCACAATTAGAGCAAAATGATACAAAATCTACAGGCAGAAAGCGCTCGCATAGGACTACAAATGAACCTGCAAAAAACTAAACTGATGACCAATTCTACAAAACCATCAATAAAGATAGGAAACGAAAAGCTTGAATATGTAGACACCTATATCTACCTTGGAAAGCAAGTATCATTCCACCAAAATAATGACATAGAAGAAATAATAAGGAGAATAAATATTTCTTGGAAAAAAAACTGGGCTCACAAAGAAATAATGAAAGGAGACATGCCACTTTCTATGAAAAAGAAAATAATGGAGAGTTGCATCCTTCCCTGCCTAACGTATGGTTCGCAAACTTGGATATATACAAAACAGGCAAAAGAAAAAATCAGAATATGTCAAGCTGCTATGGAACGATCTATCCTAGGACTCCGAAGGAGAGATAAAGTACTGTTACGCGAACACTACACATTGAATAAAACTAAATTTACGGATTTTATCGCGTTTATTTCACTACTTTTACTTATTTTTAATTCCCGACGTTTCGGGTGCTTTACAGCCCTGGCTGTAAAGCACCCGAAACGTCGGGTAAAAATAAGTAAAAGTAGTGAAATAAACGCGATAAAATATCGTCGGGTAAAAATAAGTAAAAGTAGTGAAATAAACGTCGGGTAAAAATAAGTAAAAGTAGTGAAATAAACGCGATAAAATCCGTAAATTTAGTTTTATTCAATACTGTTACGCGCTCCAGTCGACAATATACTAGCGCCATCTAGTGTCAGGAACGAGAGCGAGTAGAGCGTGTAAAGAATGACATCACAGATCTTTCCACCGACAGCGCCACCCGAAGAACTAAGTTTCTAGAAAATCTATACTCGAACTCTCGGTACCTTGTGCGTGTTTACTTGAACATTCCGGATATTTTGCTAATTTAAATAAATAGGTGGCGCAAGATGCGATCGAGGCAGAGTGAGAGTTGAACTCAGCGACACAAGCGAAGCTTCGGAGCGAAATTAAGTGAATTAGTGTGTTTAATTATTAGTGTTTTTAGTTTTAATTTGTGTAAAGTAAATTAAAGTGTTAATTTAGGTAATTTTATCGGCAATTTTTATTGTCACGAACCTCAAGCTCGTAACAATTGGTGTCAGAAGTGGGATAAAATAATGCCGATTTTACCCAAGGAGGAAACGGAGGGTGTCCGTACCCGAAGTCAACGCTAGCAGGAGACGGACCCGAGGAGATTTGGTGGTGCAACGCCGCAGATGTCTGAGGGCCAGCCGCCGGCCACGGAAGCCGGTCCGTCAGCAGCTTCTACGTCTGTGGCACCTGACTTAGGTGCTCTGATGGCCATGCTACAGGAGCAGCTGCAGCGCGGACGAGAGGAACAGGCTCGCCGACAGGAGGGACAGGCTCGCCGACAGGAGGAACAGGCTCGCCGACAGGAGGAACAGGTCCGTCAGTTGAAAGAGCATCTGCAGAGTGGACAAGAGGAACAGGCCCGTCAGCAGGCGGAACAGGCTCGTCGGTCGGAAGAGCAGATGCTTCTCATGAAGGACCTTCACGGTACCTTTGGGAAAGAGATAAGGCAGGTGAAGGATAGGGTTGCTCAACACGACAACCGCCTGTCGGAAGCTGAAAACCGAATCGAAGAACATGAAACCCGAATCAACCACGTGAACAATCGGGTTGACAACGTGATGGCTGACGTGAAGAAAACGCTAAACGACCTCAAACTTGGGGATGGAACTACAGCTCCCGTAGTAGCTGCAGCACCTTCGCTACGTGGATTCAAAGTGCCGCAGTTCGACGGGACCTCTTCCTGGTCGGCCTACAAAATCCAGTTCGAGGCCGTCATGGAGGCGAATGGCTGGAATAAAAGCCAAGCCATGACTGCACTCACCCTAGGCCTGCGCGACCAAGCCTTAACCGTGTTGGAAGCTCTCGGTAAGAAAGTGACCTACGAGCAGCTCCTTGAGGCATTGGAGGCGAGATATGGTGACGCTCACCTGGAACACGTCTTTCGCGTGCAGCTTAAAGATCGCGTGCAACACAGCAATGAAAACCTGCAGCAGTGGGCCCTTGAGGTGGAGAAGATGGTTTGAAAAGCATACCGGTCTGTACCTGCGCTCGTTGAAGGGAACCTGGTGCAGACATTCATCGACGGCATCCGCGACCTGGAAGTCAGAGCTGCTGTGAGGCTCGGGCACCACGAGACGCTTAAGGACGCCTTGGCCCATGCACTGGAAGTGGAAGCCGTGCGGCAGGATCACCGTTACCATCGCGTCAGGGAGGTTGCAGCAGCTATAGTTCGCGACCGCAATAAAGGATACAGCCCTAGGTGCTATGGCTGTGGGGAAAGGGGCCATCTTCGATCCAGCTGCCCTAAGCGAACCGTGGAAAGGAGAGTTGATCGATCTCGAGAGGGTAGTGCAGCTAACAGCACTGCCTGGCGGCGACAGGATCATCGTTCACCTCACGCTAGGGAGGTTACAGCAGTTACGGTTCGCGACCACAATAAAAGATACAGCCCTAGGTGCTATGGCTGTGGGGTAAGGGGCCATCTTCGGTCCAGCTGCCCTAAGCACACCCTAGGAAGGGAAGGTGAACGGTCTCAGAAAGGAAGTGCGGCTAAAAGCACCGCCCAGCAGCAGCAGGAATACGACTTTACTATCAGACACTGCAGCGGGAAATCTCACGGCAACGCAGATGCATTGTCAAGAAGACCTTGTCCGGAAGATTGCAACCATTATAGTAGGCAAGAGAGTAAGGAAGTGGTATCCGTGAGGATGCTCAGGACAGACCACCTCAGCAACGGGTGGAAGGACAGCCTACGACGTGCACAGCAGGAAGATCCAGACATCAAGCCGATTCTGGGATGGATGAAGGCCCGTGCTACCAAGCCTAAGTGGAGGGACGTCTCAGCGATGAGTTCAACCACGAAAAGCTATTGGGCCCAATGGGACAGCTTGCTGCTTCAGGATGGAGTCCTGTGCCGTAAATGGGACAATGGTCGAAGAGACAGCTGTCGTTTGCAAATGGTTGTCCCTAAAGCTAAAGTGCCGAATGTTCTACAGCTGTGCCATAATGGTCGTTCAAGAGTCCATCTGGGAGTTAAACGAACTCTACTGAAGGTCCGAGAACAGTTTTACTGGGTCCATTATCGTGACGATATCGAGGATTGGTGTCGTACATGTACAAGTTGTGCGGCCGTGCGGGGACCTCAGACACGTAGTAGAGGAGCATCGAAATTGTACAATATTGGTGCACCACGGGATAGGACAGCCCTTGACATTGCGGAGCCGTTACAGAAAGGCGTAAGAGGGACTCCTAAGATCGTCCATGTGGATCGCTTGGCGCGTTATCATGGGACCGATAATGCTCGGGACGAGCATGTCTTATAGGAGGGGGCAGTGTTACCCGCTCCAGTCAACGATATACTAGCGCCATCTAGTGTCAGGAACGAGAGTGAGTAGAGCGTGTAAAGAATGACATCACAGATCTTTCCACCGACAGCGCCACCCGAAGAGCTAAGTTTCTAGAAAATCTATACTCGAACTCTCGGTACCTTGCGCGTGTTTACTTGAACATTCCGGATATTTTGCTAATTTAAATAAATAGGTGGCGCAAGATGCGATCGAGGCAGAGTGAGAGTTGAACTCAGCGACACAAGCGAAGCTTCGGAGCGAAATTAAGTGAATTAGTGTGTTTAATTATTAGTGTTTTTAGTTTTAATTTGTGTAAAGTAAATTAAAGTGTTAATTTAGGTAATTTTATCGGCAATTTTTATTGTCACGAACCTCAAGCTCGTAACAGTACGCCACACCAAGATAAGAGAAAAAACAAACCAAATTGGTTTCTTAACCCACTCGATGAAATTGAAGTGGAAATGGGCAGGACATCTAGCTAGAATAGAGGATGCTCGATGGACGCGTCGAGTCGTGGTATGGAAAGGGCCCAAGGGTATAAGAAAACGAGAGAGGCCACGTAGAAGGTGGATTGACGACATCAAAGACATAGCAGGAGATGATTGGCAAACCAAGGCGAAAGATAAAAAACAATGGTCAAAAATGGAGGAGGCCTTTACCCTGAGATAGGGGTTCTCATTTATGTAAATGATTTGTTAATACGTTACGATTTGTTTATTATTGTTGCATGTAAACATATAATATCTATTTTAAAACAGCATGAAAAATGAGAAATAAAAGGCTTATTTTATTTATTTATTTATTAAATTATAATTTAACTTAAATTTTGTATGACATTTTGAATTTGATTGTTCGTATTATCAAAAATATTTAATTTCGAGTTTATATAACATCGAGTTATTTAATATGACAACAATTAGCACTATAGACTCAACTATTGACAATATTTTTTTTCTCCTTATTCTTAATTTTATTTCAAAGCACCATTATTGAATTAGTAATGCGTAGACTATATTGTAGAGTATTTGCACACCTCATTTAATACAGTGTACATATACTAATTTTTTTGTAACAACTCTTATACCTGTATTATGCAAATAAATGAATTTGATTTGATTTGAAACTTTCATCAGGATACGTAATAAATAATGTCGAAAGCGGTTACAGGAAAAAGCACTATAGAAATATAAAAATGACATGGCAACACATGATTAAAACTAAATTATTACATGAAAGATACTTAGCAATAACTTAACGTCCTCTAGATCGAATTTCGGTCACAGCGTCAAGTCTCAAAGGAGTCTAGACATCTGCGCAGGACAGGAATATATGTTGTACGAGTGTGCGTGCAAGCTCAGGATTATTCTTAACCCCTATAGGTTTATATGCTAGCATTGTACTGGATAATGTAACAAAATTATGCTTAATATTTTTTTTTAAAAATCGCCATTCCCTCACTCTTATAGTCCTATTGAATGTCAATTCGACACTACTAAAGAAAGATAAGGCGCAGGACGAACCGACTTTACTTGCTTGCCTTAGCAAGTGGGTGTATGGCGGCGCTGTAGTCGCGCTACAAACAAGACACATCGAACCCTAAATCGCGCTATTAAAGATCCGAAATAAAAACAGTATAAAATAGCTCCGAACTACAATTTGGAGCATTGGCCGCTCCCCGGGCTGTACATCTAGCCCGGCGGGAGATCTTCCTTTTTCCTCACTACGGCCAAAGTGGGATAGCGTGATTTTTGGCTTCGATGTATTTGGCTTTTGGGGAAATATTTCAGTTTTTTTGACTCAAGACTACTACTGAAAATTTCATGACAATTTTTTGTCAAGAAATTTAGTAATCTAGTATCTGATTTTGGACCGAACCGGGATTCGAATCCGGGGTCACATGATCGTAAGTTACGCTAACTACCACTTAACCACAGTTTACAAACGCTTTTTAGAAATCAATATATAGTTCAATTAATTCAATTAAATCATTTTTAATCAATTCGTAGCCTCATAAGTCTTTTCTCGTTTAACAATTACAACATAGCAGTCAGTGCAGTTTAGTAAAAGTGCTACTAACGCAGGCATTGCGCCCTTTTTTGCACTTGGATGCACAACTGGCTCTTAGCGTAAATAAGTAAGAGAGATAGGCTTGTCAAGCAGAAAAGTAATCTTGTCCTAACATCAAGTATAGCCCGTACGGATAAAGAATGGGATTATATATGGCGGCTCATCGAGCCCGTACCGTCAACATGCACAAAACAAATAACGTAAGCCAGCTAATGACGGTATATATATATATATATATATATATATATATATATATATATATATATATATATATATAAGTATACATATATATATATATATATATATATATATATATATATATATATATATATATATATATATATATATATATATATATATATATATATATATATATAATTCAATTTTATTCAAGCATAGCCAGTCCGGGTCACTGTTTATAAACGTTCTTTTAAAATTAATGTGTCTACTTGTGTATATTGTATTCAAATATTGCCATTAATGGAAAATTACCAATTAACCGATTAAGAATAATATACCTAACGCTTTAATTAACATAATAATAGGTATATTATTATTATTATTATTCTGTTACTCAGTAATTTTAATTTTCTATTAATGGCAAAATATTTGAATACAATAAACACAAGTAGACACATTAATTTTAAAATAACGTTTATAACCAGTGACCCCCACTGGCTTCGCTTGAATAAAATTGAATTATTTTTAAGTATAGATTAGTAAATTATTCATGAGGACTTTAAAATAAAACAATATATTTCATAAAATAAGTTTATATTGATTTAAATAACAGCCAAGAAAATATTTGAAATAGGTCAGACAGGCAAGAAGTTCTTTAGATATTTATTTTTCACATAGTATTTTTATATAGTAATCCTTGAAAATTAAATTCTGCTACTTAATTTGATTGAACTTGATAGTAATCTTTGAAAATTAAATCGTGCTTTTCCATAAATAGAGTCAACCTAAATAATTTTGATCAAAAATTAAAATGACTTACAACAGGCATAAACATTTCCTGCAGAACCAAACGTGCATTTCGCTATAAATATTACCAAAAGTAAACCCACGAGAACAAAACTAAATACACACGTTTTAGAAATATCCTTAAAAAACTAATTTTACTGACAAAAAGCACATAAATCACAACTACGTACTAAGCTCAAGAAATAAAACTAAAGTCACTTGGAACCTAATGGAACAAAATAGTCAGAAACATCCAATCTTTATTGATAAACTCACATTCAATAATCAAAACATACAAAATCCAGTTTAGTTGGATTTTACAACAACATTTAATCAGCATTTCATATATGTACTACATTAAACCTTACGAGATTCGCCTGAGAACATTTTGATTCCGGACATTCCGTTATTATCATGATCGTTGTTAGAATCGGAGCAGCTATCGCTTTCACAGCCACTGTTCAGCCCAATAATAATTATAAACTCTTCAATATCATTTTCATTCGTCACCTCCCTCGTCTAATAATCATTTTTCAATACTTTTATGGGATTAACTTCTTTTTGCCAAGCCACGGCAGTAATTAAGGCTATTGCTTCATGTGTTAACACTTCAATATTTTTTTCCAGCTGATGGACGTCCTTTCCGGCCATTCTTTGTTTTACCAGATTCCACACATTTTAATGTTTCATGACTGTGATAAGCTAGTAATTTATGTATTGCGTAATCTTTTCCGGCTCGAATTTCTTAACTAATTCTAAAAGCTCATATTTTGTCCATGAATCGTCATAATGTGTACCACTTACGCGTAACCAATTTTGTATCTTAACTTTTCTGTTTGCTACTGACGGATGTTTATTTACTTGCACGCGTGTGTCACGATGCTATTTGGAGGTATGTTTGGGACTAATTTTTCCTCGATATATTGAGTGAAATTTTGCCTATTCATTTCATCACAGCAATCGCCTTTTTTTGGTTATGACCTTGACAATAATCCATCTCCTTGGGTTCCGTGCCACCAAGTCTATCACTATTTATCTTGTTCTCATTATTTGGTATTTAAGTATAGTATATTGTAGATAGTAGCATATAGTATATAGTATTATTATAGTGTAAACTAGATAAAAATAGATAGATTCAATCATGATATTAAAATTTTTAAGGTACAAGAAGATGAAAAAAGAATCATTGAAAAATTCATTTTTTTACATTTTATTCGTTTCAATTACTGTCATTAAAGTGACCATCATAGTTACTAATAATTAAAAAGTTACAGACCTGACAAAGAGGCAGATAGACTCGGTAATAGGATTCCGTTGGGCACTACGCCGGTTAGTGGTGATATAAGAATATCTACTACAACATATCACCACGTGGGTGTCGTAAAATTCGACAGAGGGAAACAAATCAGGAGTAGCATCTTCCTAATAACGACTAAAAGTTTTAAAAAAAGTGCGGTTGCCAACTCGCTTGCGAAGCATGGCAACTATGGCAAAAATCCCCCACATGAAACAATCTATAGGAGAGGCTTATTCAGTAGTGGACTTTAATAGGATTTACGGGACGACGTGTGTCCCACGCTTTGGGTACGGAACTCTAAAAACGGACAACGCTTGAAAAAGCTAATACAATATTTTTGATTTATTATTTTATGGCACATATAGTCTGTTCGAATCACTGACGAACGGATAGCTACTAGATAAACTCGGTACTCATCCTAATTAATTCTAGTGACAATC
This sequence comes from Parnassius smintheus behrii, assembly GCA_036936625.1. Taxonomy (NCBI): domain Eukaryota; kingdom Metazoa; phylum Arthropoda; class Insecta; order Lepidoptera; family Papilionidae; genus Parnassius; species Parnassius smintheus. Next base: position 26,973,238 of record JAUPFT010000024.1, read on the forward strand.
CTGTTGCCATATCCGTCTTTGCAGTGCTATATTGCTATGGGTGATAAAGTTTCAGATTTTTTCTTCCTCAAAATAATTTATTGCGTTATATACAATTTTACGTGTAGCACTATGTAGCACTTTCCTTCGTTTATGTTCCATTGTTAAAAAATGTGGATAAAATAATAAAAGAAAGACACCAAATAACGTTATACTCAAGAAAAACGAAATAACCAACAACGCATTTTCAATAAATAATAATCAAAAATAAGAACAGTGACTTAACAAAACTATTAACAAACTCAACAATAATTATGACAAAAAAAACTCTCAGAATGCGTCTAGCAAATTTGCGACACCGGGATATTTTTTTTAGTTTGTGGCATTTTATTACCATTTATGCCAATGACAAATAAATGTAAATAGAGGCGACGCCATTTTCAGTCCCATTCTTTAACCGCACGAGTAGTAGTAGTAAAATTCTAGAATTGAGTTAACACCCAAACGAATTTTTTTTTCATAAAGTTTACTATTCTATAAATATTTGCAAGTATCTTCATATGCGTTCGCTCTTTCTTAAACCGAAATAACGTTTAAACAAATATTCTCGCTACACAATCCTCGCCAGGCACAAACGTCCTAGCAAAACCGGAACTGCATCTGTGTTAAGAAAATATATTTACTCGTATAACACTTTATAAATCATTATAATTAATAAATAAAAACTGCCACTACCATTATAATTATTAAATGACAACTACCATGCGGATGGCAGGATTATATGTGTCTTTATAATACAAATATTTCTCGGACATGATGCGAGCTTGCGAATAAACACTTAAAACTACACATATTCTGTGGCCTCACCAAAGTCACCATTGGCACCGGAAAAGGAGTTACTTAAGTTCTATTAAATTCCTCCCTTTTATCATTGGCTAAGCACACGTCGGATGATTTCACCCCTTTGGTGGCGACATTATCACGCATCGACAAACGGTTAGCTTCGTCGTTCGTAATGAGTTACTGCAAATAATTTAAATAAATTGACAGCTACTACATTACCATTCGTTTACAATGTGGGTGTCGTCAGTTCAAAAATAAACAGGCTTTTGTTACGCTAAGTCAGTGCGCGATACCATCTTTGGCTGCACCACCACCATGTAGTAACTAAATCACCTGAAAAGCTTATAATAGTTTTTAAAAAAAGGTCTAACCTATCCGTTTATTTGGCACAAATATACAAACTTTTATACTAACAAAATATTTATAAAATAATAATATAAGAATAAGGTAAAAGATTAAACTGTGTGAATTGAGCTTTTTAAAACCGTACAAATCAATAAAACATATAATATTCATAATAATAAAATGTGTAAGATTTATAATAAAAATAACATTCTATTTTCGCAGAGATGGCGGTTTTAGCGGCTCCGGATCATACAGAAGTGAAGCAGGGAGGCGATATAACATACCTGGACATGGTGGACGAGAGGAAATCACTTGGAGAATCTCAGATACAAAAACTCTTTGCTGGTTCTACTATATTTTTGACGGGCGGCACCGGTTTCCTGGGCAAGCTGTTGGTTGAGAAACTATTAAGGTATGTGATAACAAAATTATAGAGAAAATAAGAGGACAGAATGTTTTACATATTATGTTGTACGTAAAGCGACAAATCAAATCGCAAAACAACGCAATGCCATCGACGCTATACTTATGTCACATACTGATTAAGGTGACAAGTCGTTTGTTTTTACAATTATTATAAACTAGCTGTGCCCGCGACTTCGTTCGCGTGGAATCAGTACTTTTGCTATTCTACGCTTCTCTATAAACGGACCCACGACAACGGACAAACGAACCAAGATACAAATAAGGCAAACTGTAAGCTTGTGTTTTATTTTGTAAATAAACAACAAAATGACCGCAATAACGTAATTCGTAATTTGATCCCAAATTTCTTTATTCAATACTTAGTTTCCATACAAAAAATAGGATATTGTCCTAAATAAGCAAGCACCATCACTAATTATTGATATTAAATAAAAAAAATTGAAATGAAAACTACAATCCAATGCCTATATAAAACTAAGTACCTACACTAACAAAATAATGAAATTGCATAAGCATCTATAATCGGTCTCATCCTGCAAACAAATAAAAAATAAAAGTAAACTCAACCTAGGATTTTTTGTCTTTTAAGTAATAGGTGTGATTGGGCTTAAAATCAGTAGGGTTTTCTATCAAGAATTTCTCAGTAGCAACCCGGAGTCAAGAGATTAGCAGTGTTTTAATCCTATGCCTCAGAAAGCATGTAAAACCGTTTTATCTGTATCTGATCGCACTATATTTTTGTCGGATTACTAACTCGGACACGATGATAAATAAACAATTTTTTTTATATTTTGTATATAATGATTAATAGGGGCAGATATTTGTAGTTATATAATAAGAAAGTATTATCCATAACTATCATAATTTCGTTTTCCGGATTTCCCCACCACCATGCAGTTGAAAATTATTTTTTTCCGAGCAAACCATGTAGGATACATAGGATATTAGAAAAAAAAAACTAATTGCATTATTTTAAAATTTAAAGTATTCGTACAAATTTTAAAGCTACAATAATCATTTAATAAATTTTTCCTATACCAATATGAAATCACCCCGTAAAAAACATTTTTAAAACCTTATTTTACTATCTAAGGATTTTAATTTTTCAGTACTTTTTTCTTAGTGGATGCCTATTTAATAAAAGGAAGTTATTGTTCCAATTTCACGCATCTACGAGCGGTTTGAGCTGTTGATTTAATACAATATTTTTCATACAAAATTTGAACCCTTGTTTGAAAACCGAAAAAAGCCGCCTTCTCTCTCCCCCGATAAGAGGTTATTTTAAGAAATATAAATATAATAAATATTTTATTTCCATAGCATACACTTTGCCTCTGCGCCCTCTACCGTAACGGGTTATTTTGAAATCGCAAAATACGTATTTATTTATTTTCAAATACAGTACTCTCAATAAGTATCGAGTCAATTGCCCTGTAAAATATTTTTGTAATAAAAGAATAAAATGGGATCGAATTTTTCAAAATGATTTCATAGCGAATTTCTACGTCATAAAACGTCCTAGGTCCTACAGTCCAAATTTTAGATTTCTACTTCAAGCGGTTTAGGTAGTCACTCAGTGCAGTTAAGTATCTACGAATCAGTATATAAAGTGTATATTATAGTATATACACAGTGAACAGTGACATCTGTCGGTAAGTGGCAAAACTAACTTTACGGCAAATTAAGTTTTATTCTGTTCGTTTTAACTATGTCCAATATAAAATGTTTATAAATGCCATTTGCAAACAAAATAAAAAACTTTTGGAAGTGCAAAAGGGTATGTTTATTGCCAAACTTCCATATGCTTGATATGATCCTTGCCGAAACCAAAAAAAAACTGTTAGTAGCTCTTTCAAACTTTGATTTGCCATGTTGTAGGTACTCAGCGATTAAGAAAATAATTATAAGCACAGCTTAAAATTTAATAAATAATTTGCACAACACTATCTATCGATGATATTAGTTAACTATTCTACTTTTTTAACTAAGATATTAGGGTTTATATATTTTTATAAATATTTATTACGTTATTATTTATAATTTTGTCTGCGTTTAGAAACTATCATATCAATTTAGAACACTATTTTACATTATTTAATTACAAAAATGTCCTTGATCACTCAAGCCACCATTGAACAAATTCGGATACTATATTTCGTACACATAATTCAGAATTAATCATAACTTTTGATATGATGAACCAATTTTAATAAAACAAAGACTAAATTTAAAACGAAGATATGCTTCATAATTTTCCTAACGATTATTTTGATATAAATCACTACTTTAGCCGTGGTAGCTCAGATGGTTAGCGCTCGCTGTAATTTTCACAATACGCGAGCAAACCGGGTTCGATCCCCGCCGGCACCAATGAAATTGTTAATTGCAATTTTAAGTGGTGATTTACCACGTGCTCGGCGGTGAAGGAAAACATCGTGAGGAAAGCTGCATGTCTGAGAAATAAGAAAAAAATATTTCGAAGACATGTGAAGTTCGCCAACACGCATTGGGGCAGCGTGGCGGACTATTTCTTGCCCTAAAACCCTATCAGAAATGAGAGGAGGCCTGTGCCCAGCAGTGGGACGTATATAGTCTGTAACTTTACAGTACTTTATACATGATACGTTAACAAACAAACAGACAGACAGACAGGCAATTCTAAAAATGATATAAATGTATTCAGTTTCCTTATTTTTGGTTCCTCTCAATCAATTTTGTTACAAAAATATAAAATGTATAGACATCTGCAATTAACATTTTTATTATATATATAGATTGATATTCATACTCCGTGTTGTTTCACATTGCATCGTGTCGCCTATTGTTTTTGTAGACCTTATCAACGACTGGAAAGGGGAGATGGTTATCTGTTTTGGTACTCAAGTTGTTATTCTATGCATTTACCTGTGACTTAATTATTATTTAAATAATATATGGTAGGTGTTCCCCGCGATTCCACACGCGTGTAATTTAGGGTTTTAACTTTTTTTACGTGGAACCCTTATTCTTTTTTAAAAATAACAATAGCATAAATTACTTCTTATCACTTCAGTTTTTTGCCAGTGAATCACTTCAATTTTATTTATTTGTATATTGTAGAATAAATATCGTTGTCTCATTACTGAAATGCATCATAATGCATTACCATATCTTAATGCACTTATATTATATTATCAAAATACAAAATAGAAGCATGATTTAAATTGCTAAGTTTATAAAAAATGGTCTGTACTAAGACATAGTGTATTAAAGAATTAAAGAATCAACTTCACAAGCTATGATGTTGAAAGTATTTCATTCTTTTTATTATATATAAAAATCTTATTTTTTACTCTTGTATTTACTTTGATTTTTAAGTAATATTACGAGCAGTAGAATTAACTAGAATACCGTCGAAATTGTTACAATAAAGTCTTCATCCCCCATTTTTCCACCTTTGAGTGTGTAATTTTTTCCTCAAATTTAAATGGCACTACCACTACCAGAGGTACATTTAATAAAAATAATTATTTAAATCGGTTGAGCTGTTCCCGATAAATCGATAAACATAATAAAAAACAATCTTCCTTTTTAGAAGGCGGTTAAAAACTAACTAGAAATAATTGCCCAGTATAAATTTGACCGAGAAATAAATTGTACGGAAAAAATATACTTAAACACCACACCATACTTTATTGAGTGACAAGGCAACCTTTCAATCAAGGTTTGTACCTATTTGCTACTTACTTAGGTATTTCCGTCGCCAAGCAGGAATCCAAATATCAGTTTAAGTTTGTGACGTTTCAGGACGACATCGGTAGCCTTTTTTGTTTGAAGTTGGCTTTAAGTGTTCTTGGGCACCAGTAACCATTTCACAACAGGTGAACTGTTACTCTGTTTACTATATATTATAAATAACGTTTTAGATATAAAATATTTGAATGCAGGCCACTATCAGGGAATCCTTTACACTATCGCGTTCTTCGTGTGAAATGAAAGTCGAAAAAAATGTCTAATGTTAAAGAAAAACAGGGCATGTAATTTTTATTCTAACTGTTAAGAAGAGATGTTAGTTGTTACCTTGACTTTGTAATTTTACTTAGTCCACAAAAAGATAAAGAAAATGCAAACGAAAAAAAATGAAACTCGATTACGAAACTAGGACTGAGGACTGAGGACTGAGGACTAAGATGGAATGCCTCGTTTCCAGTAAAAAGGGTCTCCGGTTCTCTACACTCTCCATACGAAACACAGCAGTATTAGGCTACTATTTTACGCTGGTATTCCGTGAGAGCGTGATCCTTCTCCGGTCGAGCTGATCCATTCGTGTTACAACTATACTACTAGCATAACTGTAGCATGGCTCTACCACATATAAGTACATATATCCAGAGAGTCAACGTCCATTAAGAGACACTAACGTATCATTACGCGTACCAATGCTAGGCACATTCCTTTTCTCATTTTTGAAAGAATTATAGAGGATTAACAATAATATTATGAAGTCAAGATTAAAAGATACAAGATGATGAAATTTTACCAATCTTTGTATCTCTGAATCGGAATCTCGGAAACTGCTCCAACGATTTTTATGAAATTTGGTCTCCAGGGAGTTTCGGGGGCAATAAATCGATCTACCTAGGATTTATTTTTAGAAAATGTCTTTTTGTCCGTGTTTTCAGGCAATGAAAAACTGCTACAATATAAGAAGGTAAATTTTGACACTGTGTTAATGATCGTAATAGCTCAAGTGGATATCGAGCGGTCGCGAAATCGTAATGCCTTGGTTCGCGTCCCGTCTTCGGTCCGACATTTTTCCCTTTTTTTTCAAGTTCCCTTCTTTTGTGAGAAAATCTATTATTTCGAGCCCTTTTTTAGTATTTTTTTAAGAAAATTTATATTAAACTAATTGCACTCATGATTTTTTATTCAAAAATAACCAGTTCGATTTTTTCTATTATGACAATAAGATCAAAAAATATTATTCATGTTTCATCAGTATGTAATTTGGATTTACATATAATTTCCAAAAGACACTATTTCCACGAAATATACCGAGCAAAGCTCGGTCATCCAGATACTTTTATAGTGTATTATATCTCTATATCCTCACATATACAGTTTATTATGTGTGCACAATTATTAAACGCAATTCTTGTGAATCGCCAGTTAATTTAAATTCCGCGAAAGGCTTGCCCTTATTTTATAATAACATATCACACTGTGGTAAACGCAACTTCCATTTTTGTTTACGTCTCTATTAATACCAATAAACAACAAGGTTTTCCATTACCTTAGAAATATTCCACTTAACTTATGACGTTGTTTCTGTTCCTTCTAAGAAAAAACTAATATCTAATGACGTTTTGCCTATTATGTATTGAATAGGAGTATCCTTTAGCGTGTATCCGTTATCCGAATTCATTTCACTACTTGGATCCTTTGAGACCTTTTGGGCCTTAAGATATATAGAATACCCTTAATATTAGTAAACAGTAGGACTCAGTAAGCAGCAGCGTATTTAAACTTAATACTTTGCTGTTGTTACATAATTATCAACGTTGTTATCGATGTATGCTCAGGCCCGGGACGTAAAGTCACAAGTCACGCGAAATAACGTTTTCACATATAGTGTTTTTGTAATTATTTTCATGAGACAGTAAGTGTTAGTACACTTAACAACCACACCATGCAAGTTTAGTAAAATTAAATGAAGAATTGTCATACACGCTAAAGGATACTCCTATTCAATACATAATAGGCAAAACGTCATTAGGTATTAGTTTATTCTTAGAAGGAACAGAAACAATTTCATAAGTTAAATGGAATATTTCTAAGGTAATGGGAAAAACCTTGTTGTTTATTGGTATTAATAGAGACATAAATAAAAATGGACGTTGCGTTTACCACACAGTCATATGTTATTATAAAATCCGATTTTCATGGTTAATGATAAGAATAATGATTATTAAACTTATATACTTACTGTTGCGGTGTAAGAGTATCCACTACCCCATATTATCCCGTGGGAGTCGTAGGAGGTGACACAGGGAAACACATCAGGAGATGGTCATCAGCGTCTTCCTAATAGCATCTCTTGCCAAGCGTGCCAACTATGGCAAATATCCCCCCTAATAGACAATGTATGGGGGAGGCCTATGTTCAGCAATGGACTTTACTGGGCAATATCGGTAACGCTTAACTTATATATTTGATATAGCCGTTGATTTACTTATCTCATTCTTAAAAGATTTTTATCACCATAAATAGATATATTTTTCAATTGACTACGGAAAATTCTAATTAACTTTTAACATATGCAGTTATAAATATGATGGATTAATGTATGTGAAAACACTTTACAATATTAAATGTTTTAAGAAAGGATGAAATAAAACGCGGGAAATTAGAATTTTTATTAAAAATAATAAGGTTGGCAAACGTGTACACAGGCTTTTAAATTTGTTTGACACCGGAAAGCGTTATCCGTTATCGTTAACCATGAACAGCCATGAATTTCCTGTAGTTGAACGTAAACGCAACATTGTTGGCGAATAATTTAAAAACCAAAGTTTGTAACTTTCTGATTATATCTATTTCCTTTAAGAAACAGTTTTTTTTATCCCCTATGATTATTTTTAAATTTGAGTTCCTAAAAATCATTACCAAAATAAACTACTCATTCGGCAACCTATGAAAACCCTATGACTTGCCGAACTAGTAACCATGTTCTTTTATTATATTTTTGTTCTCATTTATATTTCACGAAAAATTTTGATTAATTCAAGAGAATTCAATAATATATTCGATTACGATATGCACAGTCGACCTCGTTTTCTCGATCATCAGACTATATCGTCGAAAGTAGGTTTTCATTAAATTTGCTACAAAATGATTAATTGCAACGAACTCATGTGTTGCAAGTTGTTCTAGCAACACTTTTCACTTTTTATTTTCTTACTTGTTATTATTGTTTTACAATTGTTTGGTTGTAATGAATGAACATTTTTGTTAAAAGGTTATTCAATATTTCTAAGTTTGGATTATTGCACTGTTAATGCCACATAGTCTATGGTTCGTAAAAGATAGCTTGATCTCTGCGACAGCTGTCAGTAAAAAATAAAAATCACGGCTATGAAATCCTGAATTTCTTAGTAGTACAGACAGTACCTGTCAATGTCATACTTTATGGGCATGCACTAATTAATGCTATACTATATATTTGAACTATAGTTAAATATTTTTATTATACTAGCAAAATCCTACAGACCGCTTGTAATCAATTTACTTGAAGATCGGTTGACTTTTTACTCTTACTTTTCACCTCATCGTGGGTTGTACACAACAAAGTTTAAAATTAATAAATGATAGAATGTAAGGATTGCGTGAAAACGGTACAAAATGAGAATTTTATATTAGTGTTTGTAACGTTGTAAATATATTTAATTTATAGTGTAGATGTGGCCATGGAAGGAAAAGGGGAGATCTCCCGCTGGGCAAGGTATTCAGCCCGGGGAGCGGCCAACGCTCCGAGTGGTGTTTTTTTGCGCCTAGAAGCAAAAGTAAAGGCCTATCCTCCGGGAAGCAGGGGAGGGAGGTGGTGAATGCTCTAAGCATACCACGCAGCGGGCTGCGTGGTTATGTGGGACTCACTGAGAAACCTAGAGTGCCTACCCACTAAACACCACCTGAGACTGGCTTTAACCTGGTAAGGTCTTATTGCCGTATAGGAAGCGACCCCCCTTGGGCAAAGGCGGGCGCAGGTGGTACGGTGCTATTCTATATAAACTGTTTTACTTAGGAACCTTGATAGCGCGATTTAGGCATCGATGTGTTTCGCTTGTGGTGCGGCGACACCGTCGCCACATAGATATACTATATTATGTTCGAGGCTGGCTGATTTTTTAAAATTATTATAATAAGCCAGACCATGGCTATTATCCCACATGATAGTACTCGTAAGTGGTTATACAGCCGAACATAATAAATCGCAATGACAAAAGCCTGTCTACACTTGCCTTGAAGACATGCACATTGTGAACGGATGTGTAGACAGATACTCCACTCCTTTACTGTATGCAATTCGAACTACAAAGCAAAATAAGCAAATCTTTTAGTTCAAAAGCCCAGCGTCTGGTTGTCAGATGGTGAAAAGAAAAGTAGGATATTAAAATTAAACAATTTGCTGAATATAAACAGCAAAGTAAAATTGAATAAATTGAAGTTAATAAATGACAGGAGATGGAGATTTCTGACCTAAATATAATATGTTGATATACAGTTGAATAACTATTATCATTTCAAAATTTTAAAAACGAACTCAATTAAATATATGGAAAATTCATAATTAAACTATCAAACTGCATGTTGATGATGCAGTGCTTATTGCACCATCAGAAGCAGAACTGCAGGCATTAGTCACGTGTGTGGAAGAGGAATGTGAAATTAAAGGTCTCCGTTTGAATGCTAATAAAACTAAGGTTCTGGTATTTGAAAAGGACGAAGAGAGAACGAAATGTGAAATATGGGTAAATCTGGAATGTCTAGAACAGGTAAATGAAATTGTATACTTGGGGAGTGCTTTCAGCCGGGATGGAAGATGTGATTTAGATGTGGATAGGCGTGTCGCTTCCGGAAACAAAGTCAATGGTGCCCTGAATGCAGTGGAGATGCGATCTCTTCGTAAAATGTGTGGCGTTACCATAGCCGACCGAAAGCGAAACGAAGAGATTCGCAATATGGCAGGATTGAAAGATGACCTTATCACAAAAATTGATAGGGCGTACTCCAATGGTTTGGGCACGTTGAACGAATGAGTGAAGACCGAATGGTGAAGAAAATATATAGAGCGAAAGTAAATATTAAAAGGTGTCGAGGTAGACCGAGACTAACTTTCGAAGACCATGTGAGCAAATTGCTCGAAGAGGGTGGGTGAAGAGTACTCGGATACCTAGGCGTGCATGTATGAAGAAGTTAATGAACCTGAAAGAAGCGAAAGAGGTATGTAAGGATCGTGACACTTGGCGATCTGTTCTCTCTGGCTACCCCGTTAGGGATTGTGCGTGAAGATAAGTAAGTAAGTAAGTAAGTAAACTATCATTAAAATGTATAAACAATTAAACAATAATCGGTTATTGTAAATGTTTTCAAATAATTCGAAATAGATAACACTAGCACGAGGTGAATAATTAAATCATAGTAATTATTCGTAATAAATTAGTTAAACCAAGCAAACATTTAACATTCATATGGTCACTATAAGATGTTTTTGGGTTAGCTAATTACGTAATAACTTAAAACAGAAGGACCCTTAAGTAGGGACCGAATAAATTAACCGACTTGGTATTACATGGTTCTCACAACAATTTACGGTAGAAGAACTGAGTTGCGAGACTTGGTTTTTTTTTACAAGTTATGTTTTTGATGCCATCTCATTTCTTTTTGTAGATAGTCCTACTTTTTTTCGTTTCCGGTACCATCTACTTCTTGAATACCAACAACGTACCTATCTGAACCTATTATACATATTTACAGGTACATTAATTAATTTACTACAAATATAACTTTGTAATCCTATATATTTATATGGGATTACAAAGTTATTTATGCAGTTGGTGTATCTAGAAAACTGGACCGAAATTGAAAATTGTTTTAAAATTTCCTTGATTTATACACTAAACACTGATTGTATTCTAAATTTGAAGCTTCTATGTCTGCTAAAAGTGCCTTAGAGTTTTGATGATCGGTCAGTCAGTGAGCGACAAAATTAAGAAACTTTGACTAGTTATAATTCTTAAACTACTGGTTCAATTTGAATAAAATTTAAAATATACCATGTTTATACAATGCCTGCATGGCGTTCAAATTCAAGCTTCTAGTTTTATCCACAACGAAGTTATAGGGAGGGTCGGAAATGGCCTGAACTACTTCGAGAAAAGTATGGTACGGTCGTGCCGCTTTTTTGCTCGACTTGGCGGAGGCACTGCCGTGCCCCCAGATATCAAATAAATAACGACTTTTGTTGATTGTAAGAAACAATTATAAGCGTATATTATACAGTATATTTTCAAAGTTACCGTTAAAATATAAAGGACATATATCAATATAATATAAATAGCAGAACAAATAATTTGTAATATGTATCGATTGTAAGAAACAGCTACATAGCGTAGATCGTAATTTCGAAGTAATCATTGTCAATATCAAAATATAAATGGTTTTCCCCTTACTTACGTGGTGAAATGAGTTACGTCATAAATGTAGATAAACAAAATATGCTAAATAGTTAATATAACTACTTTTACGAATTTTATCGCGATGAATTTATTTGATTTTTATTTTTTGACGTTTCGAGTGCTTTCCAGCACCCATGGTCACGGGGGACTAAGGTGACTGGTGTCCCGATGTCAGTGTTAACCTGGAGTAACTTATACGGAGTAACAGTGAAATCGGGACGTCAGTCACCTCAGTCCCACGTGACCATGGGTGCTGGAAAGCACCCGAAATCGTCGAGAATTAGATATCGAAATGAAATAAATTAAACACTATAAAATCCATAAAAGTAGTTTTAATCAATGTGTAGTGTTAGCGTAAATATAAGAAATCATTAGTTAATATAATTTATGTGGCAACCTTTCAATTTCTAGATAGTTATTAAAAACCGGTTCACGATTTCCTTATGATTCTTCAATTTCAAATAAATTTTCCAATGCTCGGTAAATTCCGATTTCGACTTAACTATTAATTTTATAATGCAGCTTTCAATATATCGATTCCATAATACCAGTTTTATTTTTGGTTCCAAGTCAATGGGAAGAAGCTTCCTTTTCTGTTTTTATATTATTACTTATACAGTAACAAATATTATAACTGGTGGATATTATCGCACCTACTAATGTTCTATTCATTTTAACAAGTAGTACTTGGTTTGCTTGTGTAATAATTGCAAGCCCTGATTAACCACGCCATAGTAAAAACAGAATAGTAGGATACGTAGATAGGTACGTGACAGTAGGTACGGACTCGTACGCACGAACCACAGCACGCACACAACGACACTTGCTAAGTCGGGTATATCAGACCGAGTCGGAGATGCCCACCGCTGCGCTCCGCAATCGCCTTTATTTGAGACTTTGTTGAATTTTAATAAACTTTTGCTAGCAGTCTTTTTTAGTTTTATTTTGTCTTTTTGTAAAATAAATTAATATATGCGTTTGCTTAAGTAAGCTAACTTTTTATTAATAGGTGATATTACTATATCTATACATAGATACATACCTCATAAGTATATTTATTATCATATTACATCAGATCAAATTAATTTAAAACATTAAATCTGAGCTGACACCATATGCTTAGTGTTAATTTACTCGTATTTTAGTTATTTGGCATTTGTTGAAATGTAAAGCTGGAATTTTTTTTGACAAACATTGATTCTTTGCGAGGAAACTAAAGAAATGATTAACAAATATAATGCATAGGTACGTATCCGTATATATTATGTTCGTAAATATTATAATTACTCATAAAACTAAATGATACTTAGCTGTTAAACAAAAAGACCTATGACAACCCTGCAACAGTAGACATTTAAGTCTCGCGTGTCGCGGCACTATCCTACTATTCTGTTTTTACTATGGCGTGGTTAATCAGGGCTTGCAATTATGTTCTTACACAAGCAAACCAAGTACTACTTGTTAAAATGAATAGAACATTAGTAGGTGCGATAATATCCACCAGTTATAATATTTGTTACTGTATAAGTAATAATATAAAAACAGAAAAGGAAGCTTCTTCCCATTGACTTGGAACCAAAAATAAAACTGGTATTATGGAATCGATATATTGAAAGCTGTATTATAAAATTAATAGTTAAGTCGAAATCGGAATTTACCGAGCAGTGGAAAATTTATTTGATATTGAAGAATCATAAGGAAATCGTGAACCGGTTTTTAATAACTATCTAGAAATTGAAAGGTTGCCACATAAATTATATTAACTAATGATTTCTTATATTTACGCTAACACTACACATTGATTAAAACTACTTTTATGGATTTTATAGTGTTTAATTTATTTCATTTTGATATCTAATTCTCGACGATTTCGGGTGCTTTCCAGCACCCATGGTCACGTGGGACTGAGGTGACTGACGTCCCGATTTCACTGTTACTCCGTATAAGTTACTCCGGGTTAACACTGAAATCGGGACGCCAGTCTCCTTAGTCCCCCGTGACCATGGGTGCTGGAAAGCACTCGAAACGTCAAAAAATAAAAATCAAATAAATTCATCGCGATAAAATTCGTAAAAGTAGTTATATTAACTATTTAGCGTATTTTGTTTATCTACATTTACGACGTAACTCATTCCACCGTGTTAGTAAGGGGAAAACCATTTATATTTTGATATTGACAATGATTACTTCGAAATTACGATCTACGCTATGTAGCTGTTTCTTACAATCGATACATATTACAAATTATTTGCTCTGCTATTTATATTATATTGATATATGTCCTTTATATTTTAACGGTAACTTCGAAAATATACTGTATAATATACGCTTATAATTGTTTCTTACAATCAACAAAAGTCGTTATTTATTTGATATCTGGGGGCACGGCAGTGCCCCCGCCAAGTCGAGCAAAAAAGCGGCACGACCGTACCATACTTTTCTCGAAGTAACTACAAACATCTAGGATAAATGCGTTACACATTAACCTATATAACACACATTATTAAATTATTACTTTATGAATATCTACATTGTGTAATTATGATAAAAACCGAGGGTAAAATCAACTGTTCTAATTCTTTATATAGAAGGTCTGTACTTTCAAACGATATAGATTTCATCTCCGTACTGTATGGGGCACAGGATCGTACAATTCTTGGCCATCTCCTTTACGACATACTTGATACATTTGAAATCCTTGTTTCTAGGCACAGGCCTTTTCTAATTTTAAAGAAGGCTAGTAAGTAAGATAAAAATTGCCGCGCTTATCCATTCGAAATGGCGAAAATGGCGGCCTTCACATAAGTACCCTTGAAATATTTTAAAATATCTGGCTACGTAGATACATTTTTCGGTCAAGCTCATGATAATTTACACAACATCTTAAATTTTACAGTTAACAATTTTACTAGAGTATGCGAAGACTAAACTAAGCCCGCATACGATGAAGTTTTAGAATGCTAAAAAAGTGAAGGTTTAGAAACTTACTACAGTTACTTTACTACGTCTTTAGCTATAGTACAGTTACGTACTATAGCTAAAGACGTTAGAAAGGCGATCAGTGTTTTATTTTTAATGTTTAGTCGTCTAGATTTAGTCGTCACGTGAGTATTATGACTGCAACACGAATTAGTCGGCTGGCACAGAACACCAGCCCGAAATATCAGCATAAGAATGCTGTGTTTCGTACGAATAGTGACGACAACTGGAAACCTTTATACTCCTAACAATCCTTTCCATCTTAATCATTTGAGTTGAATATCATTGAAGTTTTCTGTCCATGGATACATGATAACAGCATCCATATCCATATACGATTAGGTACTATGTGCTCGTTGTTCCCCTTACACCACAGGATGAATAATAGTACTACGTATAGAAGTTTCATTCTTTTAATGTTGACTGCTTGCCGACGTTTAATAGCCTACACAATTATTATTAATTAGATAAATCGCGGTCGCAAGCTAAATAAAACTTTATCGCTGCGTGAGAGTGTCCGTAATACTTTGCGCATTTTCCTTTTCCTACGTTATGGTGGACTTTCCGTTGTTATGGAGGGATGTCAATAAAGAGTAACAAAATACATTGCGAAATATTAATTAGGTTACTTAGGTGAAATACCTATTCTGACTATGATCGACAGACCATATTTTCGCACCTACGTGAGTTCTGCGATGCCTAATGCATGCAACTTGCAAGGCCATTCGTCAGGAATCGCGACGTTTGGCTCGGAAGGAAAAGGTAGATAGTTTAAACAACAAATAAACTTGAAATACGAGTACGATTCCTAACAGAAATGTAATCGTATTCTACATAGTTAAAAATTTTGATGGTAAACAAAGTTTGATTTCAGTGTTTTGTGTTATTTTAGCTTAAAATATTTTAAGCTTAAAAAACAGCTTAAAGTAGATTAATACAAAAGGCAAGTATATGTATGTAAGTAGATACTTGGATAGTGAAGTAAATTTCCACAAAATTTTGTAATAAAGTTCGTAGATATTAAATAAACTATTACTTTTTTTTTTTTTTTTTTTTATAGGATCGGGTGACAAACGAGCACACAGTCCACCTGATGGTAAGTGGTTGCTGCGGCCCATAGACATCTACATCTATCCTCGATTACAAATCAAAATGCAGATGCGTTGTCACCCGTGAGGACTAAGATGGAATGCCTCGTTTCCAGTAAAAAGGGTCTCCGGTTCTCTACACTCACCATACGAAATACAGCAGCATTAAGCTACTATTTCACGCTGGTATTCTGTGAGAGCGTGGTCCTTCCCCGGTCGAGCCGACCCATTCGTGCTACAACTAAACTACTAATATAACTGCAGCATGGCTCTACCACGTATAAATTACTTAATTATTTCTTGCTATAAGTACCTATCTAACAATAAAAATTAAATAAATTCACGTTTTATAACTTTCTACTAAAATCCTTCAGTAATAAAGAATAATATATCTGAAATATTTTGTTGGTCATTTAGCGTCTATCCACGCAACAATTATAGCAGGGACGACGTTTTGCCATATTAAAATTTATTAAATAATAGGTAATATACATAATATATAGTTCTTAAATTACATTAAAAGTTTTGAACTATTTTATCCTACAATTAAATATACTAAACACTGTAATTAAATATACTAAATAAACAAAAACTATTTCAACAATACTTACAAAAAGTTGTATACGTCAACAGCGTTAAAAAACTTTAACATTCAATCGCCTCCAACGCGCTAGCCCTGAATGCGTTATTTCGCCCGGGCACGTCGCAATTTTAGGTAATTATTTCACGCAGGTAGCAAGAGTGATAGAGGCCTGCTTACATATACAGGAAAAAACGCATAACTTCTTTACTCACAACACTCATATTCCAAACGCGGCTTTATAAAGAAACTAAATCATAAAACGATTCTATGTTAATAGTATCCGCTCGACTGGCTTTGACCATTACCACAATTTCTGAAACCAGTTACCGTCGACAACTATAAATTACGCGGTCGACAAGACACGAACTCACTCGTCCTAACCTCTAGGTACTCAAAGGTTAGATGTTAGTCACATAATACAAGTCTATTTGCATTCCTTTTTGTCTTAAGTTCATATCATATGCCTTTGCAAAGAGATTGTTATGTTTATGTTTAAAATTATAAACTTCGTAGATATAGAGAGATGGTAGTGGCAAGAAACCTAGGCTCCTAAAGAGTGATTTGCGGGATTTATCTGGTGCGATTTCACCAATTGCTCTAATACATTTCTTTTGTACAGTAAATAATCTATAATTATCTGTACCATTGCCCCATATTACAAGACCATTACGTAGTAAGGTTTTTATAATATAAGAGTAATACGTTAGGACAGCAGTTTTTTGATAATTGATAGAATCAGGCGTAACTTTGCGGAAATCCATTATAATAAAAATATTAATTATTTTGCAACCTTCCGCTAACAAAATACAATGATGTGTCTTAGCTGGATTGAAGAGCACCTCCCGCCCTTCCTCAATTGCATGCACTAACTCCGTCACCACTAGTCCCAGCACCACTACTCCGCCTCTACACGAGGCATCCTCAGATGATGTAGACTCTATGACGAGTGACCGCTAAGTCTAGACTTAGCGGAGCGGTCAGCCATCGTAGAGTCTACATCACCTGAAGATGCCTCGTGTAGAGGCGAAACACGTGTCGTATTATCGTCGATGGTGTGTCTTACCTGGAATAGTGGTGTTGGAAGTAGTGGTGCCGGGAGTAGTGGTGTTGGGAGTAGTGGTGCTGGGACTAGTAGTGACGGGATTAGTGCACGCAATTGAGAGAGGGCGGGAGGTGCTCTTCAATCCAGGTGAGACACATCATTGTATTTAGTTAGTGGAAGGTTGCAAAATAATTAATATTTTTCATTTAGCAGTTTTTTGGTCTGTTACATCTTTTACTTTATTATTATAAGTGCATAAATGAATTGGTTAATCCTACTGCACAAGTGATGTATGTGATATGTCCAGCTTAAATCTTGCTCGATTATTACTCCTAGATATTTAATTTGCGTTAATTATTTTAATATGTCGATGTTGAGATTTAAATTGTATTTCGTGTGCATATTTATTAAACTGAATATAAGTTGATTTATAAAGATAAATTTTAAAATGTTTTGTCTAAAAATTTAATAATTTTATCAATTGTGTTATTAATGTCAATTTCTGTAATTCAAATAATTTCGAATTTTTTTCTTGAATCGTTTTGACGTAATAAGTTAGAGTTTGTTTTATGAGTTCCATTACTCTCGTCTGGATTATTTTAATTATTGTTCTAATTCTGCAATTATCTGATGTAGTGTCGTGATAGCATGACTGTAGTAAAGTTTATTTTTAATTTCCTCTGAAGTAGTTAATCGAGTAAGCGTAAATGAACTTTTCATGGTATATCTACTTTTACATACATAACATAATTAGCCCTGGGAATGAAATGGTCGCTTACAAGCTATTTCCTAAATAAATTTTGTTAGTGACTGTAAAAGCTGTTTATTATATTGTACTAAAGAATGAATGTACCAATTATTATAATTACTGATGGGTTTTTAAATTGGTATAATTAAAAAATAAAATAAAATACGAACAGTAATTGATGTGGTGTTATGAGAACCATTTTATCGTCAAAAAGCTAGAAGCTATTATATACTTGTGCTATACCTAATTTGAACTTTAAACTATATTATCATAAATAACGTTATATTTTAACATTCATCACGGCCATTTCCATTTGAAATCAAAATAAAAACAAACTGTTTGTAATAATTAATTTATATATTCTAATAAAAGGTTACTTATATTAGTATATATTAATTAATTATATACGTGGTAGAGCCATGCTGCAGTTATATTAGTAGTATAGTTGTAACACGAATGGGTCGGCTCGACCAGGGAAGGACCACGCTCTCACAGAATACCAGCGTAAAATAGTAGCTTAATGCTGCTGTGTTTCGTATGTGTATGGTTAGTGTAGAGAACCGGAGACCCTTTTTGCTGGAAACGAGGCATTCCATGTTAGTCCTCACGGGTGACAACGCATCTGCATTTTGATTCGTAATCAAGGATAGATGTAGATGTCTATGGGCCGCGGCAACCACTTACCATCAGGTGGACTGTGTGCTCGTTTTTCAACCTATCTTACTAAAAAAAACCTATGCTTACCTATGTTTACTGCTAAGACATCAAGGTAAGGACGACAGTTTCAATACCAATTACATAAAGCCTTAACAAATACAGAAATATATTCGAACGTTGTTTGTTCTATACTATTAAAATTACATATGTCTTACCAGGTCACTCCATCAAGTGGAAGGCCGCCCTAAACTTCGCTTATTGGTACGAGGCTGATAATTTTATACTATTATAACTACGTTATATCAGATTGTCACTCCATCTATCGGAGACCACTCTAAACTTCGCTTATCTGTAAAATAACTAATACTAGAATATTTTTCCCATTGGTTATCATTTCTTCAAGCTTTTCAGTGGTAGAGCCACGCGGCAGCTTTGCTGTTGCACGTATGGGCCGGCTCAAACCGGGGTGGTACCACGACCTCACAGAATACCGGCGTGAAGTGGAAGCTCTGCTTCCGCGTTTCGTCTGGTGAGTGCAGGTGGCCGGAGGCCCAAATCCCCTCCCCCCATCAACATGGTAGCGGAATTAAATAATGATAGACTACCCCAGGAGGGTACCAGCACCCCTGGAGAATCCCTCGCTGAGCATCCACGACCATGTTTCTCCACTTCTGCGCGTGGGTGCTCAGGCTGCCCCGCGTATTCTGGGGGGGGGGGGGGCAAAATTCCACTCAAGACTACAACTGCTCGGGGCAAACGGAGCAACAAAACCAAGGCGACCCCTGCCACGCTGTCCGTGAATTTCTGCAATATCAGGGGACTTCACTCTAACCTAAACGCCGTCCACTACCATCTCGAGACGGCGAGGCCGGCTCTGCTCTTTCTGACCGAGACGCAGTTGTCCTCTCCGGCTGATGTCTCGTATCTCTCCTACCCGGGGTACAAACTGGAACACTCCTTTGTGCCTCGGGCTGGAGTTTGCGTTTACGTCAGAGAGGACATCTGTTCTCGACGCCTCGGCAGACTTGAAGGTTTGGACCTGTCGTTGTTGCGGATTCTGTTACTGATGTGGTACTTCAGGGTCTGGAACTTTTTATTCCTTCCTCTGTGGTGCCCATTGGAGGCAAATCTCAGCCATGGTTTGGTCGCTCCTGTAAAATAGCATCATGCTATAAGCAGGAGTGCTACCAAGCCTGGGTTGATGCATCAGCGTCCCGGGATGTAAACACCAGCGCTCTAAAAAAGAAGTATAATTCCGCCTCTAGGTCCTTCAAAAGAGTCATTGCCAAGGCAAAGTCAGAGCACATAGGCAGAATTGGCGAGAAACTAGTTCGCCTTCCTTCTGAAACCCGTGTATTCTAGTCTCTCGCCAAGGCTGTCCAGGGGAATTTCTGTCAGCCATCTCTTCCGTCTCTGCACAGGGAGGACGACTCACTGGCCCATACTGCAAAGGAGAAAGCCGATCTTCTAGGCATTGGCCGTTAGTTTGGACATTGCGAAGGCCTTCGATCGGGTTTGGCACAAAGCGCTTCTTTCGAAGCTCCCTTTGCGATTGGATCACCAGCTTTCTTGCAGATCGGAGCATCAAGGTCGTTGTAGACGGTGCAAGCTCCGATTGCAAGCCTATTAATGCTGGTGTTCCACAGGGCTGCGTGCTGTTTCTTCTGCATATCAATGATATGTTGCATACCCGTAACATTCATTGCTATGCAGATGATAGCACTGGTGATGCTCTTTACACCGGCCGAGCCAATATTTATCGGGAAAACGTCTCCGAGTGCCGGGACAAACTTGTGTCCGAAGTCGAGTCTTTGCTGAACAGAGTCTCGGATTAGGGACGACTAAATCTAGTCCAGTTTAACCCCCAGAAGACACAAGTTTGCGCGTTAACCGCTAAAAAGAACCCCTTTGTCTTATCCCCTCAGTTTCAAGGCACTCCCCTTGTTGCCTCAGCCAGTATCGGAATCCTCGGCGTCGACATATCGAGTGACGTGCAGTTTCGTGGTCACTTGGAAGGGAAGGCCAAATTGGCCTCTAAAAAGCTTGGCGTGCTCAGCAGAGCGGGACAGTATTTCATGCCGGCACACCGCCTGCAACTTTACAAGGCGCAGGTTCGGCCGCACATGGAATACTGTTCCCATCTCTGGGCTGGGGCTCCCCAGTACCAGCTCCTTCCACTTGACCGCATCCAGCGCAGAGCGGCTCGAATCGTCGACGACCGAGTGCTTTCCGATCGGCTCGATTCACTGGCGCTGCGAAGAGATGTTGCATCTCTTTGCGTATTTTATCGCATCTATCACGGGGAGTGCTCAGAGGAATTGTTCGGATTAATCCCAGCCGCCAAATTTCGTGAACGCACTACACGGCAAACGTCCCGATACCATCCACACCATCTGGATGCTTGGCGGTCCACCACTGTACGTTTCGCAAGGAGTTTTCTTCCACGTACAACCTCTCTGTGGAATAGTTTACCACCGGCGATTTTTCCGGACGGATAGGACCTGGGGACCTTCAAGAAAAGAGCTTACTCCTTTCTAAAGGGCCGGCAACGCACCCGCAATTCTCCTGGTGTTGCGGTTGATCATGGGCGGCGGTAGTCACTTAACATCAGGTGAGCCGCATGCTCGTTTGCCCCCTCTTCTATAAAAAAAAAAGCTATACGGTTGGCCCATTCCAGCTTGGGTAGTAGGTATAGAGATTTGTGATGGGCCGTAATAATTACGATGATGATGATGAAAGTATGCTTACGCAAACTTAAAATTCATTGGCTTATATCCATAAGACAATTAATTTTCAAGGGGATATAATAAGTCAGCTCAAATTCTAATTTCGCCTCCCCCCCTTCCCCGCGCGTCATATGCTATGTACCGACATGTTTGTAATCACTAATACTGTAAGTAGATAGGTCGTTACACACTTATTTCATTAAGTTTATCATATTTATGCCTGTTTCTTAACGCCAAGCCAGTCGCTTCTTATTTTTATTACGGTTATTTCCCATTTTAATTTTACGTCGCCCTGTTGCGTAATGTGTATTCTGATCGTAAGCGACACAATCTCCCCCTCCAAAGGCCGTAGCGAAACTGACCGGGCTGCAGGAATCACGCTTCAAGAGGCCGATAGTTTAGGTAATTTCTTTTTACAGTGAAAGTAATGTTATTTTAAAAAAAGTAAATAACATAAGCACTGCTTTATAGTTAGTTCAGTTAGTACGCAAAGTGTCATGATCTTATTTAAAGTATTTTATGAATAACAGCGGTTTATTGTTTATTTTGGAGGTAACTTTGGATTTTTTTCTATCGAGAAAATTTACGGAATCGTGTTTTCGTCTAACATAATTCTTAACATTAATCCTCAACTTTACCATATATTTATTTCAAAATTAATGCTGCAATATTTTCGGCATAACAGAGGATCTTGCTAAGCTTAGCTAAGGTTATACTTCCCCTTAATATAATGGACTTCCGCAAAGTAAGGCCTGATTCTATTAAAATGCATTAATACTATAATTCTTTTATTTGCATTTGCTTAATTTCATTTATATAATGTAAAATTACTAATTAGCAAAGTTAATTAATCAGACCCTTTGTGAAAATCTATTACAGTAAATATATTAAAATGAATTAGCTAATGTAGGAGTATGACGTTACTTTGTTGCTTTTTCAAAATTTTATATTCGCCCCATCACAGCCGCACTCTCGTTGTGGCCACTCGGTTCGCGGGCTGTTTAAAAAATCTTATGATGAGTTTTAATCAAAGCGGAGAGAAAAATGGAAAGCAAATATACTTACATAGAAATAAGTTCTGTGCTAATTTTTTTAAGGTATGCAAGCTGTACAAAGAACGTTTCTACAAAAGTAATTTAAGTCGAAACTCCCCACTTACCAGAATGATGTCATTATACAACCATATGCCAAAATCCATAGAAATGGATATATTTTATTTTTATTTTTTTTATTTATTGACACAAAATCTACAGCTTGTACATTTACCAATATATATAAACAAGTTTTGAACATATTATGCAATATAGAAGCCTTTATAGATTTACATTTTTTTGCAAAACATTTAAATATATTTTTTTTCGTCTTCAGCAATGTTAACACATAATTTACAGTGTTTGTCGTAAGATACCTTTATCTGCGTCATATTGTCAGTACTGTATATTTGTATACAGTATATTGAGTATCGGTGTGATGAGAATGAGAGGAAGTGTGTTTCGAGTGTCGATTCCACAAGGAAGTTATGCGAGGAAGAAAACTTCTTTTAAATCGCACGGTGGTGGACCGCCAGTCATCCAGATGGTATGGATGATATCGTGAGTTTTGTCGCGATGTGCGATGGTGAAATTGTGCGGCTGGAATTAGTCCGAACAATTCCTCAGAGCACTCTTCGTGATAGATGCGATATAATACGCATAGATGCAAAAAATAAATAACACGCATTAACTTTTTCTTTCAAACAGCAGTGCGAGCACTGCTGTTGTTCCAGTCTGAAGGGTAGATCCAGTATAATTACATGCTGTGAAGCGTTCCTCAGAAACGACAACACAACTGTAGGCTTTTTTCAAACTGGTTGAAGGTAGATAATCATGGGCAACAGTAAGAGCCTACCATCGCGAGGCGTTACATCTAAGTCCTCAGGGTCATCTGCATTTGGATTCTTAACCCAGGAAAGATTTATGTGCCTATGGGCCGCAGCATTCACTTACAATCAATTAGGCGAGTGTGTGTACGCTTGTCACCTATAATCTATAAAAACACCGGGTTACCAGATTTTCAAAACTCAGTTAACTCAATGAACTTCACACACAAAAATTTGTTAGACAATCTTTGTTAGCGACGACAAAGTGAATTCGAACATTTAATATTAATTATTTATTATCAGTGAATTAAAAACTAAGTGTTAGCATTTAATCATAATTATTTCTTATCAGTGATTTAAAATTAGGTGATGGTATTAATCTTAACTGTTTCCTATTTATAAAATAAAGCTAAGTGTAAAGACTGATTAGTGCTGAAAAAACAGGAAAGTAAATTAAACACTTCTATTTTTATCTTAAAGTGACTTATATGAATCTATTTAATATTATTTAGGTCTGATTAGAACATTAGACGCAAGTATAAGCTTATTTTCTAGTAAGATTTCTTTTATCATAACTTTAAGAGCTATTTAACATATAAGTGATTAATATAATTCTTTTTCCTTTAAAGTACTTCAAAAGAAACATTAATATGTCAACTAATCGCTGTATAATGTTATTTCATTATGAGAAAGATTTAAATTTCATGAAAAAATATTGTATAGATTTTAAGCATAATTCCTGAAAAAGTGTTGTACATTCCTACCTCTTGGCGGCGCCACTTGTATGTTCGGCAAAAAATATAGTCCTACTCCGGAGCTAAACCGTGAGGCGACCGCGAAACTATTTTTATTTTTTATAAATGTAAAATAAAGGTTTATTGAATGATTTATGTTTAGAATAATAGAAATAAGTTGTATCTATCGTTAGGAATAAATATAAATATTGTAAGGAATGTTTTACCACGTTTATTAAGGAAATTGTGAATCTCTCTTAGAAAAGGTTACTCGGCGCTCTGATTGGTCAATAGATTCACTAATGCCGTATGCGATTTTTTCTTAAATATGATTGGTTACAGCCGCTTATAAAAAAGGGGCGTTTTTCGTGGTAAATTATTCCAAATCCGGCAATGTAATAATAAGGAATCAAGAAATAAAACAAGAAGAAATTCTCAAGAAGTGTTATTTATTGCTCATCTAACTGCTACTGTATGCTCTCCAGTTAACATCCCGCCAGCAAACCCGCTCTATTTATCAACGCTCCCTTATACGAGCATTTACATTGGTCCTTCGAGAAGCCGGATCGGGTTTAAGGAAAACTAGGAAGATGCCTTCAAATACAAGATCAAAATCAGTGCAGTCGAAGACTACGAGTGAAAGCAACGCCACTACGGGTACCAGTACGACGGATTGGAGCATGAATACGCCGAGTGATTCTACAAACACGACGGCTACCAACACGTCAACTTCAGATCGATCGACGCTTACAAGAGCATCGCCCAGCAGCGTACACAGACAACCCGTACTTCTTAACAAAAACATTGCCGGAAAAGAATCAACACCAGGGGACGTAACCCATACCACCCCCCCGACACGCACCATCGAAGCGTCAGTTCCTCACCAAGAAGGAAGTCATCCAACGCCGCAGATTCAAGAAAGAAGTGTCGCAATGAAGACTCTGCAACAGCCTCACCCTAAGAAGACGACCCGCGATCCAGACACGCTTTCCGTTCGCTCGTCGCATAGGAAGAGAGCAGAAGCGCAAGCAAAGATGACAATGGCATTAAGGGAACTAGAATTGGCAGAAGCGCGGTCAAAAGTTGCTCAAGCGGAATTAGAACTTCTCACCGCGGAATCAGAAGATGAAGATGGTACCGGAGAAGAGCTGTTCGAGCGAACTCGAGAAGTCGAACGCTGGTTCATCCAGACCGGAGACATGCCTAATAAGAACCACAAACCAATAGAGGCAGAAGAAAAGAAAAGTGACATCCAAGAACTAGCTTCAGTCATACTAAAGCTATCAGAAAAATCACGTGACACCGTTTCACCGAAGCACCTAGAACTACCTCACTTCAACGGGGCCTGCGAAGAATGGTTAGCCTTCAAAAGATCATACGAGGATACGGCTGCTTCTTTCAGTAGCAATCAAAACCTAGCACGCCTCAGAATAGCGATCCAAGGAAAAGCTAGAGAAGCCGTCCAAAGCCTGCTATTCACCGCCGAAGACCCACGCGAGGTGATCAAGGGACTAGAAGCAAGATTCGGAAGACCTGGAGCACTAGCATCAGCAGAACTAGAAAAAATGAAGAACCTCCCAAGAGTCGGCGAAAACCCGAGCGACATATGCATATTTGCAAGCAAAGTAAAGAACGCAGTCGAAACAATCAAAGCCCTGAAGAAACCACAGTATCTCAGTTCACCTGAAACGCTAAGAGTTATAGTAGACAAGATGCCGACGTCAATGAAGTTCCGTTGGTTCGCCTACCACAGAAGCAGAAGAGACGAGGAAATTCAGGAGCTATTACTTATCGAAGCGTTCCTAGAAACAGAAGCCGACATGTGCGGAGACTTCGCCCCGCCCGAAGCGCCCTCAGAACAAAGAAGAGGAGTAAGAAAACCCGTTCATTTGGTTCAAGAAGCGTCAAAAGAGAAATATAAGAAGTCGTGTCCGTTCTGTGGGGAAGAACACTTCGCATTAGAATGTAAAAGGTTCAAAGAAGCCAACCTGAATGAAAAATGGGATATGACCAAGAAGGCAAAGATATGCTTCAAGTGCCTTCGATTCAGACACTCAAGAATCAACTGTAAAGCACCAGTCTGCAAGCTGTGTAAAAGATGGCATCATACCATCTTACATTCTGACAAACCACCGGCGTCGATAGAAAAAGAAGCAAAAGACACCAATAGCATCTCAGAAGAAAAGGTCGCCTCAATCCATAACGCCAAAGGAGAAGAAAAGGCCTACCTAAAGATGATCCCCGTGAACCTCTATGGCCCAAAAGGACAAGTTCGCGTATTAGCACTACTAGACGAAGGGTCAACGGTCACACTCTTAGACGCATCAATTGCTGAAAAAATCGGAGTCGAAGGAAAGAAAGAAAAACTCACGATCGAAACCGTTGGCGGAAAGGTGTTAAGAAAAGATAGTTCACAGAAGATCGAGTTCAAAATAAAAGGGGCTCATAGAAAAGAAAAGAGAACTATCGTAGCAAGAACCATCGACGACCTGAAGCTGTCTGAACAATGCATAAACAAGGACACCGTGAGAAACTGTGAGCACCTGAAGGCAATTGAAAATCAACTCCTCTACGTCTCCGAGAGGCCCAAGCTACTGATAGGCCAAGACAATTGGGGACTGATAGTGACAAGAAAGCTGAAGAAGGGCAAACCATCAGATCCTGTAGCTTCCCTCACGAACTTAGGGTGGGTGTTACACGGATGTGAAACAGGAACAACTGCCACAGTACACTTCACTCATTATGGCAGAGCGACCACTGGCAAGGAAGACATAGAAGACCTCGTCCGAGAACACTTCCAATTAGAGTCTCTAGGGATCCAAAATCGTTCACCATCTAACGACAGCGACAGAAGAGCACTAGAAACCCTCGAGAAAACTACCAAGAAACTGCCAAGCGGTCAATATGAAACGGGACTCCTGTGGAAAAAAGAAGATGAACACCTGCCCAACAACTACAATCAAGCTGTTCGACGCCTGGTTAGCATCGAGAAAAAATTGGATCGTGATCAAGAAGCAAGAAAGCACTACGAGGAGCAGATTCTGAGTCTAATCGAAAAAGGATACGCAGAGAAGGCTCCAGAAAACTCTAACGAAGGAAGGACATTCTACCTACCCCACTTCGCTGTTGTACACCCAGTCAAGAGGAAGCTAAGAATAGTGTTCGACGCAGCTGCCAAATATGAAGGAAAGAGCCTCAACGACGCCTTGCTCTCGGGCCCGGACTTGCTACAATCATTATTCGGAGTACTGCTGCGTTTCAGAGAGGGACCAGTAGCCGTCATGGCAGACATACAAGACATGTTTCTTCGAGTAAAAGTCAGAGAAGACGACCGAGACAGTCTCAGGTTCCTGTGGCGCGGAAACCGAAGAACCGGCAAGCCGGAAGAGTATAGAA
Organism: Parnassius smintheus behrii; assembly: GCA_036936625.1. NCBI lineage: Eukaryota > Metazoa > Arthropoda > Insecta > Lepidoptera > Papilionidae > Parnassius > Parnassius smintheus. The sequence continues at coordinate 27,000,856 of JAUPFT010000024.1, forward strand.
TGTCCTCAATCATCTTCGGGGCAGCGTCATCACCTGCAACAGCCATATACGTAATGAACAAGAATGCAGAGGAATTTAAGAACACTCATCCTGAAGCAGTGAAAGCAATTAAGAGAAACCACTACATGGACGACTACCTGCAGAGCTTCGCATCTACAACCGAAGCAAAGAAAATATCCAAAGAAGTGAAAGACATTCACGCAAGAGCAAACTTTCATCTGAAGGGATGGGCCAGCAACAACTCGGGGGTAATATCAGAGGTAGAAGACGCAAACAAAGAAAACTCCTTACAACTGACCAAGGAAGAGAAGACTCTGGGACTAAGATGGCTGGTGAAAGAAGATACATTAGCCTTCAACGTCGGGCTACGCAACACGCCGGAGGACCTGCAAGACGGCAGAAGGACTCCAACAAAAAGAGAAGTCACAAGCGCAGTAATGTCCACCTTCGATCCAATGGGTTTTGCTACACCAGTTCTAATACAAGGAAAGAAACTAATCCAGGACATCTGGCGAAAGAAAATAGACTGGGATGAACCAATCAACGAACATCAAAAGGAAGTCTGGATGAAATACCTGGAAGAAGTGTCAACATTAACGAGGCTGAAGATCCCGAGGTGCGTCTCACCCAAAGGCAGAAAAGGACAGCTACACACATTCTCCGATGCGAGTGAAGAAGCCTATGCAGCAGTAGTCTACTGGAGAATAGTCGAGCCCGGAGGAAAGGTCCATGTCTCCATGATCGCCGGCAAAGCAAGGGTAACGCCAACGAAACCTGTGTCAATTCCGAGGCTGGAGCTACAAGCGGCTTTACTCGGAAGCAGACTAGCCGCCACAATCGAAGAGGAATCAGAGCTCGACATAACGAGAAAGGTTTACTGGACCGACTCCAGCACAGTGCTGCAATGGATAAAGTCAGAACCAAGGAAGTTCAAAACGTTTGTGGCCAACCGACTCGCCGAGATCGAAGAAAGGTCCAAGCCAGAAGACTGGAGATGGGTGCCAACCAAGGAGAATCCAGCGGACGACGCCACGAGGGGAACCCCAACCGAATTCGACCACAACGCCAGATGGTTCAAAGGCCCGTCATTTCTCCGTCGACCAGAAGAAGAATGGCCATTTCACGACTTCAAGCCAGAAATTGTTATGCCAGAAGAAAAAAGCAAGCAAAAGGTATTGGCAACGATGGCAGCAGAAGACACCCTATTAAACCTAGAAAGGTTCTCGAGCTGGGAGCGACTGCTGCGCACTACAGCCAGAGTGATCGCCTTTACACACCTACTAAAGAAGAGCCGTAAAGCGACCACCACCGCCGCACGCCAGAAGGATGAGTCTTGGAAACCACAAAAAATCCAGAAGAAAGAAGCACAAACCTCAATCCCGTCGACCAGCGGAAGTAAAAATAAGCGCCTATACTCACCCATAGAAACAGAACACCTAAAAAAGGCCGAAGAGATATTAATAAAAATAAGCCAGAGCGATAGTTTTGCATCAGACATAAGAAAACTGAAGTCAGAAAAGCCATTAGAAAATTCGAGTCGACTTAAGAAAATCGACGTTTACATTGGAGACGACGGAATAATTAAATTAAGGAGCAGAACAATGAAATTTCACGACCGAAACGGAAGAATAATGAATCCTATCATTTTAGACGGAAAACAAAAAATAACTCGTCTAATAATACAACACTATCACAGGAAATTCTTTCACGGAAACACCGCTACAGTAATGAACGAAATTCGTCAAAGGTTCTGGATCTTGGGTTTAAGGGCAACTCTAAAAGCGGTCGCACACAGCTGTCAATGGTGCAAGACAAAGAAGAGTTCACCAGAGATACCACCAACGGGAGATCTGCCGAGTGAAAGATTGCAGCATCATCAATTTCCGTTCTCCTGCACAGCCGTAGACTACTTCGGGCCGATGCAAGTCACCATCGGAAGAAGAAACGAGAAGCGCTGGGGAGCCTTATTTACCTGCCTCACGACTAGAGCAGTACATTTAGAACTGGTACCTTCTCTCAGCGCCAGCTCAATGATCATGGCACTCCGTCGAATGGCAGCCAGAAGAGGAACTCCGAAAACCGTATATAGCGACAACGGAACTAATTTCGTCGGAGCAAAAAGGGAATTAGAGGAGGCCGCACAGGAAAAGGGCATCCAGTGGAAGTTCATCCCCCCGGGAGCTCCGAACATGGGAGGCGCCTGGGAGCGGCTCGTACGAACAGTCAAGACGGCGCTAGCAGTAGTCCTCAACGAGAAGAGCCCGCCCGAGGAAGTACTCCATACGCTAATGACTGAGGTTGAACACATCGTCAACTCGAGACCTCTCACCCCGATCAGCATGGACCCAGGAGACGAGGAGAGCCTAACACCGAACCACTTTCTGCTGGGAAGATCATGCGGAGCTATGGCGCCGGGAGAGTTCAGCGACACGGAGCTCATCGGAAAGGCAAGCTGGAGAACCACCCAGAGACTCGCAGACCACTTCTGGAAAAGGTGGATTAAAGAATACTTACCTCTCCTGATGCCAAGGAAACTCGAGGGGAAAGAAACCAGAGACCCAAGGGAAGGAGACATCGTGCTAATAGTGGACGCCACATTACCGCGAAACTCATGGCCTCGCGGTGAAATCGTCAAAACCTATCCCGGACCAGACGGAAGAACCAGGGTGCTGGACGTGCGGACATCAGGCGGAATACTTCGCCGTCCAACTCGACGTGTCATCGTGCTGGTGCCAGCGGAGTCGTCGCCTCCAGAGGATGCAGTGCTACGCACCGTGGGGGAGAATGTTAGCGACGACAAAGTGAATTCGAACATTTAATATTAATTATTTATTATCAGTGAATTAAAAACTAAGTGTTAGCATTTAATCATAATTATTTCTTATCAGTGATTTAAAATTAGGTGATGGTATTAATCTTAACTGTTTCCTATTTATAAAATAAAGCTAAGTGTAAAGACTGATTAGTGCTGAAAAAACAGGAAAGTAAATTAAACACTTCTATTTTTATCTTAAAGTGACTTATATGAATCTATTTAATATTATTTAGGTCTGATTAGAACATTAGACGCAAGTATAAGCTTATTTTCTAGTAAGATTTCTTTTATCATAACTTTAAGAGCTATTTAACATATAAGTGATTAATATAATTCTTTTTCCTTTAAAGTACTTCAAAAGAAACATTAATATGTCAACTAATCGCTGTATAATGTTATTTCATTATGAGAAAGATTTAAATTTCATGAAAAAATATTGTATAGATTTTAAGCATAATTCCTGAAAAAGTGTTGTACATTCCTACCTCTTGGCGGCGCCACTTGTATGTTCGGCAAAAAATATAGTCCTACTCCGGAGCTAAACCGTGAGGCGACCGCGAAACTATTTTTATTTTTTATAAATGTAAAATAAAGGTTTATTGAATGATTTATGTTTAGAATAATAGAAATAAGTTGTATCTATCGTTAGGAATAAATATAAATATTGTAAGGAATGTTTTACCACGTTTATTAAGGAAATTGTGAATCTCTCTTAGAAAAGGTTACTCGGCGCTCTGATTGGTCAATAGATTCACTAATGCCGTATGCGATTTTTTCTTAAATATGATTGGTTACAGCCGCTTATAAAAAAGGGGCGTTTTTCGTGGTAAATTATTCCAAATCCGGCAATGTAATAATAAGGAATCAAGAAATAAAACAAGAAGAAATTCTCAAGAAGTGTTATTTATTGCTCATCTAACTGCTACTGTATGCTCTCCAGTTAACATCCCGCCAGCAAACCCGCTCTATTTATCAACGCTCCCTTATACGAGCATTTACAATCTTAATAAGGTTCCAAAATTCAGTCATATAAAAATAATGAAAAATAATCGAAAAGTTTACCTACACATACTGTGTAACAGGTGCCTACCTATAGACCATGTAGACCGTGTAGAGGTGGTGTACGAGGGGTGATCCAAAAGTAATGATAATGAAAATAAAACACGGTAATTAAAGTTAAAATAATAATTTTATTTCTACATAGTCTCCTAACAAATCAATACATTTGGACACTCTTCGATCTGCCAACACAACATCTTTGACTTTTTTCACGTTGCCTTCAGTGAGGGACGTGGATGGGCGTCCTTCGCGATGTTCATCTTCAGTGGATGTTCTGCCCAGTTTTAACTCCTTGGCCCAGCGTGCAACTGTAGAATATGGAGGAGCAGAGTCCCCCAATGTTTCCACTGTGTGTGTGCGTGTGTGTGCGTGTGTGTGCGTGTTGTGTGTGACACACGCATGTGTATGATTGAGAGGTGAAAACATGTGTTAGTTTATGATATAATAATAAAATGTGTGTGTGTCGCAACTTCAACCTATCTTAAAGTTAATAAACAATGCCATCTGCCAAAACCTTGGAGACAGCTTTTTTGAATTTGGTCTTGGACAAACAAAAATGGCAATGCTAGAAAGGTATTTATTATATGTTCTTAGTGAAGTTAAATATACGCGATAAATTCCGTAAAAACTAGTATTATTTCAATGTGTAGTGTTCGCGTAAATATAAGAAATCATTATGTTCTTAGTAGTTTGTAACAGAGTTTTTTGCACAGTTTGTGTAAGCTGATGGTACATAAAATAATTCCGTAACTCTATTTCGTTTCACGCGTTCATTGCCTCTATGGCAGCTACATATTTTTTGTATTGAGGATTCCAACTAATAGAGCAATATTTCAGCACGCTGCGAACATATGAAAAATAAAGTTCTTTAATGCAACTTAAATCATTGAAAGGTTTGGTGACACGCATGATAAATCCAAGATTTTTGTAGGCTTTCATGGTTATTAATCTAATGTGTTCTTAAAAGGTTAGTTTGCTATCTAAAGTTACTCCCAAGTCTTCAACGCTGTTTGCTTTTGTTACTGGATGACTGTCAATGTGGTAAGAATACTGTATAGGTTTTATTTTACGGGTAAACGTGATTGATATACATTTTTCAATATTAGCTGCTATGCGATTATTTTAATAGTATACAGCAAGTCTATTTAAGTCGTGTATAAGTCGTATATAATAAATACTCCGTGATCTATTTTTAGGTATTTAATCTGTGGAAGATACTGCCCATATTATGATGTAATGTGAACGAAACGAAGCATATAGAATCAGTGTTGAATTATTTTTTGGCTCAGTGTTTATTTATTTTATTTATTTAAAACTTATATGTAACACCTTAAGCTAAAGGGTACATAGGGCGGATTCAATTCCATGTTGCATTTTCAATTCCATGTGGTATTTTCAATTCCATGTGGCATTTTCAATTCCATGTGGTATTTTCTGCCAGTCAACCCTGAGTGTCAAAGATACTCAGTTGCCCTCAGGTAATGTTGTCATAGAAGAAGTTTGAAGACTTTCTTATTTGTAGCATTCCTAATATCATTGGGGATGGTGTTCCAAGGGTGTGTAGCCTGTATCGTATAAGACGACCTGAAAAAATTAGACGTATGCTGTCCTTAAACCTTAACCTCAGACGGTTTGGCTGTCAGGATGTTCGATCGACGGTCGAACATCCCGACAGCCAAACCGCCTCAGTGTCGTGTGTCATCTATTAGTGATCCCAGATATTTTACTTAATATACGGCAGTGCTCGACTATAATCTTAAATTGTTATGTGTTAGCGTAACAAAAGCCACTTTAGCCTTAAAGACAATGATAGATTGTTATTACTCTTACGCAAGCCATTTGGTTCGAACACGTAGAGTATCAAAACCAAAGAGATGAAGACCGGGTGACTGCCTTGTTCTTCAATATTGGAGGAATTGAGGCATGTTATTCCTGCGCCCACATTCCAAAAGACTTAACACGTCTTAAAAAGAAAAAGAGTTGAAGCAATGCTTTGTATGGAAATCCATCTCTCCTCTTCACTGTGATGGAAGCCTGTCTGAAGGTTACTCTTCGCTTCTCTCATTGTACCTTTTTATTTGCTTTGTAAATAATTCAAGATCTGTTATATTTTAGTAATTTTAAATTAGTCACAAGGTTCCATAAATAAGATTATAATTTTCCTTCAATATACGGATCTTTAACTACTTTGTTATCGAATGATCTGACCAACCCTCACCTTTTGGTAAGTCACGAGCCCTGTAGACAGTGGAAACGTACAGTACTGTTTTACGTACATTTCGCACTACTAATTTATTATTTATAAAGAAACCAACTTGCAATTCTGTTAAATAAACATGAATTACTTTTCATGTTTATAACATATTCATTTCATAATTCGCTTTTCAATGTCTTTGATTTAAGATATTTATCTCGTTACTCTATCATAATACCGAAATATTAAGATATAAATGAGACTTGCAATGAGTATTCGGCTGTTATTATTGAGTATTAGGCTTATTTGGTATTCAGCCGAATAAGCACAATAGTTGAGTAAGATGTTTTGTTGTGATGAGATAAAATAAAATTGGTAAAATAAAAATATTGCTTTATTTTATAATGATTTATTTTAATTATAATCATTAAAGTAGTCACAGGTACATAATCAACTTTCGTATTATAAAAAATAACAAAAGAACTGTCAGATAAATGTATATGAATTTAAATTATTGTAATTAAAGTTAAAGATTATGGTGCAGAAAAACAATTTTTTTTTTCATTTCTGGCAGTAAACTACTAATTGTCTTCTCGTAAATAATTCCCGCTTCCGAGCATAGACGCTCTGAATAAAAAACGGTAAAGTAAAACTAAAGAACAGTAAACCCTTATCGGCAGAATTCTTATGCATAATATTCAGCTATTCGGACAGGAGGCCCGCAGAATATTCGGTATTCGGCATGTGGCTTAACTTTCATTATACTACTCATTGCAAGTCTAGTAAAAACATGGAAAACAAAAGTTAGTGAAACTTTTTTAAAATCTATAAATTGTTTTTACAATTAATAAATATATATTTATATAACTGCAGTGATATTTAAGTTATTCTGTTCAAATAACAAATTCATTATTAAAAATCGTTATATTTAAAGAAATTTACATTGATATCCATCTTTCTAATTCTTCTAATTAATGGTTCAATTTTGCAGCAAAAAAAAAATAAGGTGGGTATACAATAAAGACTCTTTCACACTTGAGCTATTTTACTCAGTTTCCCCGTATCGTATCGCGATGTATTGCACAACACTAAATCAAGGCTGCTCAAAGACGTGCGATAGAGGCCGGACGCAGGGAAATTATTAATTAAAGAAATCACCAGTACAATACAAATAACCCCCAAGGTCGTGGCTGTCTGTCTTATTTTGATCGTGTTTGTTTGTTTGAGTTTTGTGTTTGTTTGAGTTTTGTGTTTGTTTGAGTGTTTTGGGTAATTTAAATATCTTCTTTCTATTTTGTCATTCCCCAGAGTCACCCCTTGCGGCAGACACTCACGGGACGAAATAAGCTGATGATTCTGTTATGCATTTTACGCTCTTATGCATAATACCACTATACAACATTATTCTTTTAATAGTCCAATATTCATATTAGATAGCGGTATAAACAGCACGTTTATGGCAGGACTAAAATAACCAGGTCACCGACGGGTAGCAGCGTCATTCATCTTTATTCAAGCATCATTAAGCGTGACGATCAGACAAATACAGAGAATATTTGTCACAATAATGGAGGAGGCCCACGTCAATTTTACAGGAAGTTGTAGTAAAAGATTTAATATTTTATTCATATCGCTTATCAAGCAAGATACACATATACAAAGCGGATGAACTATGTAATGGAGTTATAAATAAACTTGGAGGTGGTAATACACAAAAAATAAACAAACTTGACATTCGATTATGAAAACATAAATGAATGTTTACACTGCTTTACAAATATACCTACATACGTATTTAAAATTATATCACGTAATCACTATACACTTGTCTTTTTTTAAATATGCAAAACATAAAATATATAATTATAAAATTTTTTGACAACTGCAATCACAAACGGTAAATTGTAAAAGAAATGACTTATACTCTTATGCGGTGAACGTGTACTAAATTCCAGCACATACTGTCTATACTTCACAACATATTACGCGAATTCGTCTACGTCTAACAGTGTTTTGTAAATATACGCTGCATAAAACAGCGTGATATGATTATTAAAAAGCAAACGCGCGTACGTTTAGAAATGCGTGGTACCGCATTTATACATCACTCCCAATCACTACTTACCTAATATTTCTCCGACGGAAGAATCGGTCCCGGGAGCTGCGTCATAGGTACAAACAGACATCAAGGCATATATTCCAAATAAATTAACATTCGACCAATGCAAACAAAACACTACTCAAAGCCCATTTATATAAAGTTTGCAACGACCACGTGAATTGTTTATTTTAACCATGAGTAGGATTTAAAGCCTAAGGAAGCTAATCAATAAAACTTAATTTAGCGTACAACTATATTGGATGACTTATTAAAATGCGAAACATATCGCTGTTATGTATAGGAACAATACGCTCTTGCATCGTCGTATAAAAGCACGGCATGTGATAATACTTACATAATAGGTACGTCACACCATAAAGTTGATAATCATTCATGGATGATGGTAAAAGAATGTTGTAATTAGAGTAATAAAATCATCATTAAAGCCTTACGACAAGTCCTCTACTGAATATAGCCCTCCCCCAAAGAATACCACAAAACAATGCATCCACTGACTTCCTGCACATCTTATGAGGTCGTCACTCTATGTAGTAGGTGGCAACCCGTTAATCAGTACGTGGCTTCCACTTGAGAACCTTACTTCTCCATCGGTTCTCGGTTTCTCGAGCTGTATGGATAGTCCACTTCCAGTTTAACTTGTTTGTCCGTTGAGATATGTATGATTCTACTACGGATGTCATCATTACGAATTCACTACCACGGGTAGAGCCGTGCTGCGGTTATATTAGTGGTATAGTTGTAGCACGAATGGGTCAGCTCGACTGGGGAAGGACCACGCTCTCACAGAATACCAGCATAAAATAGTAGCCTAATACTCCTGTGTTTCATATGGTGAGTGTCCTTTTTACTAGAAACGATGCATTCCATATTATTCCTCACGCATGACAATGCATCTGCATTTTGATTGATTCTATTTCTATATCTATTGGCCACAACAACTACTTACCATCAGATGGACTGTGTGCTCGTTTGTAACCCTATCCTATAAAAAATAACTCAACAATTATTATACATAAATTAATTATTTATTACATACCAGCTGATACTCTAAGTTGACAAAGTTTTACTGCAAACTAACGAACGGCATTGCAGTACATAAAATACGGACAAACAAATATTAATTTCTATATATTATAATTAATTATTATCTAATATATAGAAATAATTCAATTTATTATACATGTAGGTACCGTGCAGTGGCGGTGTGAGAATATACATTACCCCATTCGTTCCGCGATTGTGTTAAGAGGGGACAGAGGGTATTAATACACAAGGCTACTTATTGAAATTTAAAAACATCCTGATTTCAATAGAGAAGATGAATGGGTGCTTCCATCTGCTTGGGATACTATAATTAGTGAAACCCATTTCATAGAGAGAATGCGACGCGGCCGTTTCTTAGTGTCAGGTGCCTGGTTAAAGAGGTTAGCGGGATCCGAAGCAAGGTTGCACCGCTGGCCTACCGTAGATAGTTGGGGGCCCAATTAATGAGCTAGTCAGTCATGAAAGGCTGCCCCGCCATCTCACAAAATGTCAATATATAATAATATATAATGCCAATATATATATATATATATATATATATATATATATATATATATATATATATATATATATATATATATATATATATATATATATAGTTGCTGCCGTTGCTGATGTAAGCGTTAAAGACAATGAATGAATACAAAATTGAATGAACTCAACCTATACAGCTTATCTTTCTGTAAGACCATTGTATGTAACATGTTCCGGATGCATATTTATAACAATAGACTTCAGCCTTATTGGGTGTTGAGGTAATACCAATCTATAAACTAATAAGAGTTGTATTCTTCATATGTGTATAATATTATTATGGTTATGTTTAACACAGATACCTTTCGCGAAACCATCATCAAGGCACGGACACTCATCATGACAGCCTGTATGTGCACTGATGATCATAGACCTCCCCATAGATTGCCTTACTCCCAGTTTATACACTCTGTCATCCCCACACCCACGGGACCATATGAGATAGTGAATATTCTAAGCCGTCACCACCCACAAGGGACACTCACATGAAAATCATTTTAATTGTAACTTCAACAATATAAATAAATTTCGCCATAAATAAGACCATTTCAAACTTATTTCTGAGAACGTAATATGTTCTCTATACTATGTGATATTGTCATAAACTAAACTTCAAAAAATTTACGTATTTATTTTTAATTTACAGTTTAAACAATGGAGGTTATTTTATTTTGACTATTTATTTTTAGCTTTCAACAAACAACATTAATGACTCCGACAGATGTGTAGATATATAAAGTAAAGTTAGAGCCTAATTCAGAATGTGGAATTGTTTCATTATTTTTAGTTGTCTGAAATCAGCTTTTATTTATTATACTTTATTTACTATATTTTTTAATCCTTTATAGAAGACTTAGGAATATCGCTATTTCAATATCGTCTAAATAGTTTCGTTTAAAAACTTCATCCCTTATGTTAGGTAAAATATTTTCTCCAAATTTACAAGGTATCAACCCCAAAATATAACATATTGTTACGCGCTCAAGTCGACGATATACTAGCGCCATCTAGTGTCAGGAACGAGAGCGAGTAGAGCGTTGCAGAAAATGACATCACAGATCTCTCAACCGATAGCGCCATCCGAAAAACTAAGTTTCTAGAAAATCTATACTCGCACACTCGTCCCTTTGCGCGCATTTACTTGAATATTCGGGACGCTTCTTTGCTAACTTAAATAAATAGGCGCTGCAAGATGCGATCGGGGCAGAGTTGAACTCGGCGACACAAGCGAAGCTTCGGAGCGGAATTAAGTGAATTAGTGTGTTTAATTATTAGTGTTTTAAGTTTTAATTTGTGTAAAGTAAATTAAAGTGTTAATTTAGGTAATTTTATCGGCAATTTTCCCGTCCCGAACCTCAAGCTCGTAACAATTGGTGTCAGAAGTGGGATAAAATCACGCCGATTTTACCTAAGGAGGAAACGGAGGGTGTCCGTACCCGAAGTCAACGCCAGCAGGAGACGGACCAACGAAGATTTGGTGGTGCAACGCCGCAGACGTCGGAGGGCCAGCCACCGGCTGCAGGCCCGTCAGTTGCCCCTACATCTGCAGCACCTGACTTAGGTGCTCTGATGGTGATGCTGCAGGAGCAGGCTCGCCGACAGGAGGAACAGGCCCGTTGGTTGAAAGAGCAGCAAGAGTAACAGGCTCGCCGACAGGAGGAACAGGCTTGCCAGCAGGCGGAACAGGCTCGCCAGCAGGCGGAACAGGCTCGCCAGCAGGCGGAACAGGCACGCCGATTGGAAGAGCAGCTGCGGGGTGGACAGGAGGAACAGGCCCGTCGGTTGGAAGAGCAGATGCTTCTCATGAAGGACCTTCACGCTACCTTCGGGAAGGAGATAAAGGAGGTGAAGGATAGGGTTGCTCTGCATGACAACCGCCTGTCGGAAGCTGAAACCCAAATCGCGAAAGCTGAAAACCGAATCGAGAAAGCTGAAACCCGAATCGACCAAGTAAACTATCGGGTTGACAACGTAATGGCTGACATGAAGAAATCACTGGACGAACTCAAACTTGGAGATGGAGCTACAGCTCCCGAAGTAGCTACAACACCTTCGCTACGTGGGTTCAAGGTGCCACCGTTCGACGGTACCTCTTCCTGGTCGGCCTACAAAATCCAGTTCGAGGCTGTTATGAAGGCGAACGGCTGGAATAAAAGTCAGGCCATGACTGCTCTCACACTAGGCCTGCGCGACCAGGCCTTAACAGTTCTGGAAGCTCTCGGTGAGGAAGTGACTTATGAGCAACTCCTTGAGGCATTGAAGGCGAGATATGTCGACGCTCACCTGGAACATGTCTTTCGTGTGCAGCTTAAAGATCGCGTGCAGCGCATCAACGAAAACCTGCAGCAGTGGGCTCTAGAGGTGGAGAAGCTGGTGCGAAAAGCATACCGGTCTGTACCCGCGCTCATTAAAGGGAACCTGGTGCAGACATTCATCGACGGCATCCGTGACCTGGAAGTCAGAGCTGCTGTGAGGCTCGGGCACCACGAGACGCTTAAGGACTCCTTGGCCCATGCACTGGAGGTAGAAGCCGTGCGGCAGGATCATCGTTCCCATCGCGTCAGGGAGGTTGCAGCAGCTACAATTCGCGACCGCAACAGAGGATGCAGCCCTAGGTGCTATGGCTGTGGGGAAAAGGGCCACCTTCGATCCAGCTGCCCTAAGCGAACTGTAGAAAGGAGAGTTGATCGACCTCGAGAGGGTAGTGCAGCTAACGGCACTGCCTGGCGGCGACAGGATCATCGTTCACCTCCCGCTAGGGAGGTTCCAGTAGTTACGGTTCGCGACCAAAATAAAAGATACAGCCCTAGGTGCTGTGGCTGTGGGGAAAGGGGCCATCTTCGGTCCAGCTGCCCTAAGCACACCCTAGGAAGGGAAGGTGAACGGTCTCAGAAAAGAAGTGCGGCTAACAGCACCGCCCAGCAGCAGCAGGAATACGACTTTTCTATCAGACACTGCAGCGGGAAATCTCACGGCAACGCAGATGCATTGTCAAGAAGACCTTGTCCTGAAGATTGCAACCATTGTAGTAGGCAAGAGAGTAAGGAAGTGGTATCCGTGAGGATGCTCAGGACAGACCACCTCAGCAACGGGTGGAAGGACAGTCTACGTCATGCACAGCAGGAAGATCCAGACATCAAGCCGATTCTGGGATGGATGAAGGCCCGTGCTACCAAGCCTAAGTGGAGGGACGTCTCAGCGATGAGTTCAACCACGAAAAGCTATTGGGCCCAATGGGACAGCTTGCTGCTTCAGGATGGAGTCCTGTGCCGCAAATGGGACAATGGTCGAAAAGACAGTTGTCGTTTTCAAATGGTTGTCCCTAAAGCTAAAGTGCCGAATGTTCTACAGCTGTGCCGTAATGGTCGTTCAAGAGTCCATCTGGGAGTTAAACGAACTCTACTGAAGGTCCGAGAACAGTTTTACTTGGTCCATTATCATGACGATGTCGAGGATTGGTGTCGTACATGTACAAGTTGTGCGGCCGTGCGGGGACCTCAGACACGTAGTAGAGGAGCACCGAAATTGTACAATGTTGGTGCACCACGGGATAGGACAGCCCTTGACATTGCGGAGCCGTTACAGAAAGGCGCAAGAGGGACTCCTAAGATCGTCCATGTGGATCGCTTGGCGCGTTATTATGGGGCTACGAGCTTGAGGTTCGTGACAATAAAAATTGCCGATAGAATTACCTAAATTAACACTTTAATTTACTTTACACAAATTAAAGTTAAAAACACTAATAATTAAACACACTAATTCACTTAATTCCGCTCCGAAGCTTCGCTTGTGTCGCCGAGTTCAACTCTGCCTCGATCGCAATTGCAGCGCCTATTTATTTAAATTAGCAAAGAAGCATCCCGAATATTCAAGTAAATGCGCGCAAAGGGACGAGTGTGCGAGTATAGATTTTCTAGAAACTTAGTTCTTCGGATGGTGCTGTCGGTTGAGAGATTTGTGATGTCATTTTCTGCAAAGCTCCCCTCGCTCTCGTTCCTGACACTAGATGGCACTAGTTGACTTATTTACACGACACTACCCCCTCCTAAGACACGCTCGTCCCGAGCATTATCGGTCCCATAATAACGCGCCAAGTGATCCACATGGACGATCTTAGGAGTCCCTCTTGCGCCTTTCTGTATCCGGTAGGTCACATCGTTGATCCTGGTTACAATCCGGTACGGGCCGTCCCATTTAGCTTGAAGCTTAGATTTCCCTTTGCTGCGGACTGGATTGTGCAACCACACTAATGAACCTTCGTTGAACCCTTTATTGTTCATTTTGCGGTCGTACCGGGTTTTCATTTTCTCAGATATTTGCTGGCCCGATTTTCTGACGTGCTCATAAATGTCATTCATTTTGTTCCGCAAGTCATTTGCATAATCGATTATACTGCGTGGGGCATCAGGTGATATCCCGGTGATCAGGTCTGCAGGCAGCCGTAATTCTCTTCCAAAGTTTGCGAAAGCTGGTGTCACTGCTGTACTTTCGTGAACAGAACTTCGATATGACAACAAAAACGGTTGTATGTGCTTGTCCCAATCTCGTTGCCGATTGTCTACAACTTTTGCTAGGTACCTCTCCAATGTCTGATTAAATCGTTCCACCATTCCATCAGATTGCGGGTGATAAGAAGTCGTTCTTGTTTTATGAGTACCCATAACTCGGCAAGTTTCCTGGAATATTTGAGACTCAAAATTCCTTCCTTGATCGCTGTGAATCTCTAAGGGTACTCCAAAACAACAGAAGATTTCATGAACTAGTTTATCTGCAACTGTTGAAGCTTTTTGATTTGGAATGGCGAAGACTTCTGGCCACTTAGTGAAGTAATCCATCACAACCATGAAATACTTGTTACCGCTTTCACTCTCCGGAAACGGCCCCGCCACGTCCATGGCTATTCTCTCCCATGGTGCACCAACATTGTACAACTTCAATGCACCTCTACTACGAGTCTGAGGTCCCTTTACAGCCGCACAACTTGTACATTTGCGACACCAGTCCTCGACATCGTTTCGATAGTGGACGAAGTAAAAACGTTCTCGGATCTTCAGTAGAGTTCGTTTAACTCCCAGATGGCCTCCTGACTTTAGCTTTAGGGACAACCATTTGCAAATGACAGCTGTCTCACCGAACATTTTCCCATTTACGACACAGAACTCCATCCTGAAGCAGCAAGCTGTCCCATTGGGCCCAATAGCTTTTAGTGGTCGAACTCATCGCTGAGACGTCGCTCCACTTGCGCTTGGGAGCACTGGCCTTCATCCATTCCAGAATCGGCTTGATGTCCGGATCTTCCTGCTGTGCACGTTGTAAGCTGTCCTTCCACTCGTTGCTGAGGTGGTCTGTCCTGAGCATCCTCACGTATACCATTTCCTTACTCTTTTGCCTAGTACAATGTTTGCAATCTTCAGGACAAGGTCTTCTTGACAATGCATCTGCGTTGCCATGAGCTTTCCCGCTGCGATGTTCGATCTCAAAGTCGTATTCCTGCAGTAGTTCAATCCACCTCGCAACTTGTCCTTCTGGATTTTTAAACTGCAATAGCCATTTTAGTGCAGCATGGTCAGTTCTTAAGTGAAATTTTCGTCCCAGAAGATATTTGCTAAAATGCTGCAACGACTTAATCACAGCGAGCAATTCGCGTCTTGTGACACAATAGTTCCTTTCCGGTTTTGACAACGACTTGCTGAAGTACGCTATCACGACCTCTTGGTCACCATTCCGTTGAGACAACACACCGCCAAGTCCTATATCACTTGCGTCTGTGTCAACTATAAATTCTTTGCTTGCATCAGGGTATCCCAAAATAGGTGTTTTGCACAGACACCGTCTGAGCCACCTTGAGCTCCTGGAATGCGATATTGCAACTTTCATCCCAGCAGAAATGTCGCTTCTCCTCGGTTAGCTTGTCCAGAGGTTTGGCTATATCTGCAAAATTCTTCACAAATCGCCGATAATAGGAGCACAAACCCAAAAATGCTCTAACCTGCGTCTTGTCTTTTGGAACCGGCCAACCCTTGACAGCGGCGATTTTCTCCGGATCCGTACGGATACCTTCTTCCGACACTACATACCCTAAAAAGTTAACTTGTCGTTTGAATAGTGAACATTTCTTCGGACTCAACTTGAGGTTGGCACTCTGAATCTTCATGAGCACGCGTTCCAGATTCTGAAGGTGTTCCTCAAACGTACGGCCCACGATGATGATGTCATCCAAGTAGACCAGACAGGCATCGCCAATTAGCCCAGTAAGTACAAGCTCCATCAGCCTTTCAAACGTTGCTGGAGCATTGCAGAACCCAAACGGCATTACTTTAAATTGCCACAGACCCTTTCCCGTCGAGAACGCAGTTTTCTCCTTGTCCTTAGGGTCAATTTCAACTTGCCAGTAGCCACTTTTTAGATCCAGCGTGCTAAACCACTTTACTCCTGTAAGCATGTCCAGCGTGTCATCAATTCTTGGCAAGGGATAGCTGTCCTTCTTCGTAACGTCGTTCAGACGGCGGTAGTCAACACAAAACCGCATGCTGCCATCCTTCTTCTTCACCAGCACCACTGGTGAACACCATGGACTAGAGGAAGGTTCAATAACACCATCCTTCACCATTCCTTCAATCATGGTTTCCACTTCCTTTTCACGTGCTACCGGCAATCTTCTTGGCCGCTGACGGATAGGCAATTCTTCTCCTGTGTTTATTTTGTGTTGAACTAAGCCAGTCTTTCCTATGTCAGCATCGTTTGATGAGAATACATCGGCGTACTTGAGTAACAACTTCTTCGCGTTGACCAATTCGTTCGGGGAGAGAACACTGCGACAGTCTTCCAAAAGTGTGGTCACTCTCGTTTCTGCATCCTTGCTGCGGGTCCCAGTCGATAGATATTGGCACCGACCTAACCAATCCACTTCCTCACAAGTACCAATCAGTGTGCCTTTTTCTATAATCTGTTCCCGGTCGCAAAAGTTCAGCACACGTACTCCTGAGATGTCAGTGGTCCTGACCAAGGTTCGAGCTACGTTCTACGGAAGGTCATTGTTTACCCTTTCCACAAGTACACAACGGTGAGCTTGCCTAGCGTTTCGAGGAAGACTAACCGGAACAATTGTTTCCGATCTAGGCGGAAGAACAATCTTCCTAATGCTGTACACGTTCCCTGGTAACGCACCTTCCATAAAAAGTTCCTCCTGTCCACATTTCAAAACACCTTGCTTAACGTCGATCTCACAACAATTATTCCTCATAAAGTCTAGGCCTAGAATGCAGTCGTCCATTATATCAGCCACGATGACATTATGCAGGTAGATCACGTTGCCTAGCTTCAACTCCATCTCCTTCTCTCCACGGACTGGTATACGCTGACCGGTGGCTGTTACCAAATAAATGCGTTCTAGGTTGTATGCGGAGTCCCCAAGGAACTGACTTACAAGTTGGGAACTAACAACCGTACGGGAGGCTCCAGTGTCTATGGTCAGTTTACACGGCATTCCGTTGACCTCGCCCTTGATGATTAAACTGTTCCCATCATGGGTTTGTGAGATCGAGATCCTTGGGGCTCTTTTAACATCAGCCAGCACCCACCCCGCAGTTCTGGCTTTTACTCGTTTCCCTGCTGCTGCTGGGTGGTGCTGTTGGCCGCACTACCCTTCTGAGATCGTTCACCGTCCCTTTCTAGGGTTCGCTTAGGGCAGCGGGATCGAAGATGGCCCTTTTCCCCACAGCCATAGCACCTAGGGCTGTATCCTCTGTTGCGGTCGCGAACTGTAGCTGCTGCAACCTCCCTGACGCGATGGGAATGATGATCCTGCCGCACGGCTTCTACCTCCAGTGCATGGGCCAAGGCGTCCTTAAGCGTCTCGTGGTGCCCGAGCCTCAAAGCAGCTCTGACTTCCAGGTCACGGATGCCGTCGATGAATGTCTGCACCAGGTTCCATTCAATGAGCGCAGGTACAGACCGGTATGCTTTTCGCACCAGCTTCTCCACCTCTAGAGCCCACTGCTGCAGGTTTTCGTTGATGCGCTGCACGCGATCTTTAAGCTGCGCACGAAAGACGTGTTCCAGGTGAGCGTCGCCATATCTCGCCTCCAATGCCTCAAGGAGTTGCTCATAAGTCACTTCCTCACCGAGAGCTTCCAGAACTGTTAAGGCCTGGTCGCGCAGGCCTAGTGTGAGAGCAGTCATGGCCTGGCTTTTATTCCAGCCGTTCGCCTTCATAACAGCCTCGAACTGGATCTTGTAGGCTGACCAGGAAGAGGTACCGTCGAACGGCGGCACTTTGAATCCACGTAGCGAAGGTGTTGTAACTACTACGGGAGCTGTTGTTCCATCCCCAAGTTTGAGTTCGTCCAGCGTTTTCTTCACGTCAGCCATTACGTTGTCAACCCGATTGTTTACTTGGTCGATTCGGGTTTCGGCCTCCGACAGGCGGTTGTCATGTTGAGCAACCTTATCCTTCACCTCCCGTATCTCTTTTCCGAAAATAGCGTGAAGGTCCTTCATGAGGAGCATCTGCTCTTCCTTATCGCGTTGGAGTTGCTCTTCTAAACGACGGGCCTGTTCCTCCTGTCCGCCCCGCAGCTGCTCTTCCAATCGGCGTGCCTGTTCCGCCTGCTGGCGAGCCTGTTCCTCCTGCTGGCGAGCCTGTTCCTCCTGCTGGCGAGCCTGTTCCTCCTGTCGACGAGCCTGTTCCTCCTGCTGCTCTTTCAACCAACGGGCCTGTTCCTCCTGTCGGCGGGCCCGTTCCTGCAACATCACCATCAGAGCACCTAAGTCGGGTGCTGCAGATGTAGGAGCTACTGACGGGCCTGCAGCCGGTGGCTGGCCCTCCGACGTCTGTGGCGTTGCACCACCAAATCTTCGTTGGTCCGTCTCCTGCTGGCGTTGACTTCGTGTACGGACACCCTCCGTTTCCTCCTTAGGTAAAATCGGCATTATTTTATCCCACTTCTGACACCAATTGTTACGAGCTTGAGGTTCGTGACAATAAAAATTGCCGATAGAATTACCTAAATTAACACTTTAATTTACTTTACACAAATTAAAGTTAAAAACACTAATAATTAAACACACTAATTCACTTAATTCCGCTCCGAAGCTTCGCTTGTGTCGCCGAGTTCAACTCTGCCTCGATCGCATCTTGCAGCGCCTATTTATTTAAATTAGCAAAGAAGCATCCCGAATATTCAAGTAAATGCGCGCAAAGGGACGAATGTGCGAGTATAGATTTTCTAGAAACTTAGTTCTTCGGATGGCGCTATCGGTTGAGAGATTTGTGATGTCATTTTCTGCAAGGCTCCCCTCGCTCTCGTTCCTGACACTAGATGGCGCTAGTTGACTTATTCACACGACAATATCATTCTGTGAGGATCTCTCAATCTATAATTATTCACTTTATTAAATAATTCTATATTTTTGTGTACATAGACCACAACTTCACAAACGTAAAGTGAAGGTAGTAGCAATAATCCTAGACTTTTATACAGTAGTTTATAGGACACGTCAGGCAAAACTCCACATATGGCCCTGATGTATTTTTTGGTCGATAAATGCTCTGTTTTTGTCCGTACTGTTGCCCCATAGTAGAACCCCGTAGTGCAATATCGATTCTATGTAGGCGCGATAGGACATAATAGCGGTCTTTTTGTCGGTTACATTTCTAATGAGTTTAAGAGCATATACGAACTGGTTAATTCTGTTACACAAATGGTCTATATGTGTTTTTTAGTTCAAGTCCTCGTCAATAGTTATACCTAAGAATTTCAATTGTTTTACCTTATTTATCTTTGTCACATTTACATTAAAATTGTATTGTTTATGTTTTGATTTATTGAATTGTATATTATATGATTTGTCAAGATTAATATTTCAATTATTTGCTTTAAGCCATTCGATTATTATGTCAACAGTATTATTAATCTCACATTTATGATTTTGTAAAGAGTCGTTGTTTTTAGATTTATTAGATGTAACAATTATAGCTATATCATCAGCATATAAAGTACATTGGTGTTTTGTTACTTGTGTTAATATCATTAATGTAAAGTATAAATAGAATGGGTCCTAATACACTTCCTTGTGGGACGCCAGAGCTGCATTCTCTATATTCAGACGAAACTGAACGCATTTCACTATTAATTATTTTATTGATTACAACTTTTTGTTGACGCCCACTTAGATAAGACGTTATCCATAATAATGGGGGTCCTCTGATTCCGATAGATTCCAGTTTGCTCAGAATAGTTCTGTCCGCAACGAAATCGAATGCCTTTGATAAGTCAATAAAGAGTACAGTAGTTAGATGATTTATATTTAGGTTGGACAATATTTTATTTATTAGGTTAAAGATTGCTAAAGTCGTAAATTTTTCTCTCTGGAAGCCAAATTGTTCCTTACTTATAATACTCGTATTATATTTAGAGCAGAAACTTATGTCTTTTTAACATACACTTTTCAAATAATTTTGATAGAATTGGTATTAATGTTATAGGGCCATAGTTTGCTGAATTTTTTATCCCCCTTTTTTGTACAGTGGTTTGACTAATGATAGCTCTTACTTTATCTGGAAATATACCTTCAGAAAAGGACAAGTTTATGAGATGTGTAAGGATACCGACTACTTCGATGACACACGTTTTAAATATATTAGTGGATATACCGTCATATCCCTCCGCTTTAGTGTTATTTAGACTCATTATTTCCTTTTAACTTCTTTCTCGTAAGTACATTGAGTTAATTGGTATTGTGTTCTTATGCTTAATTTTTGCGGTGTTAATTGAAATAGTGTCAGTCATGGTTATATAGTAATCGTTAAAGGCAGAAGCTATATCGACAGGATTTGTTACTGTTTCATTTTTTAAATTTAATTCAGTAATATCGTCATCTCTTTTTATATTTGTTATTTCATTTTTTATCACTGACTTTTTTGACTGCTTTACATTTGTTTTTACTTCTATTTATAAATTTAATATTTGTTGTTCTTTGTGAGTTAGTAATGCATCTTTTTAATAATTTAGAGTAGGCCATGTACATTTCTTTATTTATTGATGTCTTAATTTTATAATATTTAAAGCGTAGATATCTTTTTGTTTTGCAACTAATTTTTAGACCACGGCTTATTCATTTTTGTTTTATAAAATTAATATTGCTTACTTTAACTTTTATTATTGGAAAACATAAATTATAAAATAAATATAACATATCATGGAAATATGTAAATGCCATGTTCGCGTCAAGCTCCTCATAGAATTCCAAGGCAATATTCCCGTTTAAAAACAAATTGTGGTTTGGATGTAATTTTTGGTCCCTTTATGGGAAAAGTTATTAGCTGAGTAATTGTAGCGTCTTTAATATTGCTCAAAATATGATCAATGCAATGGTTTACGAGTTGGACTATTGATGTGTATTTTTAAATAGTAGTTCTTGCATGCATCTGATAAATTACTGCTAATTTTCCCTGGTCTTAACGTATTGATATTAAAGTCACCTGCAATTACTATCTTTATGTCTTTTCTATACCGCCTATTAGCTTCATATAAAACCATGTCCAATTTTTTTAAAAACAAATTCGGGTCAGAGTTGGGGATTCTATAAATACAAATTATAAGTAACTTAAGTGACAGGATGTTAATACCACAAGCTCCAAATGTTCTTTGTATTGTATGATTATGTAAGAAATTTAATTCTTCGTAAATTAATCCTTGTTTGATCAAAGTTCCGCCTGTTGATGCTAATTTATATGGGGCAACATTTACGTATTTATTGTGCTTGGACGTCAGGAATCCTTGTTGAAGTCGACTTAACATGACCTATAACTTTTCATTCTATATTCAACCTTGGCATTTTGCAGTACCTTCAAAATGTTATAATCTCTTCATCCGTTTATGGAGAACTAAACAATGTTAAACAAAACATAAAATTTTTGTGATGTAGACAAACATGTTATAACATATATACAAGGAAAACTAAATGGCGACAATTATAATCTACTAAAAATAAAAAAAAACTATTTGCTTTTTTTTACAAAAATGTTGCTGTATTTCGTAGCAAATAAAACTTAAAGTAGTCTAATGTAAACGCCTTTACAGAACACATCTCTCGTTGCTGAGATGGTATGATAAAATAAAATTTTACTCACCCACGGTTAACTAAGAGCACAAGGCCGGCCCGAGGTAGACTCTAAGTGGAACTGTCGAGCCCATTTTGGATGTGATTTGGTAGACTACGGCGAAAGGGGTGTCCTCTCCTCGTACAGGCGCAGCCGAGATGAAGTAATAGTGCGAAAGCGTTCCCGTGGCTCTGCCTAATGCCTATATACGGCCAAGATGTAACACCATGATATTTTAATCTGTGTGAGTCCGTAAAAAACCGTCCTTGATCCCTTGAGGCGAGTGCGTAGGCATGTCCCGATAAAAAACAAAATACGATATGTAATTTATACGTGTAACTTTTATTAGTGTTTATTTATTCCCTATTTCAATCATCATAAGCTAAGTATATAAAGGGAGTTGATGCCTTACGTCACTCTCTACTAATGTTGTTTAACCGACGTCTTACTAAGGTATGTTTTATGTATCCGACATAGCATAAATTGGTCGATTTGACCGAGGAAGCAGCACGCTCGCAGAGAACACCAGTGTAAAATAGCAGTGTTAAGCAGCTGTGTTTGTCATGGTACGAATAGAAAAACCAGAGACACTTTTTTACTAGTAACGAGGTATTCCATATTTATCCTACCGGGTAACATTTCGATTCATAATAGAAGGTAAGTATGTCGGCGTATATTACCATACCATCCATTTAACATCCGATGGAATATGTGGTAGTTTGTTATCCTTATTATATAAAAGAAGTTAATATTTTTTACATATTATTTTTATCGCAAAGAACTTGGTAATTATACTTACAATAATGTCCTCCAGACCGAATTTCGGTCACGGCGGCCAGCCTCAATGGAGACATCGGCGCAGGGCATAATTATAGTGCCCAAGAGTACCTATGCGTAATGCGAGTGCACCTGTGCACTCTCTATTCCTTAACTCTCATAGTCCGATGGGACGGTAAACTGATTGTAGATAGTACAGGTGCTGGACCAACGGCTTTATTTGCTTTCCGAGGCACGGGTGAGATACCTCAAACTTCTTGACTCTTGGCAACTAATGAAGATTTCTTGAAGAAAAAACTCAATAACAGATTTTTTTCCGGACCGGGATTCGAATCTGAGACCTCATGATCAGCAGTCGCGTTTACTACCACTATACCAACGAGATAAATTATACAAAACGTCTCAATAAAGCATTTGAACTTAGATAATATGCTTATTACTATATAATTTATTATTTATAAGGCACTGGCTTTACCTTGTAATAAACTTTATTACATGCAATTGAATGATTCTTTTATAAGCAAGGACTTGGTTTATTTTATATTTACACTAAAGATCTGCCCGGCTTCGTACAGTGATTTCTGAATTTCGAGGCAGCCAATAATAGTCCTTTTAGAAATGTTAATGCTCACTGTACGGTTTACGTTCGGCCAATTAAGGCACTGCCGCGACGTGGCGTTCTAGATACGTATTTATCGCCACAGATTAACACATCTGCAATCCAATTTATAAGGGATGCCGATGATGACTTACAGCCTATACATGTCCCATTGCTTATCACTTAAATCTATTTAGCCGTGATAGCTTAGAAGATATGCGCTCCCATATTATTATCTCAATTATTATAATACTAATACCTAATATTTTTGTTCTGTTACTCATAATATTACATATATTTTTATAGACAACATTGTAGTTATATAAAATTTATAAGTAGTATTAGGATATTGTTGTTTCATTTAAGAGTCATCGAATTCTGGATTTGATAGCGTTCAAATCTGGGTCCTTGCAATCTTATATGGTCTTCGACCGAGAAATATTTGGTTAGCCTGTTAATAGCGCGATGTAACATAAACATACAACTGATGAATAGCATTTGAAACACCTTAAAAATGATTTTGTTCACTTTGTGCAAAACAATTAGTGTTTATTCTGTTTTG
This sequence comes from Parnassius smintheus behrii, assembly GCA_036936625.1. Lineage (NCBI taxonomy): Eukaryota > Metazoa > Arthropoda > Insecta > Lepidoptera > Papilionidae > Parnassius > Parnassius smintheus. Next base: position 27,024,664 of record JAUPFT010000024.1, read on the forward strand.
TTTAACGCTCGCTATAATATTATATATTTATATTATTATTTTATATATATTTATTCATAAAGTAAAGTAAAAGTAAATTATATAACTACATATTTGCTTTAATCTTAACGATCACGGTAAAAAAATATGTTAAATTGCGGCGCAATACATCCATTCCAAATTTGAATTAAGGAAAAATCATTCCCAACCACGATTTTCGTTGAATTCAACAATTGATAAAAGGTTAGCATACACATTATTTTCTATTTGTTACATTTTGCGGGAGCTACAGTTTTGATATTCAATTCATATTATAATTTAATTATTTTTCTTAATTTGTGCGCTCATTACCACTTCTTTGCTGAAGTAAATTATATAACTATTTCCTTTATTCATAAGTGAATAACCTTGACGCATTATTACACTCTTTGATTATCATCATCATCATCATTCGTCATCATCATTACAGCCCGTCACAAGTCCACTGCTGAACATAGGCCTCGCCCAAGTAACGCCACAAAGCACGGTCCTGAGCCACCTGCATCCACCGAGTTACTGCATGTCTTACCAGGTCGTCACTCCATCTAGTGGGGGGTCGCCCTACACTACGCCTACCGGTACGAGGCTGCCACTCGAGAACCTTTCTTCCCCATCGGTTATCGGTTCTTCGAGCTATATGGCCGGCCTATTGCCACTTCAGCTTACTAATCCGTTGGGCCATGTCGGTCACTCTGGTTTTACTGCGGATATCCTCATTTCTGAGTCTATCACGCAGAGAAACTCCGAGCATAGCCCTCTCCATAGCTCGTTGAGCGACCTTGAGCGTCCTCTTTGATTATATAGACAAGTATATAATCAAAGATTACACTCTCCGAAAATAAATTTCTTCGTATCCAAGTTTACGAAGAAATTTATTTTATATACATATAGTACATCAATTAATATACTTGAATGCCATTGTCCATTGCCATACCTTTCTATCATGATTCTTTCAATACCACATATGTACTTCAACCAATTGTTCTTTACCCACGGTTAATGATTTGCGATCGCATTCTTCTAATTCTATGAAAATGTCTTTTCTATGGGTTATAAGAGCTGAAGCACCACTATCCAAAATCCAAATGCTATCATCAGAATATATATTTTTGTCTTCAATATCAAATGCCATCATATTATTGGTTTTTTTTGTATTTCTCTTTAGGGCACGACATTCATTTGCAAAATGTCCTCTCTTTCCACAGTTGTAGCACTCGAGCGAAGTTTAGCGTAGTTATTTTGTTTTGGGCCATCACCTTTGCGTTCATTTTATTTAGGTTGGCCTTTACTTTTATAATAAGTCAATAACAAGGCTGTTTCTTGCTCTTCCTCATAAGTTAAACTTGCTACCTCATCGAGTAAATGACCAGTTAGATTAATAATATTTTACTTTAATGGATCTAACGACAACCACGTTTGGTGAAATGGAAGAACTATACTTGGGGGGGGGGGGAGGAGAGTACCAAGTATTTTGTCATGATGACTGTATCACTCACAATTTCACCACTTTTTTTTAATTGTTTGGCTGAGTTTTCAATTTTCGAAATAAGTTGAGCAATTGTATCACTAGGTGACATTTTGTACTGATAAACCCTTTCTTGTATTATAATTTTATTCAATTCACGTTTTGTTCGTAAATTGATTCGAGTTTCAACATTACTTCACTGGCGGTTTCACAATTTTCAATAAAGGTTATTTGCTTCAAGTCCAATGTTGGATGTTATGATTTACATTACCAATCCATCGTTTCTTAACCATGTAAAACTGTCTTCTTCGGGTTTTTGGCAGATCAATATTGATACCTTTGACTTCTAGAACACATTCGATTTGGAATTTCCACTGCCGGAAATTAATCCGCGGAATTTTTCAACACTCATCGACCGCATATATAATGTAACATTATGTTGGAGGTGACGACTTATGACCAAACAATATTCGTTACAGAGATTTTTTTTTTTCGAAATGTTTTGGTTTCTTTAACTGAAAATGAGATTTTCTAGTTGCACAAACACGTTTTTTTTAATCATTATTGCCACAGATACAGAATAATACACATAGATTACTGTGTATAGACTGGTCTACAAAGGTGACATTTGATTATCAGGACCTCTCAGGTCCTAAACCTATACATTGGATAAAATAATTGACACTTTTTACTACACTACACTACACTTTTTACTGTGGTAGCTTAGATGGTTAGCGCTCGCCGTAAATTTCACAGTACGCGAGCAAACCGGTTTCGATCCCCGACGGCACCAATGAAATTGTTAATTGCAATTTTAAGTGCTGTTTTATCACGTGCTTGGCGGTGAAGGAAAACATTGTGAGGAAACCTGCATGTCTGAGAAATAAGAAATAAAATCGAAGACATGTGAAGTTCGCCAACACGCATTGGGGCAGCGCGGCGGACACTTCCTTGCCCTAAAACCCTCTCAAAAATGAGGGGAGGCCTGTGCCCAGCAATGGGACGTATATAGGCTGTTTACAACAACAACTCTTTATTCAGGTAACAGAGAAGAAGTATTACTGTAGTGGAATGGTTATGAAGATAAATTTAACAGTTGGATTTTAGCTTCAGTTTAAAATAAATATGAATAAAGAAAGTTTTTATTTAACTTTGCTCAGCAATAGTTCAATGGAATACTTTAGTACGAACGTCGTAAGAAGTACTAACACGTAGATTAATGTCACCCATAATATATAAGTGCTGCTATCTTATCAATTAATAAACTAATAAATCTATATAGCCTTATTTTATTACTCATTTATAAATACACCAATCAAACATTATATAATCAATACATATAGTAAAGTTTACGTAAATTGTCAATAATTTTATTACAAGGTGTATGCAGCGCATTATAAATTATAAATTATATTGCAATAAAATTATTATAGAAGTTCAAATGCTTTATTGAGACGTTTATGGGTTGACTGGTAGAGAATGTCTCAAGGCCAATTCAGCCCTTTGTATTCTTTTGCTTTAAGGAATGCAATAAAATAAATAAAACTTTAATATAACATTTATATATCTCTTTAACTTCCCAATCAATTATTGTCAAAAAATCAGGAAGTTATTGTTTTCACTTTGATTTTAGAAAGTCGAGTTTTCATTTAATCTCGACGTTACAATTGTTACGAGCTTGAGGTTCGTGACACCAAAAATGTCCGAAAGAATTACCAAAATTAACTCTTTAATTCACTACACTAGTTAAAACTTAGAAGACACTAATAATTAATCACACTGATTCACTTTATTTCGCTCCGAAGCTTCGCTTGTCTCGCCAAATTCAATACTTCCCCGCTCGCATCCTGCAGCGCCTTTAAATACACATTATCACCGAAACATCCAGAATATTCAAGTAAATACGCACGCCAATCTACTAGGCGCCGAAAGCTCGAGTGTCGGGCTTCTAGAAGCTTAGTTCTTCGTTTCGATACTAGATGGCGCTGTCGGTTGAAAGATTAGTGATGTCATTTTCTGAAAAGCTCCCCTCGCTCTCGTCCCCGACACTAGATAGCGCTAGTGCGAGGTACATGACGTCAACTTAGGCGCGCAACACTAAAAAGCTATTGTAGCTATTTTGGCAATGACGCCCTTATGTATTTATGTATGTATGTGTGTGAGTGTATGTTTGCATGTATGTAAACATCTCATAACTTTGTAACGGAGTATCCGATCAAAAAGCTGTTTACGGCGTCTAAAAGGGTCTAGCTGAATTTAGATTCAAAGCGAACTTAACCGAATCGGACGGCATAATCTAAAAAACTTCAATAAATACTAGTTTTTCAAAATTTCTAAAAATGTTGTTTTTTATTACATCGACACCCTTATATGATCTAATCAAGCTCTTCTACTCAAAAACGATGTCGATTGCTGCAAACTGTATCGAAATAGGTTGATTCGTTCGAAAGATATCGTTGTCGAAAGAAATCTAGAAAAAGTGTTTGTTTTTTTTTTCAAAATAAGTCGAAAAATTTTTATGAATCGAATATAGATCAAAATGCTCAAAAACGGCGTAACAGGTGAAATTTGAAGCGCATTACATTTTAAATTAACTGGAGTTGCAGGGATGATCTTTAGGTACAACCGTTTTTTTTTTTTCAATAATTTGATTTGAATGTTGAACAATGGCTGCGTTTGGCAAAAAAAAGCGCTAGCAAGCGCTTGTAAGCAAAATGGCGAAACTAAAAAGTTTTCGGCCAGGACACGTTTGCCAACTTCAGTAGCGCTGACACAATCCGCCACTTTGCTTATTTAATTTGTTTGTTTTGAAGTATAGTTTATAAGTTGTTTTGTGCAATATTAGATTTAAGTAATATAATGACATGAATAAACATATATATTTTATTAAAATTCATGATTGGTAAGTTTTTAATATGAATACCTTACAAATATATCTTTAAATTAGGTTATGTTCCCCTGTTAAAACTAACTTCGTGTCCTAGAGGAAAATAGCTACTTACGATTTGACAGCGCTTACCGCTTACGATCGCCATTTTGCTTACAAGCGCTTGCTAGCACTTTTTTCTGCCAAACGCTGCCAATACTTTAGCACTTAACTTTTTCTACGTGGTTAAGCCATGCTGCAGCTCCATTAGTAATATAGTTGTAGCACTTATAACTCAGCTCGACCGGGGAAGGACCACGCTCTCACAGGATACGAGCGTGAAATAGTAGCTTAACGCTGCTGTGTTTTGTATGGTGAGTGTAGAGAACCAGAGACCTATTTTACTGGAAACGAGGCATTCCATCTCAATCCTCAGGGTGACTCATGAATGAATGAATGAATGAATGAATGAATGAATATACTTTATTGCACACCACAAACAAATTTACAGAGAACATAACAGAGAGCAGATTACATGTACAATTTGGCGGCCTTGTCGCTACATAGCGATCTCTTCCAGGCAACCAAAGGTGTAAAGGAAAAAACAGTGAGTACTAGGTTGGTGGTGCAATATAAATATACCTAATATAATATCAATAAATGCAATAAAATAACATATAAATAACTAATACATTAAAAAAATATGATACACATATACATACGTATATACATAAACATACATACATATACACACATACATATATATATATATATACACATATATACATACATATACATATACATACATATATCCTCAAATATATACCACTAACAATAACATAAACAAATAAATACAAAACTACATAATCACATAATTTTTCCTAACGATTTTCGAACGATTGAGACAAGTAATGCTCTTTAAGAAGACGCTTAAAGACTACAATAGTCTGAGCTTCGCGTATATACAAAGGTAGGGCATTCCAGAGCTTAATAGACTGTACAGTAAAAGATTTATTAAAGGAAGATGTATAGTGAGTTGGTACCCTTAAAATGAGTTTTCTTGAAGAGCGTAAAGGTTCCCCTGGAAGCCCAACAAAACTAAATTTCTCCTTAAGATAAGGAGGAGTAGAAGGGTGAAATAAGACACAGTACAGAATAGAAAGAATATGCATGTTCCGGCGAAATTGGATAGGTAACCACTTGAGACGTGAGCGAAATTGGGAAATGTGGTCAAATTTGCGCAATCCAAATATGAACCGAATACTAGTATTTTGAAGTCTCTCAAGCTTAGTTAGCTGGTCTTTAGTTATGTCTACATAGCTTGCGTCAGCATAGTCGAGAATCGGAAGGAGAAGAGACTGTGCGAGCATAATTTTTGTAGGAATGGGAAGAAATGATCGAAGGCGACGCAGTGAACTAAGAGCGACAAAGGTTTTCTTACTTACCTCATTCAGTTGGCGTTTCCAATTTAAGGAACTATCAAGGTAAACACCAAGATTTTTGACATTGTCAAAGTAAGGGATCACAACCCCATCGAATACAACAGGTGGTATGGAGAACCAGTCAATTCTTGAGATAAAGCTCTGACTACCAAAAATGATATACATTAAATAATACACTGCTGACGGCCACAGAGATGACTTTGAAACCAGTCAATTACTGATGGAGATATGTTAAGGGAATACAACTGACTCAACAGTATATAGAAATCAACAGTATTGAACGCATTACTGAAATCTAGCAAGGTCATGACTGTGAGTTGTTTATTATCCATACCCCACCGTATGTCATCAGTAACTTTAATTAAGGCAGTAGCCGTACTATGACCGGGACGGAAACCGGATTGTAAAGAATTCAACAAGTTGTGCTTATTAAGGAAAAGTGTCAGCTGTTGGCAAATAAGTTTTTCAAGGACTTTAGAAAGGAAAGGTAAAATCGAAATGGGACGGAAATCAGTGAGGTTGACGGGATTAGATTTCTTCGGAAGGGGTATAACATAATGTTACGAGCTTGAGGTTCGTGACAATAAAAATTGCCGATAAAATTACCTAAATTAACACTTTAATTTACTTTACACAAATTAAAGTTAAAACACTAATAATTAAACACACTAATTCACTTAATTCCGCTCCGAAGCTTCGCTTGTGTCGCTGAGTTCAACTCTGCCTCGATCGCATCTTGCGCCACCTATTTATTTAAATTAGCAAAATATCCGGAATGTTCAAGGAAACACGCGCAAGGTACCGAGAGTTCGAGTATAGATTTTCTAGTTCTTCGGGTGGCGCTGTCGGTCGAAAGATTTGTGATGTCATAAACTGCAACGCTCCCCTCACTCTCGTTCCTGACACTAGCTGGCGCAAGTTGTGTCGTCGACTGGAGCGCGTAACACTGCCCCCTCCTAAGACATGCTCGTCCCGAGCATTATCGGTCCCATAATAACGCGCCAAGCGATCCACATGGACGATCTTAGGAGTCCCTCTTGCGCCTTTCTGTAACGGCTCCGCAATTTCAACGGCTGTCCTATCCCGTGGTGCACCAACATTGTACAATTTCGGTGCTCCTCTACTACTTGTCTGAGGTCCCCGCACGGCTGCACAACTTGTACATGTATGACACCAATCCTCGACATCGTCACGATAATGGACCCAGTAAAACTGTTCTCGGACCTTCAGTAGAGTTCGTTTAACTCCCAGATGGACTCTTGAACGACCATTATGGCACAGCTGTAGAACATTCGGCACTTTAGCTTTAGGGACAACCATTTGCAAACGACAGCTGTCTCCTCGATCATTGTCCCATTTTCGGCACAGGACTCCATCCTGAATCAGCAAGCTGCCCCATTGGGCCCAATAGCTTTTCGTGGTTGAACTCATCGCTGAGACGTCCCTCCACTTAGGCTTGGTAGCACGGGCCTTCATCCATCCCAGAATCGGCTTGATGTCTGGATCTTCCTGCTGTGCATGTCGTAGGCTGTCCTTCCACCCGTTGCTGGGGTGGTCTGTCCTGAGCATCCTCACGGATACCACTTCCTTACTCTCTTGCCTACTACAATGGTTGCAATCTTCAGGACAAGGTCTTCTTGACGATGCATCTGCGTTGCCATGAGATTTCCCGCTGTAGCGTCGGATAGTAAAGTCGTATTCCTGCTGCTGCTGGGCGGTGCTGTTAGCCGCACTTCCTTTCTGAGACCGTTCACCTTCCCTTCCTAGGGTGTGCTTAGGGCAGCTGGACCGAAGATGTCCCCTTTCCCCACAGCCATAGCACCTAGGGCTGTATCCTTTATTGTGGTCGCGAACCGTAACTGCTGTAACCTCCCTAGCGTGAGGTGAACGATGATCCTGTCGCCACCAGGCAGTGCCGTTAGCTGCACTACCTTCTCGAGATCGACCAACTCTCCTTCCTACGGTTCGCTTAGGGCAGCTGGATCGAAGATGGCCCCTTTCCCCATGGCAATAGCACCTTGGGCTGTATCCTTTGTTGCGGTCGCGAACTTTAGCTGCTGCAACCTCCCTGACGCGATGGGAACGATGATCCTGCCGCACGGCTTCCACTTCCAGTGCATGGGCCAAGGCGTCCTTAAGCGTCTCGTGGTGCCCAAGCCTCACAGCAGCTCTGACTTCCAGGTCGCGGATGCCGTCGATGAATGTCTGCACCAGGTTCCCTTCAATGAGCGCAGGTACAGACCGGTATGCTTTTCGCACCAGCTTCTCCACTTCTAGAGCCCACTGCTGCAGGTTTTCGTTGATGCCCTGCACACGATCTTTAAGCTGCGCACGAAAGACGTGTTCCAGGTGAGCGTCGCCATATCTCGCCTCCAATGCCTCAAGGAGTTGCTCATAAGTCACTTCCTCACCGAGAACTTCCAGAACAGTTAAGGCCTGGTCACGCAGGCCTAGTGTGAGAGCAGTCATGGCCTGATTTTTATTCCAGCCGTTCGCCTTCATAACAGCCTCGAACTGGATTTTGTAGGCTGACCAGGAAGAAGTCCCGTCGAACGGTGGCACTTTGAACCCACGTAGCGAAGGTGTAGTAGCTACTACGGGAGCTGTAGTTCCATCACCTAGTTTGAGGTCGTCCAGCGTTTTCTTCACGTCAGCCATCACGTTGTCAACCCGATTGTTCACATGGTTGATTCGGGTTTCATGTTCTTCGATTCGGGTTTCAGCTTCCGACAGACGGTTGTCGTGTTGAGCAACCCTATCCTTCACCTGCCTTATCTCTTTCCCAAAGGTAGCGTGAAGGTCCTTCATGAGGAGCATCTGTTCTTCCGACCGACGAGCCTGTTCCGCCTGCTGACGGGCCTGTTCCGCCTGCTGACGGGCCTGTTCCTCCTGTCCGCTCTGCAGCTGCTCTTTCAACTGACGGACCTGTTCCGCCTGCTGGCGAGCCTGCTCCTCCTGTCGGCAAACCTGCTCCTCCTGTCGGCGGGCCTGCTCCTGCAGCATCACCATCAGGGCGCCTAAATCAGGTGCTGCAGATGCAGGAGATACGGACGGACCGGCATCCGTTGCCGGCCGCTGGCCCTCCGACGTCTGCGGCGTTGCACCACCAAATCTTCGTTGATCCGTCTCCTGCTGGCGTTGACTTCGGGTACGGACACCCTCCGTTCCCTCCTTAGGTAAAATCGGCATTATTTTATCCCACTTCTGACACCAATTGTTACGAGCTTGAGGTTCGTGACAATAAAAATTGCCGATAAAATTACCTAAATTAACACTTTAATTTACTTTACACAAATTAAAGTTAAAACACTAATAATTAAACACACTAATTCACTTAATTCCGCTGCGAAGCTTCGCTTGTGTCGCTGAGTTCAACTCTGCCTCGATCGCATCTTGCGCCACCTATTTATTAAAATTAGCAAAATATCCGGAATGTTCAAGTAAACACGCGCAAGGTACCGAGAGTTCGAGTATAGATTTTCTAGTTCTTCGGGTGGCGCTGTCGGTCGAAAGATTTGTGATGTCATAAACTGCAACGCTCCCCTCGCTCTCGTTCCTGACACTAGCTGGCGCTAGTTGTGTCGTCGACTGGAGCGCGTAACAATAAGCACTCTTCCAGGCTTGAGGGAATTTAGAGGAAGATGCACATGCGTTAAGCAAATGAGTGATAATGGGAGTGATAACATCAAGGAGAGGAACGATCATATTACGGCTAATGCTGTCGCTACCGACAGCATTTGAGGAGATGGATAATATGATTCTCTTAACATCACATGCAGTAAATTGACTAAAAACGAACGAAGAATAATTAGGAGTCAGACTTACAGAAAGAGAACGAAGTGTTTGCTGTTTATGTTCACTATCAAAAGAGTTAGAAGGATTAGAAAAATGTTGATTTAATAGTTCAACATCAACACTGGGAGGTGAAGTATTAAGAGAGTTTCTACCAACTCCAACTGTTTTAAGAAACTTCCACATCCTAGATGAGTCACCGTTCTCGACTGATGAATGAATATGGCGTCGTTGTGCATCTCTACACAATGTGTTGCAGCGATTCCGGATTTTAGTGTATTTTCTAAGGTTTTCCTCTGTTTTGTTCCTCTTAAGCTTTGACAATGCCGCATTCTTCTTGTCTTCATGTCTCATGGTGAGAACATGTATGCGTTTTGCTTCTTAATTGAGAATAGATGTATATGTCTATAAGCCACGGCAACCACTTACCATCAGGTGAACTGTGTGCTCGTTTGTCAACGTATCTTTTAAAAAAACTGACCTGAACGAAATTTGCATGTCCATAGTTTCCAAATATGGTTATAATTTATGAAAACGTAGCTATACGTGTTATGTGATGAATTCGTTATTATTTTTGGTAGCCCAGGAGTAAGTCATTTGCCGATAACCTAAACTAAACACGCCCGCTGTGAATCGTAAAATGTCAATCTCCTGTACTTCTTCCCCACATTGACCTCTTAAAAACAAGAAATAAGCGTGGTTAGCTACAGCTGTTAATTTACTTTGTGAAGAAAATTCTTGTACTCGATAGTTTTCGGCATTGTTCTCTTACCGCCTAGCATATGGTCCAAGACATACATCGTTTTTTTTATAAATTGCTGCAAATTTACTTATATGGAAATTCCAATGTTACTGTTTATATATTAGTCAAAAGTGTTGCTCAAACTGCAAGATAATTTAATTTTAATTTTTAATTTCACCTTCAAAAGGTCCGAGTATTTTTAAATTAAATTTTTTACATATATATGAGTTCAGAGTTCTCTAGAGTCTGAATTTACAGAAAATTGCATCCATTTTAGCGTGCTTGCGTGTGAGTAAGTAGTTGTTAGTGTGCACTTTAGTAAAATTTTCCGTTTTCCACATCTCGAAAACAAATGATGCTATCAACTCAAAACCAATTTTGGCTAAGCATTATTTTTATAGTTATTATAAACTTACAAAATAACACAAATAGCTAACGTAGGTGTTATTTTTGAAGAATCAAATTATTTCTTTACCGCTTTTCGTCAAATAAAACTCTTGACATTTAACATATTCAAATAAGTAAACTTAAGAATGGTAATCCACAATGAAATACCCATTCCGATGCTTATCTCTCTAAACGAGTTGTTATATTACTTAAAACGTCTCGTATCTAATTCTTTTCGAAGTCTTCAGTGCTTCGTAGTAAAAAAAAAACTGTGACAAACAAGCCTACAGTCTCTGCATTCAAAATACTAGATACGGCGAAACTGATGTCAATCATTGTGTGCTACCATACGTTTTAAGAATATAAATATACTTTACTGTTGAACATTTAATCATGACGAATAAATAGTGTTTGACTAAAAGAATATTAAATAAACACTTCATAATTCAACTATTTTAAATAATATTTACCGACCAGCTATCGTAATATCTAGTTGAAATTTATGTAGTAACTCGCGGATACCTACCTACCTACTTATCGGAGCCATGGTAGCTCAGATGGTTAGCGCTCGCTGTAAAGTCACATGAACCCGGGTTCGATCCCCGCTGCCACCAATAAAATTGTTAATTGCAATTTTAAGTGCTGATTTAGCACGTGCTCAGTGGTGAAGAAAAACATGGTGAGGAAACCTTCATGTCTGAGAAATAAAAAACATTTTTGAAGACATATGAAGTTCCAACACGCATTGGGGCAACGCAGCGGACACTTCCTTGCCCCAAAACCCTCCCAGTAATGAGGAGGTCTGTGGCCAGCTGTGGGACGTATTTAGACTGTAACTTTTAGCGGATGCCTGGCGTGTGCTCCTACGCTAAAAAGTTATACTATTTGTTGGAAAAAAAAGGAAATTTTGTTTATTTATTAACTTTTTATATAGTGCGCAATGAATTGTTTTAGGGGTCTAAAACCATCTTCACATTATTACCTTTCTAATAAAACCGGTTTGGGGCTCATCGATTGGTTGGTTTCAAAGTCTAGCGTCTCTAGCGTAGTCTAGTATAACGGGCATAGGTAGAAACATTTTTTGTGTTTTATAAAGATAAATGATGGTCCAAGAGTGGACTGTATCCTCGTTTGTCACATTTATCGTATAAAAACATTTAACTACCTTAAAATTGCTTACAATTTAAAAATACGTGAAAGGTAATATAAAGAGGACAATATGATTTCTTATATTTACGCGAACACTACACATTGATTATAACTTTTACTTTTACGGATTTTATCGCGTTTAATTTAATTTTAAGTTTTAATTTTTAGGCAGCCCCAACCATTAGGTACATCAGATTTGATAGACTACAAATCCTCGCGAAAGAACATCGATTCCTACCAAGGATGATACGTGAGGCTATTGAAATTAAAAAACATCCTAATTTCAATAGAGAAGCAGGCTGGGTACTACCACCTGCTTCGGACCCTGTAATTAATAAAATTAAAACTAAACCCATGCATACCACTGCAAGACTTCAAGACATAGTAAGTTCATTCTGCATAGATCGGACCATAAACAATAATTAAAAAGCTGAAGGTACTCCGGGTTAACATTGACATCGGGACGTCAGTCACCTCAGTCCCCCGTGACCATGGGTGCTGGAAAGCACGCGAAACGTCGGGAATTAAAAACCAATTAAAATTAAACGCGATAAAATCCGTAAAAGTAGTTGTAATCAATAAAGAGGACAAATATATGAAAAGGACAGTAATAGAAGAAAATGAAAGTCTCCAAGCTTAATTACGCACATTTTATTTGCAGGTGTATCTCACAAGCTATAGAATGTATTTACCCTATCCCGGAACAAATCTGTGCTAGTTCCATAATGCTGCATGTTTCGCATAATGATTCTACTTTGTACGGCGTCGATAATTGCCTTTATATAAATCAGTCTATTTATATTGGTAGTCCTTTTTGTTGCGTCATGGTTGCGTCACTTAAATAACTACATAATAACTAGAGATCCAATGCTGACAATAAGGCGGGAGTAAAACGTAGTAATTGGGTGTGTTTAACAGAAAAAGGCGCCAGGAAGCGCTTGTAAGCAAAATGGCGAAACTAAAAAGTTTTCGGCCAGGACACGTTTGCTAACTTCAGTAGCGCTGACACAATCCGCCATTTTGCTTTTTTATTTTGTTTGTTTTGAAGTAGAGTTTATATTTATAAGTTGTTTTGTGCAATTAGTTTCAAGTAATATAATGACATGAATAAACATATTACCTACACATGTTATTAAAAATTCATGATTGGTAAGTTTTTAATATGAATACTTCACAAACATATATTTCAATTAGGTTAGGTTCCCCGGTTAAAACTAACTTCGTGTCCTAGAGGAAAATAGCTACTTACGATTTGACAGCGCTTACCGCTTACGATCGCCATTTTGCTTACAAGCGCTTCCTAGCGCTCTTTTCTGCCAAACACAGCCAGTCTGTCTGTCTACTATAATTTAAATTTAAAACGAAATCACACTCAATCGCTTTATAAGTACTTTAAACGTAATAAAACTCCGGTGTCCGCAACATTATTTTGTGGGAGGTAACTTCAGCAACGTTTCTTACGCCATACACGTGATATAAAACAAACAAAGTATTGCGAAGTACCTAGTCAGTAGTCAAAACTCTGTTAAACAGGAATAAGTTTTAGTAACTCTGTGCGTTTTAGCAAAAATAAATATATTAAAATTATGCTTTATTGTTTGAGATATCACTGTAAAATTCACCTAAAATATTGAATTAATTTAGTTTTTACAAAACAAGACAAATATTAGTATTCATAAAACACGTCAGCCTGATAAGGAAAAACCATGCATATAATTAAGCATGTTATACAGATATATGAGATACAGATGGCTCATAAGTCCCTTGAAATGTAAAAAATAATTAAAAAAAACTAATGACATTATGAAAAAGGTTTTTATTTTGTCATAATCCTTATAAAATGGGAATTATTTTTTGACAATTACATCATCTAAATGTAATCCGTTACGACCGCGGCACTCCTGTAAGTGACGTTTAAAATTATCCATCACTGCGCGGCACGTAAGCTCTGTAATGTTTGCCATTTCTCTTTGGATAGTTTCTTTCAGGACGTCAATTGTCCGCGGGTTGGTTTCGTACACTTTAGTCTTAAGATAACCCCATAAGAAAAAGTCCATTGGGGTCAGATCTGGACTACGTGGTGGCCAAGGAATATCTCCTCTTCGAGAGATCACTTTATTAGGGAAAAGTTGACGGACGACCGGCATAGCGACGTTAGAGGTATGGGCAGTTGCTCCATCTTGTTGAAACCAGGTCCGCGTATTGAAGCCTGGAAAATTCTGCAACTCTGGTGTAAAAAAAGTCCTGGATCATAGCTACATACCGTTGTGAAGTAACAGTAAGCGCGCGGCCTCTGCCGTCCTCAAAAAAGTAAGGGCCTATAATGCCATGCGCTGACATAGCCGCCCAAACTGTCACTTTAGGGCTATGTAAGGGCTTTTGATGTTTGCGATTTGGATTTTCGCAACTCCAGTAGCGACAATTTTGCTTTCTGACATGGCCGTTGATGTGAAAGTGAGCCTCATCAGAGAATAACACGTTATTAAACGAAGTAAAGCGGTTCAACATTTCATTTGCGAAATTTAGTCCGTGGATAGTGTCAGTATGAGGAGGCCTATGTTCAGCAGTGGACTTGTGAAGGTCTGTAATGATGTAATGATAGTGTCAGTATCTTTTAATTCCTGTACTAACTGAATCTTGTACGGGTGAAGATGTAAATCTTTCTTTAAAATTCGTTGTAACGATGTTCTGGGTAAGTTTAATGCACTGGAACGCTTACGAGTAGACTGGGTAGGATTTTCACGAATTGAGTGTTTCACTACATCGATGTTTTCTTCCGTCCGTGATGTCCTTGGTCGACCTGACCGTTGTTTATCCAACGTCGAACCACTCTCTTCGAACTTAATAACCCAGTTCTTAATCGTTTGAACACTTGGAGTGTCTTTAAAGTTGCGTAAATTCTGATATTCTCGAAATTTACGCCGCGCAATGGTAGCCGAATCATTGTTTCGATAAAACTCGCGCACACAAAATGCACGGTCCGCACCGGTGAAACGCTCCATGGCGACTGAATTCCCAGAAACCGTCGGTACTCCCCCCGCACCGCGCGCGCCACTCATGCGCGCCTTTTGTATTTTATTCGAAATTTACATTTCTAACGACTTATGGGCCACCTTGTATAACACAAACCGTAAATCACAGCAAGTTTGTCTTGATTGCACTAATAATATCTAACCTAAGCCAAAAAGACACTCCAAAATAATGTGGGTTCTTTAATACTCTATACTATAAATTATAAACCGGTTTCCTTCCTTTGTCATATATTCAAGACTCCGTCGTAGACCTCATCTTTGACCCCGGGCCAGATAGGGGTCAAGAGTGAGGTCATTTTATAAAAAAAATTAAATCACATTTGTGTTTTTTAAAGATGAATTGAATTGCTTATTAAAATACATAAACCCTACGTTAGTATAAAAATGACTTTTGTAAGTATTTCAGTCAGTTCTTAGTTACCTACTGCATAACGAAATAATTTACTCCTTTAATTTCCCTTACCTTCTGAAGGGCTGTTATAACCACGATGACGATGATGATTTCCCTTAACAACATCTAGCTGCCAACATGTAGTTGGGAACTCTGAAATTTCTTCTCCATCTGAAGGTAGAACAAGCATTACTTAGCATTAGAAAAATAATGAAATAATTTTAAAATGTAACATTGTGTTAGTGTAATTAGCGGTATTTCATATAATTTTTGCATGTGGCAAAACATGTCAGTTCCACATCATTGACCATCTTATGTACCTTGTTTTTAAGCAAATAAATTTTCTATCTATCTATCTAATAATCTCAGTTATAAAACCTTTTTAGATATACTTGGAAATAAAACATTATCAAAATACTAACTTCCACCCAAATCGTAAGGGACGTGCCCGAGAAATAAGCTTTCTAACGTGTAATCAATCAATAGTACCCGGATGACCGAGCTTTGCACGGTTTTTTTTTTTGATTACATTTAGATACATATTACATGAATAATATTTTTTGATCTTATTGACATAATAAAAAAACTGAACTGGTTATTTGAACAAAAAATCATGAGTGCAGTTAGTTTAATTAAAATTTTCGTATTTTTAAAAAATACTAAAAAAGGGCTCGAAATAATAGAGTTTCTCACAAAAGAAGGGAACTTCAAAAAAAAGGAAATTAGTCGGACCGAAGCGGGACGCGAACCAAGGCATTTCGATTTTGCGACCGCTCGATATCCACTTGAGCTATTACGATGATTAATGGCGGCCACATACGTAGCGGTATACCTGAACGGTATACCGGAACTGAAGGCTTGTGCAAGTATATCTAACGTCCATAGTGACCACACACGATTCAAGTATGTCTGTGCAGTCTCAGTTCTGCGCCTGTGACAAACCGAAGAAGTCGTGTTGTGCAATAAGTATTTTGTGAAATACGCCACCGGTACCCACAAATGATGACGTTTTGGCTATTGTTGGTTTGGTGCTAGCTATTAAGAAAAAAGAGAAGCGTAAGAAGAAACGTTCTGTATGGTGTAAAGAATGGTAACTGAAAAGAAATAAGTATTCCCACACCAACCTTTTAAATGAATTGAAATTTGCTCCGAAGTACTGGCACAATTATTTGCGTATGGATGAAAACACATATTTGGAACTATTGTCCTTAGTAACGCCATTGATACAAAATAATGACACGATAATGCGCCCAGCGATAATACCGCATAAGTTAACAGCAACTTTGAGATTCCTGGCGACTGGTAGAAGTTACGAAGATCTTAAGTTTTCTACAATAATATCACCTCAAGTTCTAGGCGACTGAAGCGTTCCGACACACACGCTCATGCATACTTGCACAAACTAGTTTGCGCAGGTATACAGAACGTAGTTTTGATCTGCCTACCAGACTTGTGCAAGTCAGGAAACTTGTGCAAGTTTTGTCACACACACGCTCCGGTATACTTGCACAAGCCTTCAGTTCCGGTATACCGTTCAGGTATACCGCTACGTATGTGGCCGCCATAACATAGTGTCAAAATTTACCTTATTATACTGTAACAGTTTTTCATTGCCTGAAAACACGGACAAAAAGACATTTTCTAAAAATAAATCCTAGCTAGATCGATTTATTGCCCGTTTAAGGTATAGGATAAAATGTAAACATTTTAAAATTTACTGGATTTTTTGTATTTAAATAAAAAAACAAAACATATCATTAAAATTGGTAAAAAATTTCGACGGAATCAAAGGCTTTGTCATAGTCCACATACGCCAGGCAAAGTGGCAGATTGTACTCTTCAGTTTTCTGTACAATCTGCCGCAGGGTATGTATGTGGTCTATGGTACTGAAGCGTTTTCGGAAACCGGCTTGTTCGGGAGGCTGAAAGTCGTCGAGTCTGCGTGCGAGACGATTCGTAATGAAACTCGAAAACAGCATATAGACGCGGCTCAGAAGGGAAATCGGTCTGTAGTTCTTTAAGAGAGCGTTGTCGCCTTTCTTAAAGAACAAGACCACCGCACTTCTGCTCTACGCCTCTGGAGTAGTGCCGCCATGGAGGACGGAATTGAAAAGCTTCTGAAGGACTTCAAGTACCGGTGTTCCACCCGCTTTCAGAAGCTCCGCTGTAATTCCATCCTCGCCTGGGGCCCTGCCGTTTTTAAGGTGGTGGAGAGCCATTCTAATCTCGCTCAGACTGACGTCCGGGATATCATCGGAATAGTGTCGGATAAGACTTGTTCTTGGATCGTTACTCACACTTTCGTGTGGCTCCAATGATGATGTGTACAGCTGCCCGTAGAACCTCTCAATCTCACTCAAAATCTCAGGTGTCCCGGAAACAATGCTGCCACACTCAGTCTTCAGCTTCGACAGTTGGCTCTTACTGGCAGACAGATCTCTGACAAAGACTTTGGAGCCCTGGTTCCGCTCGATCGCTTCTTTAATACGAGCAGTATTAAAGTTGCGTAAGTCTCGCCGCATGCATTTGGAGATCTGTCTGTTCAGTTGCCTGTATGCTGTCAAATCTGTTGATGATTGTAGCCTCATCTCCCGTCTAACAGCCATGAGATTAAGAGTGTGATCGGAGAGTTTTTGTGTTCTTCTGCGGCGGGTCTTGCAGAACTTAGCTCCGACCGCATGGACAGTTTCCACGAGCTTGTCATTCATATCGTCCACTGAATTGCAATCTTGTAGGCACTGAAAGCGGTTACGTAACTCGAGCTGAAAGTTTTCGGGATTCTGGATTAGAGCACGAGGGGGACGGAGCGTAGACTTCATTAGACGAGACCTCTCCAACTTAACGTTTAGGTTCAGTGTGCCTCTAACCATTCGGTGATAGCTGCCAGTTTTCACCCTTGCGATCACTGAGACATCACTGAACAGTTGGCGTCTGGTCGTCATAATGAAGTAATCTCATTTTTTGTCGAACCGTCGGGGCTCGTCCAGGTCCACTTCCTGTGAGGCCGCTTCTGGAAGAAAGAGTTCATCATAAAGAGTCCCTCTTTCTTCATAAAGTCGGCCAGCTGCTGGCCCCTTCGGTTCCGTTGCCCTACTCCAAATTTCCCTAACTTCAGCTCACTGTTTTCTCTTGTGCCTAGTTTTGCGTTGAAGTCTCCCATCAAAACCGTGTAGTGAGTTTTGGAGGAATGCATGGCTTTGGAAATATCCTCATACATTTCCTCCACCTCCTCATCGGGATGTGCCGAGGTTGGTGCGTAAACCTGTATGACCTTCAGCGAATACCGTTTGGTGATTCTGAGTATCAGGTACGCGACCCTCGTCGACACACTCCCAATCTTCACAATGTTGTTGACGAGAGGCTTGTGGACGATAAATCCAACACCTCCTTGGGACCGATGGTCGCCCTCCCGGTGATAGAACAAGTTGCCGGATTCGAGAATCACCGTGTCCTCCGTGAGCTGGCAGTTTACAATGGACTCCATTGTTTTGGAGAACAAGGAGGTGATGGCGATTGGCCGGTAGTTGGACGGGTCTGAGCGGTCGCCTTTTTTAGGGATCGGGTGGACGAAAGACGTCTTCCATGATTTTGGGACTACGCCTAGGGAATAGGAGTACTGGAAAAGACGCGTTAAAACCGGTGCCAACTCTGGAGCACACGTCCTCAGCACAATTGGGGGTTTCCGTCAGGCCCACTCGACTTGTGGATGTCCAGGGAGAGGAGTGCTTTGCGAACCGAGCGCTGTGTGATGTGCACTTCCGGCATGGAGCATTCACACCGCGGGATGATCGGCGGCGTACTCCCCCCGTCATCGAGAGTCGAATTAGACGCAAAGAAAGAGCCTAGAAGATCGGCTTTCTCCTTTACAGTATGGGCCAGTGAGTCGTCCTCCCTGTGCAGAGATGGAAGAGATGGCTGACAGAAATTCCCCTGGACAGCCTTGGCGAGAGACCAGAATGCACGGGTTCCAGAAGGAAAGCGTACTAGTTTCTCGCCAATTCTGCCTATGTGCTCTGACTTTGCCTTGATAATGACTCTTTTGAAGGACCTAGAGGCGGAATTATACTTCTTTTTTAGAGCGCTGGTGTTTACATCCCGGGACGCTGATGCATCAGCCCAGGCTAGGTAGCACTCCTGCTTATAGCATGATGCTATTTTACAGGAGCGACCAAACCATGGCTGAGACTTGCCTCCAATGGGCACCACAGAGGAAGGAATAAAAATTTCCATACCCTGAAGTACCACATCGGCGACAGAATCCGCAACAACGTTGGAATCGTCCGGCGAGAAGCAAACCCGCCCCGAAGGGTAGGATGCAAAGAAAGACCGCATCCCATCCCAATCGGCTGACCTATGTGCCACAACACTCCGGACCAGACAATGGTCCGAGGAGCCTAAAGGGGCATCGACGGAAACTCATATCCGTCCGGGTGAGAGGTCAGCAGAAGGTCCAACAGGGAAGGTGCATGATCCTCCACATCTGGAATCCGCGTAGGCGAAGTAACCAGTTGTGTCAGACCATATGCCAAGGCAAAATCATGAACAGATCTCCCCGCATGATCGGTTAAGCGTGAACCAAGCCTTTCGGCGTGATGGGCGTTAAAGTCGCCGAGGATCACGATCTCTGCGGAGGGGATCTGCTGTAGCAACGAATCTGCAGCCATTTGGACGTGGTCGAAGAGTCGGTCTGTTTCGGCATTACCGCTATGGAACCTATGGAGGCACCCGTAGACGCGTGGATAGTCGTCGCTGTCTACGCGTAGCCAAAGGATGGACAGGTCCGAACCTTCAAGTCTGGCGTCGAGAACAGATGTCCTCTCTGACGTAAACGCAAACTCCAGCCCGAGGCACAAAAGAGAGTTCCAGTTTGTACCCCGGGTAGGATAGATACGAGACATCAGCCGGAGTGGACACCTGCTGCGTCCTGGTCAGAAAGAGCAGAGCCGGCCTCGCCGTCTCGAAATGGTAGTGGACGGCGTTTATGTTAGAGTGAAGTCCCCTGATATTGCAGAAATTCACGGACAGTGTGGCAGGGGTCGCCTTAGTCTTGTTGCTCCGTTTGCCCCGAGCAGTTGTAGTCTTGAGCGGAATTTGCCCCCCCCCCCCCAGAATACGCGGGGCAGCCTGAGCACCCATGCTCAGAAGTGGAGAAACATGGTCGTGGATGCTCAGCGAGGGACTCTTCAGGGGTGCTGGTACCCTCCTGGGGTAGACTATCATTATTTAATTTCGCTACTATGTTGATGGGGGGGGGGGGGATTTGGGCCTCCGGCCACCTGCACACACCAGACGAAACGCGGAAGCGGAGCTTCCACTTCACGCCGGTATTCTGTGAGGTCGTGGTACCACCCCGGTTTGAGCCAACCCATACGTGCAACAGCAAAGCTGCCTCATGGCTCTACCACTGTGAGATCATGCCATTCATAATTAAAAATATCATAATAATCTATATACTTTTCATAACTGAGCACTCAATTAAACTCAAGTACTAAATACCACCCTACCTACATAAAATTAAATATTTATAAGTAAATAAAAATTGTAGCACGATCGAGTCGGCTCGACCGGGAACACACAGAATACCAGCATAAAATAGCGGCACAATACTGCTGTGTTTCGTATGATGAGTGTAGAAAACCGGTGGCGCTTTTTACTGGAAACGAGGCATTCCATCTTAGTCTTCAGGGGAGGCAACGCGTTTGCATTTTGGTTCTTAATCGAGGATAGATGTAGATGTTTATAAGCTACAGCATCCACTTACCATCGGGCATCGGCAGCATTGAGCTTTTTTAATTTTATTTATTACATTTCGTGCTACAGCCATAACATACTCGTAACTGCAGCGAAGCTCTACCATGTTTGTAGTATATGTTAAATTCAAAGATTTAAATAATTAGATGCACTTTCACCTTGAAAAACTGTTGCATTATTTTTGATTGTGTGCGTTTGCAAGACGCTGACGCGCGCACACTGATACAATAGTGTCATCTATTATTATCTTACGGAAATTGTGTATACAACTTTCTCTGCCTACCACGGCATTTTCGTCTGTTTATGTCTATTTATAGATAATCCCTTTGTAAAATGCTTCCTTGGTATATAGGAGTATCTAACTTAATTGGATATTAGAAGAGTACTGACACAATAGTGTCATCTCTTATTATCTTACGGAAATTGTGTAAACTACTTTCTCTGTACCGAAATGCCCCGTTTCCAGTAAAAAGGGTCTGGTTCTCTTCACTTACCATACGGAACACAATTGCATTGAGCTGTTATTTGATGCTGGTATTCTGTGAGAGAGTGGTCATTCCTTGGTAGCCGACCCATTTGTACAGCAACCATAATATAGCTGCAGCATGGCTCTACCACGTACTAAACGTGTTGACCTTAAAACATTCTAAGTAGTTGTTGACAAGTCAAAATGGTTTATTGCTTTGTAGTAGGTAGTGAAGTGAAGTGATAAAAAAGAGCATTTTCGTTGGTTTTATTTAAAAAAAAAATACTTCTTAAATTTACTTACAATTATCTGTGATTGCTCTAGTTTTAGATACTAAAATGAAAAGTAAACTAAACAACTACTGCTGCACAAATCACATGATTTCGTTATAATTTGACGAAGCGCGATGCTGAGCGTTTCGCTGCCCGTCGCCGGTTCGAAACCCACATGTATAAAGTATTGTGTCACCTGCACATATTTGCTCTAGATGTTTGTTTAAATGCAATTTATGCATTAAAACGCATTTATGATACAGCAAAAATTCCTTGTGTTTTGGGTTATTTCCTTAAAAAAGAAGCTACAAATATTAAGTTTATCTGCATGCGACGATCCCTGCAATTGTAATCTTTTGGCTGTATTCATTTTGGTAGCGGAGGATCTATTCAGTAAAAATTAAAAAAAATTACGGACAGATGGAAGCAGTGCTCCTTATATAAGATTATACAGTCTTGCCTAGTACGAGAAGTATATGGTAACGCTTGCAACTAAACACGTTCTTAGCTATACATATACCAGCAGTGGACTCGTAAACAGTGTTAAAATTGATTAAAAATCAAATACGTAGCATGATATCTGTATATATTGACGTTAGTGTTCGTACGTTTTAAGGGACGTGATTTCATAGCCATTGCGATTAGGTATCCAAGAGATAGTAAGCTACGTGACTTTAGAAGAAAATAAGGTACAATTATAGTTTCACAATTAGACTGTACTAATATTTCCTACTTACAGTATATTTAGAAATTTTTAATCAGAATGATAGCGCTCATTAGATATGTCCTTGAATATTTGGTTTATTAACGGGCCAACTGAAGAATGATTGACCCTGTTTACCTCGTAAATTTGATCTAGGTTAGAAAGTATTGATAGCGTGTAAGCGAATCGAAATTATTATTAAAAATTACTCTCAAAATTATTTAAATAAGATGAATATTTCCCAGTAACAACTCTGCGTAACAATACATTCTTAGAACACAGTAAGCACTAAGCAGTAAGAAGTAAATACAAGATAATACCAAAAAAGACGAATATACAAATATGCAAACCAACAAGACTTCCCATCACTATGTAACAGGACAGCCTCTCCGCAATACTCGTATAACCTTCCTTGCTTAGACCAAAGAATACATAATAGTATACAAGGTAACTTGAATTTAAAAGAAATTCCACGTCGGACAAAATTACGAGTTTTTTATCTAATTGTTTTGTACTCTCATTTATAACTCTTTGTAATTTTCTTCCCTCTCATAAAGTTCAAAAATATTGAAAAAATGTTTTGAAGATATGTGAAGTTCGCCATCATGCATTGCGGAAGCGCATTTCCTTACCTTACAACCCTCTACAAAATGAGGGAAGGCCTGTGCCCAGCAGTGGGACATATATAGGCTGTAACTTTAACTTTAATTATTTAACTCATAAAGTTATATCGTGTTTTGGTCATTTAAGAAAACCCGGTATTCCATTTCGTCCTACATAAACACCCATACAGCTACGAGTTGTGTAGAAAGGTCTTATAGCTCCCGATGGATGACAGTGTAACCATCTCTTTACGCCAGGCGTAAAACACCTAGACCGTTGAAAAGAAAATACGTCAAAATGTGAGAGACGTTTAATAACGCGAGCGTCAGACCACCCGTCTAGAGTGACGTTTAATGCAAATCTTACTCACAACAGGAAAGTCTCATGTCCAGCGGACATTTAAGTCTTGATGAAGATGACAAAGAAGCACATTTGAAACAGGATACACTCCAAAGTTTTATTCTCTGTAAATGGAAGAAGTAATAAGATGCGGGAAAGGCAAATAATAAACTAATTATGTTATTTTATTTTATTTATTCATGTATTCTTTACTCTTTATCGTTTCGACCATGTAGTGGCATTGTAAGAATATCCACCACCCTATATCTTCCCGTGGGTGGCATAAGAGGCGACAAAGAAAACGAACCAGGCTATGGGCTGCAGCGTCTTCCTAATAACAACATAAACTAAATAGTGCGGTGGCCATCACGTCTGCCAAACACGGAAACTATGGTAAATATTATCCCTAAGTAGGAAGCCTATGTTCAGCTGCGGACTCTTGATACAACTCGCGGCACAAAAGTCTAGCGGTGACCGTTATTGCGCATAATTGGCCGTGTTGCTCATTACTGCGTATGATTGGCTGTGCGTATCTTTCGATATTATATGGAGTTTAGGGGTAAGGAGTACACACTCTGTACAAAAAAGTGTCGTTAGGAAAGCCTTAAATAAGGATGGCACCACTGTAACAACAGTCTACATTTTAAAGAACTTTTTATAATTTTCTTATTGCACAGACTTTCACCGTAATTCTTTTTACAATAATTATTTTATTGCTTTCAAAATTTTTATTTTCAAAACCACTCTCAACGTATTTTACGGCGATTTTACATACCCCGTAGCTACTCGAGCGCTATAGTGGAGAGTTTTTGAACTGATATTTACCGCTTACAGAAGGGCACCTTTTTCAGCTATTCTCCTATGGGAGTTGGTACTCCTTACTTCTATACTACATAGTTCACTAGCCCTCATTGTCTCTTCATTCGTATTCCGTCCCCCGTACTGACACCAAATCTACGTTTCGTTCAGCGCTAGAGTTACGTGTAGCGATTTATAAGCTGAAACGTAAGGCCAACGCCACACTTGACGGAAATTCCAACGCCGAACTTCCGCGGGAGTAAATCCGTTACCATAAGTTGCAGCCACACTAAATATTCAGTGGCAGATTATCAGTTGACTGCCAACGCTTATACGGTGTGTTCGACCGGAAATTGGGCAATTTCATACTTTGTTAGACATAATCCAGATAAAGCGTTCGAATATTATCGAAAGTCCGTACAATCATTTGATGTATTGTTGAATTTAACGAAGGACTATATTACCGAGCAAAATACAAAACTTAGAACGGCTATATCTCCTGAAAAAAGGCTGACCGTTACATTAAAGTAAGATAAATATTAATAGTGTAAATGAGACAAATTATTTCACTTTAGGTTTTCTTTTTCTTTGAGAGGTCCCTGGTACTTCATCACTTTGGGTTGGACTAAATTCTCAATTACAGTTAGTTGTGAGTTTGCATTACTTGATAATTCATTAAAATAATTTTCATTTTCGCGTTCTATCTGGCTTTTCTCTAGAGTCCCTAAGGCAAACTCTATTTTGCACTTCGATAATAAATCGTTCAGTATCGAACATCCTGTGCGTGCGCCGTCACCGCGAGTTATCCGACAAATGTGGCGCGATGCATACAAATACCTGGAACGCGACGTTGCCGATCTTACGCCGACGGAAGATCGGTGCGCGGAGCACGGAACAGACGCGAGAGCAAGCAGTCCGCCACGGAGCGACTGATCATCCGCGACGGAACGACCGATCTTCCGCGTAGTGTGCCCGCTATTTGTAATTTATATGCAATAACATGTATTGACGTTCCGCTGCGGAAGATCTGCGACGGAATTTCCGTCAAGTGTGGCGCTGGCCTAACAGTTATATTTTTTTATGATGCCATTTTACAAAAGTTTTCAATGGGTCTTCATAACACCTTGTGACAATATTCCCTGAAATATTATGAATTAGATGTATGTGTATTATATTTTTGCACTTGTTTTCTTTTGATAACAGTTATTACTATGCTTTGATAAATAAAAATTAAATATTGAAGACAACTACATATTAAAATTATTTTCACATTATAGTGTAAGAAGTCGATGCACAGATATAGTGCACAACAGTATTAAAGTTACGACTTCTGAGTGGAAATTTGGAAAATGTTGATATTATTTTATTATTTTGAGTTCTTTGACATTGTCTTTTCATCATTATCATTACAGTCCTTCACAAGTCCACTGCTGAACATAGGCCCCGCTCAAGGGACGCCACAAAGCATGCTCCCGAGCTAATCCATTGACTTCATGCATGTCTTACCAGCTCGTAACTTCCTTTAGCGGGGGGATGCCCCCCCCCCCACACACACTTTGCCTACCGGTACAAATCTGCCAATCGAGAACCTCTCTTCCCTATGGGTTATCGGTTCCTCGAGGTATATGGTCAGCCTATTGCCACTTCAACTTACTAATCCCTTGGGCTATGTCGGTTATTCTGGTTCTACTGCGTATATCCTCATTCCTAAGTTTATCACGCAGAGAAACCCGATCATAGCCCTCTCCACGACTTTGAGCTTCCTAATACGGCCAGCAGTGAAGGACCACGTCTCAGATTCATAGATCATCACTGGCAGCACGCATTGGTTGTACAATCAAGTTTTGAGGTATGCCTGACGAGAAAATGCATCGTAATCTCCCAAACGCTGCCCAGCCGCGTTGAATCCGAAGTTGGCATTTACTTTTTATTAAATACTTATTAAAGACTTAGTAATATCACAAGCTGGTACGTCGTGTAAATAGTACACTAACTTCACCCCTATTATCCAACTTCACCCCCATTATTGGCAAAACAGGAGGGAAGTGTGTACTGCCCTTTGATAATCTATTAAATTAAAAAAAATTCCTTACCACTAACCAACATATCGCGTAACTTTAATTAAAAAATATACAATTGAATTGTAAACCTTTTTCTTATTTTAAAGTCTGCTAAAAAAATATTGAAATCTGAATTCCGTTGTTCCATTGTCGCTACTATTTATTCTATATTATGAATCCAAAATCGGATTGTTGTTACCCATAAGAAATATTAAGTTGTAGTTTCTCGTTATCGACAATATATAGTAGTACACCCTTTACCAACAAGTAATTTCAGCACATTACTTGATGGGGAAAGTTTGCGCATTGCCGTAGAAATCCGACTAGCAGCTGCTATTTGTTAACCTCATCAGTGTTCTTGTGGTAGCAGCGTCGACGAGTTTGGGCTCCACAGACTTTCATGTAAGAAAAGTACTGGTAGGTTTTCACGGCACGGTTCTTTAAACGATATCATTTGAAGAGTTCTATAAATTTTTCCACGGTTTTAGAGCCTTGTGGAATATTTAGAGATGGCAAGAAACGCGATGGAATGAGATTGGTTCCTTGGGAAAGACGTAGCTCCTCGTTTACAGCGGGGGCGACATCAGAGGCAGTTAAACTAAGTGGCGCAAATATGAGTATCTGAGTTATATTATTATTGTATTATTATATTTATAGCTAAAAGTTAACTATTCAGCAAGGAAACGCAGCCAGTGTTCTTGGCAGGATACTACAGGGAGTAGGACTGTATGATAATTTAAGTTATTAGTTTTTTTTAAATATTGTAATACAGCAGCGTGACTCACTAAATATAAATCTGTCCGTAGTAAAATACCATAATATATTATTTATACGTAACCAATACGGATAATGTTCCCTAAACGCTTAAAACATCGTTACTGAATAATTCATTTAATAAACGTTTTATTAGTACCTCTTATTCTTCCGATGATTGCAAAGATAAATTTAAAAATATTTATAAATCTTTAATGTACAGAAATTCGATCAATACATGTGGTGTATAAGCGTACTTAGTTCCATTCTATGGTGCGCTTGTGTTTCTGTTTTGGATTGAAATGTTGTTAAGTAATAGAGATATTTTTCTGGAAACCCTTTTACCTATTTCTAGATTCAAACAGCAGTGTATCCAGTAATCCAGCGAGACTTTTTTCATAAACTTTTCGTAAAATAGATTGTACAATATTATTATTTATTACTACTATATACGGGTATTTACACCATCTAAAAAAATCAATAAAACATCACATATATATTTGTAAAAAGTAAACGAAAATATTGATTACAATGCATTATAAATTTTAAAATTCAATTTTAAGAATATTTTTTTGTAATCTGTGTCTCAAATTATTAAAACGCTCTATCCGATTGGTCTGGTATCATCACTACGGGTGTACCTCAGGGTGGCGTTCTTTCCCCCCTTTTATTTTCCATATTTATTAACTCT
The DNA here is from genome assembly GCA_036936625.1 of Parnassius smintheus behrii. Taxonomy (NCBI): domain Eukaryota; kingdom Metazoa; phylum Arthropoda; class Insecta; order Lepidoptera; family Papilionidae; genus Parnassius; species Parnassius smintheus. The sequence continues at coordinate 27,052,384 of JAUPFT010000024.1, forward strand.
ATTACGAGTGTTATTACATCTAATTACCATCTCTACGCAGATGACTTACAGCTTTATCGTCATTTTCCGGTGGGTGATACAAATAATGCAATTGCAGCTATGAATGCGGATCTGGGCCGCATCTGTGAATGGTCTGCATCCTTCGGACTATTAGTTAATCCCACGAAATCTCAGGCCATCGTAATAGGCAGTAGGCATTTGCGTAATAGATTAGAATTTACATCACTACCTTTTGTTTGTTTTAATGGCGTTGCTATACCCTTTGCCAATACTGTCAAAAACTTAGGCGTCATATTTGATCACCATTTAACATGGACCATGCATATCGCTGAAGTTAGTCGCAAGGTCTACTTTACTTTGCATTCGCTTAAATGTCTACAAAATTACTTACCTCTTAAAGCTAAAATATCACTCGTACTTACTTTTATCCTACCTCTCCTTGATTATGCGGGTGCCTGTTATTTGGATGCTACAGAGGAGCTTCTTAATAAACTTGAGCGCTTGCAAAATCAGTGTATCCGTTTTATATTTGGGCTCAAGAAATTTGACCGTATATTTTAGTTTCGTAAGCAACTCATGTGGCTCCCAATTTGACTTCGAAGGAACACTCGATTGTTATGTCTCCTCTATAACATTTTGCACAACCCTTCCTCTCCCACATACCTCAGAAGCCGACTTTCCTTCACCCATCCTCCGGACAAACCATGCAGATCCCTTGTTAAAAATCTTCTTGACTTTCCCGTCTTTAATTCCGGTTTTTACTCCCACTCCTTTTCAGTTCACGCGGTAAGATTATGGAACTCACTACCGTCGAATATAAGAAATTCCGAAACTTTGTTGGTATTCAAGAAACGTCTTAGAGATAACTACTTTGCATCCTGTTAATTTATATATATATATATATATATATATATATATATATATATATATATATATATATATATCATGTGTAACTATCGTATTTATTATTATTATTATTATTATTATTTAGTGATTTATTTTATTTTTATTTATTGTTTTATTTTATATAATTTCCGTAACATTGTGTATATTATTTATTTTTTATTAGTACTAATGTATGCACTAAGTTTGCAATTTAAATATAATTTCCTTTATGGGTCTACTGGAAGATATTTCAGCGAATTTGGAATAAGTAACCTTTGTACGTAATTACTATAAGACTGCTTTTGTACCTTAATGTGTGTACATAAAATAAATTTAAAAAAAAACGCTATCCGCCATATTAGACTCCGTCGTGACGACACTGGTAAAGTAAACAAGCTAATTTGCTGTGTGTTATTTCGAAATTTTTGAAGTTATCATTACGATTATTGACTTCTTTTCCGTATTTTGTTGTAATGGCATCATGGAAGATGGATCCGTAAAAGCGGAAATTACTAATCTACCAAAGATAAATACATTGATGGTGGCATTTTTTTACATGCGATCACGTGTTTTGTTTTTCTGAATTGCGGAATGTTAAAACATCAGTGTAAATACTTATTAACAACTTTATTTAATTCGTGATCCTTGGCGATTTCAACAATTTTCTAAGGAAATTTCTGTGAGCCATCACTACCATCGGTGCGCAGGAAGGACGACTCACTGACCTACGCTGCAAAACAGAAAGCCGATCTTTTAGGTTCCCTTTTTGCATCCAACTCGACTATCGATAAATGCTCTACGCTTAATGTGTGATTCATACAGTGATCAGTACGCAAAGCACTCCTCTCCATGGGTCCACAAGTCGATTGGGCTTAACGGAAGCCCCCCAATTGTGCTGAAGACATGTGCTTCAGAGTTGGAACCGATTCTAACGCGTCTTTTCGGTACTTCTACTCATTGGGCGTAGTCCCAAATTCGTGTAAGACAGTTTTCGTACACCCGATCCCTAAAAAAGGTAACCGCTCTGATACGTCCAATTACTGGGCTTTCGCCATCACCTCCTTATTCTCAAAAATAATAGAGTCCATCAATAACTGCCAGGTCATGTTGTATCTATAAGACCACCAACTTATTAGTTGCCATTTATTACTGCCAGCACGGTTTTCGTCGGGCTCGCTCAGCAGGTGATCTTATTGTTTTCCTAACGCACTAATGGGCGCAAACGGTCGAGTCCAAGTAGAAGCCCTTGGCGGTTAGTTTGGACATAACGAAGGCCTTCGATCGGGTTTGGTACAAAGCTGCTATCTTTTGAGCTTCCCGAGAAATTGTACAATTTGATCACCAGTTTCCTCGCTGATCGGAGCATCAGGGTCGTAGTAGACGTTGCGTGCTTCGATTACGAGCCTATCAATGCTAGTTTTCCACAAGGCTGTGTGCTATCACCTACGTTGTCTCTACTGTATATCAATATTGCAAATCAGTAGCATTCACTGCTATGAACACGACAGCACACGTGATGCTTTTTATACCGATCGTTCCAATATTTCTCGCGATGACATCATCGAGTACCGGATTTCCGCGTTTACCGCTAAAAGGAACACTTTTGTCGTATCTCTTCAATTTCAGAACACTTTCCTTGCTGTCTCAGCTAGCATTGGAATCCTCGGCGTGGACATATCGGATGATGTACAGCTTCCTGGTCACTTGGAAAGGAAGGCTATATTTGCCTCAAAAAAGCTTGGCATGCTCAGCAGAGTGGAACAGTATTTCATGCTGACACACAGCTTGCAACTTTACAAGGCGCAAGTATGGCCTCACATGGAATACTGTTCTCATATCTGGACTGGGGTACCCCAGTGCCAGCTGCTAAACGAATTAAAATTCCTATATGTGATATATTTTGTCGCCTTGAAGTTGCCATAACAGCACCAACACTTTACACTTTCTTAAAATTAGGTACCGTCTTTCTCTTAAAAGACTTTAACTAGACAAATTCACCACCGTTGTCCTTCCTTCACAAGTCCGCTGTTAAACATAAGCCTCATCCAAGTAATATTACAAATAGCGGTCCTAAGTCACCTGGGAACTCTATCTGCTTGCTTGCCTAGAACCTTTCTTACACATCGGTTTAGTAGCACTATGTACGGTACGTTCAATTGTCAAATTTTTGGAATATTATGATTTTACAAAAATGTGTGTTCTTTTTCAGATCATGCCCGGATATAAAGAAACTGTACTTGCTCGCCAGGCCAAAGAAAAACAAGGATATCATAAAACGGCTGCAAGAACAATTTGACGATGTTGTAAGTGGCAAATTTGTTACTTTTTGCAAATTTCAATTTATTACCTTTATGTTTGTTGCCTATAACTTTTAAATTTTTCAGAACAAAACCAATCCTATTCTTAATGATATTCCCCAATGAAATTTTTTATAATGCCGTGCAAGCGTAGTAAATTATGCCGTGTAGTGGCATATCCACTATAGGAATTATACACAACCAATTATTACATATATGCCACAACGCTACTACTACGCACTATAGGGCCATACAATTATACACCAGTGGAATATCCACTACTTCATATCATCCATTCGATGTAGTAAGATACAACAAGGGAAAACAAATTCAGGAGAAGATCAGTAGCAACCTCTTGTTGATTTTTATTTATTTATTTATTTGCTTTTAAGGGAAACATACAGTACAATAAGAATACATTACAAAACATATAAAAGTCCTAAAACCAATGAAGTTTCCACAGATATTTAATACATATTAGAAGCTTGCAACCACAATATATTTAAGGATTTAATTTAAAAAATAACTAAATGGTATTTATAACTAAACATTAAGTACTAAGCAGTTAAAAGTAATACAGTACATACAACCTCTAGTGAAGCTACCAATTATAAATTAAGTTTTACAATATTTTTATAACTATTATATTTAAGGTGAAAAATATCTACTTCACAATATTATTATATTATATTATTATATAATAAGCTTGTTAAGCTGATAACAAAAAAACTACGGTTGTTAATCCGCCGGCGAAGCGTGGCGCCAATGGCAGATATTATCCTTCAATATGTGATATTATATAATATTTTAAAATGAAATAATCATATTGTTTTAATTTTTTATATTATCCTTCAGTATAAGACATTATATAATATTTTAAAAGCACATAATCATATTGTTTTAATTGATTATTTACAGTTATATGACAAGTTAAGGAAGGAGTATCCAAACTTTATCGAAAAAATCAGCATTATAGAAGGAGATGTTGGCCAACTGAACCTTGGCATCAGCCACGAAGACAGAGTGAAATTAATAAAAGAGGTAAGTTACTTTAGGTTTGATTTCACAAGTTAATAGTGCCATGTAGCACAATTAGTCAAACACTTAATACACTAAAGGAATGAGTGTTATGTCTTAACAGTCCTTGCTTACTGAGACAGAGATATAGATAATAATGAAACGAAATGACAAAAAGGCAACAAAACAGCGATAGAATAATTTATGTATACTCAACAACTCAACTTTTGCTTTATTTTCGGAAGTTTTGAAGTCACCAGTCAAGAATGTAAAATATATTCTTTTATTGAAAAAAAAAAATCTATAGCTTGTACATTTACATTTATAAACAAGTTTCGGACATATTATGTAAAGCCTAAACAGGTTTGTTTTGCAAATTATTTAAATATTTTTTGTCTTCTGCAATGTTGTTAACACATAATTTACACTATAGCATAATATACCTTTACCTGCTTCGATATTAAAAGTACTGTATATTGATATTAGTATTTACTGTATTTTGTATTACTGTACCCGTATATTGGGTATTAGTGTGATGAGAGTGAAAGGAAGTGGATGTGTGCGCGCGCGCGTCCGTGTTTTGACACTGAGACGTGAAAACATGTGTTTGTTTATGATATAATTAATGATAAACGAACTTATCTGAAGTGAAGTTCTATCATAACTATACGAGGTGCTTCGTCCGAAGAGATTAGTAACTGGAACTTATTACCCACATGTAGATATTGACAGCGGGAACACGGAATGTCAAAAATGCAAAAAATAATTTACACTGACAATCAAAATACAATCGTGACACACGTGAAAAAAAATGCAAGGAAGCTTTTTTCAATAACTATAAACACTTCCAAAAAACCTACTTAAAATAAACTAACTACAAGATACTGTAAGCTCTTTCTGCGTAGATCGGATCAAAAATTAATATTCAAAAACTGAAGGTAGCCGGGCTAACTATAACATTGGGACGTCAAACATCGCAGTCCCCCCCGTAACCATGGATGCTATAAAGCACCCGAAACGTCGGAAATTGAAAAAAAGTTTTATTCAATATGTAGTGTTCGCGTAAATACGAGTATAAATAATCATTAATTTAAGGATTGAATTTTCTAGATGATATTGTAGGTATATTTTATTATTTTATAAGTAATTTCTGACTGGTCATCGTTGCTTACGATATTTCTATTAAAGAATCTTACGTACTTCCAGAACCTCCGGCAGTCTTACGAATCAGGTCTAAGTTCACCCTGGATATTATACTAGCGCGCGACGTGGCGGCGCAGCGTGTCACATACTATAAGCCGTAAATATGATAAGCCGTAAGATTCGGGTATTAATGTGTCCATAGACATCAATACTCGAATCTTTTAATGTATCTTTGATCCAACGATTTAAGGTTTGCGTAGAGGCCAGCCGGTGTGGTTTCTTAAAAGTCATAAATAAGGCATCCTGTTTACGATATTGGGTGGATTTTTCGATATACTCGTATGTAATACTAGGCTGCACTAAAAGTGTCGGGAATGAAATATTTCCACTGTTCCTGTCATATTAAAATCTTTTTAATTGAAAACTCCTTGGTTTTAAAAATCGAATACCATTTACGTATTAAAAAAAGATTCTCGCTCTTGTCACAAGGTTTTGTCAAACTTGTTCAGTCGTTGAGAAAATGGGTTGACTGTTAGAGAATGCCTCAAGGCATTAAGTCCGCCCTTTGTATTCTTTTGTTTAAGGATGCAATAAAGAATAAAATAATAATAATAATAAAATGGTATTGACTCGAGAAAATTCAAGATGATTTATTATGACTTTCAAAGTGGTCTAACACAAAAACAGTGTGTTGACCGGATGATTTCTGAATTTGGTAATGAAGCCCCATCCAAAACCACAATTTATCGCTGGTTTGCTGAATTTCAACGTGGACGTATCAATCTCAGTGATGATCCCCGTCAAGGTCGTCCAAAAACTGCAGTTACCCAAGAAAACGTTGATGCTGTGCGTAAGCTGATTGAGGAAGATCGACATGTGATATACCGCGAAATTCAGGCAAATTTAGACATTGGCATCAGTCAAATACAAACAATCTTGCATGAACAATTAGGTGTAAAAAATTGTTTTCCCGATGGATACCGCATTCGCTCTGTGAAGAGCAAAAAGCGGCTCGCGTTACTTGGTGCGTCAGAACTCTCGAAAGATTCCACGCAAGATCCTCAAATACTGTATACAACATCGTATCAGGTGACGAATCCTGGATATATGCGTACGAACCCGAAACAAAACACCAGTCACGAGTTTGGGTGTTCGAAAATGAGTTAAAGTCAACAAAAATTGTTCGTTCACGGAGTATTGCGAAAAAAATGGTGGCCTCGTTTGTCTCCAAAACCGGCCTCGTTACGACTATTCCTCTTGAGTGACAAAGAACGGTTAATGCAGAATGGTATGCTAGCATTTGTTTGCCACAGGTCGTTTCTGAAGTCCGTAAAGAGAACTGCAACCGCCGCATCATCCTCCATCACGACAATGCGAGTTCTCACACCGCACACGTAACAAAAGAGATTTTAGAGCAAGAAAATATAGAATTATTAGACCATCCGTCGTAAAGCCCCGACCTAAGCCCTAATAATTTCTATACTTTCCCTAAAATAAAGAATAAATTGCGTGGACAGAGATTTTCATCACCTGAAGAAGCTGTGGACGCCTACAAAACGGCCATTTTGGAGACCCCAACTTCCGAACGGAATGGTTGCTTCAATGATTGGTTCCATCGTATGGAAAAATGTGTCAAATTTCGCGGAGAATACTTCGAAAAGCACTAAATACCTTTTTAAATAGTAATGTTGTGTCACTTCTTTGATTCCCGATTTGCAGTGCCGCCCTCGTATAGGTCGTGGAAAACGTTTCTTCGTACTTTATATCCAAATTCCAGACATTATTTTAAGTTATATATATATGTATGTACCATTTTATTTGATTACTAGTTGTCATAGGTAGTGACATAATCCCGTTGCTGTAGAAGTCTTGGGAACTTTGATCAAAAAATTCGAGTCCTCTTTTGATATTAACCAAACACTACCCAAAGAATTCTAAGAGACCGAAACAGGTGAAAATCTGAGGGTGCAAGGTCAGTACTATTAGGTGAATGCATTAATACTTCCCAACCAAGCTCTCTCAATTTTTGCTGAGTGGCCAAATATGTGTGTGGTCTGGCGTAATCATGTCGGTTTTTTCTCAATTTCTTCATGTCTCATTTGTTGTTGGTAGTAGACATCCGAATCGATGGTTTTGCACGGCGATAAAAGCTCTTAAAAACGATGAACACGAACGATAATCATCAAAGTGATTAATGTTTTCAAAAATGGTTCGGTTTCATTACGTTTCCATAGATAATCGCAAATGAGTACCTGATTCATTAGGTTTCTTACAGAGAGCTTGTGTGGTACCCAAATATCGAGCTTTTTGTACAGCTAGACCTTGTCAAATCGGTCAAATCAGTTTTGTGGTCAATCCTCAATTCCTCGGCTGTGTTTTACATAATAATATGCCGATCTTGCTCAACTTTTTCAAAAATGACATCGACTTTATCTGTATGAGGGCTTTATCTGTATCCGACCAGAGCGATCTGATTCTCTGACATCAAATTCCCGGACTGAAAACGCTTGAACCAACTTTGTGCCACTCTTACTGACACTACAGTAGGTCCATAAAAGTGAAATTTTTTACGGCCTGTGTAGCATTTTTATATAGATATGTATCGAATTTCTTCGTTAAGCTGAACGCAGATTTGTCTACACTGTATGCGACGCATTTTGCAGATGCCCTGGCACATTTGTACGTACGCGCCTTAAGCATTTCCTTCGTATTGCCAACAACTTTTACAGTCTTTTCCAACCACTGGTATGAAACGGTACAGTAATATTGGTGGTTCGGATCGCTATGGAAAAAATGTTGTAATAGCCTTCTTATTGGCAGAGGAAGAAGAAAATAAAATTCGAAGGAAAATAAATTTTGGATTCATAATATTAATTTAAAAAGGCATTTTCCGTGTGAGGGCAACCAGAGCGAGCTGTATCTTTGACATTAAAATTCCCAGTCTGAAAACTCTGGAATCAACTTTGTGCTACTCTTACTGACACTGCATTAGGTCCATAAATGTCAAAAAAATACTACTTGAACCGCATTTTCCCTTTTTTGTAATATAACTTTGGAATGTACTGAATTTCTTCGTTAGATTCACTCATTTTGGCGAACAAAAAAGCAATTGAAAAATAGCGGGTGTTTTTTTACTTCTTTTTTTCTTAATGTCCTATTTGCATTAATATTAAAACCAGCCAGATATAAAGAGTACAAACAAAAAGATTTTGCTTCAATTTTATACAAACAAAATACCAAGAAACTTTTTCCTGAACTATTATTTAAAGTTTTGTGCTGGACATATTAATGGTTTTTTAAGGTATTACATAACATTTGATCCAAGTCCAACGGCAGTTCACTCGGATATGTGCTTGTTATTTTTACGCCTTCAGGCGCGCTGTATTTTGCGCTCGTTTTCTTATTTTTTTTTTCAATTGAGTATTTCTGATCATCATCATGACACTTTTTTTCCGGTATAATATTATCCAAACACTTTTCACTGATTAAAACGCTACCAAACACAATACAAAAATTAACACCTCTCGTGTTGAGTGGTGAACATCCTAACTGTGAATGACATATCGAGGGCAGAGGTTGTAGACGGTGCAGAAAGTGGAGTTATCCGCACTCCCGTGACTGGAATAAGGGGAAAAGAGGCTACAATGCGAGTGGTGAATCCTAGATGTGACACTACCTGTAGTTAATAAGTTCCAGTTACTAATAAAGAGGACGAAGCACGAAGTATAATAATATGTGTGTGTCGCAACTTCAACTTATCTTCAAGTTCAAGCAAACGCTATTTGCCATTTTTATTTATTTATTTAATTTTGTAGTCACGAAAGTGCAAAAGTACTGTGATTGAAATAATGTTAGCGTATGCGTGCTTTCTTACATCCTATATCGAGTACAGATCAATCTCTTAAAACAAAGTTGCGTAATGAGCACCTAGTAAAGCACGTATTCATTATGCAGTTTTTACCTAGGTGGATTGAAAAGTACTCGGCCTAACACAGATCCATTCAATTCTAAAAATCAAATCTACCCACATTATTTAGTTCAGTTCAGACTAGTTCATTGTGTGAAGTTCGAAACGTGTGCGATAATTAGTTGTGATTTTATAAATTTATTAACAAAGTAATCGGACATAATTTCCGCGAATGGAGCAAATCGAGCAGCGTGCCGTCATTAAGTACCTCCATAAGAAGGGGCTATCATCAAAAGCCATCCATGATGACATGGTCAGTACATTAGGCGATTGTGCTCTGTCATATACATCCGTCAAAAAATGGATAGCAGAATTTAAGCGTGGTAGAAAGAGTGTGAAAGATGAACCCTCTGCTCTGGAAGGCCTTCGACGTCAACTACTGACGAAAATATTTAAAAAGTACTTGATTTAATAATGGGAGACCGCAGATTAAAAATTAGAGAGATAGCCGAGATTATAGGCATCTCTTATGAATGAACTCAAAACATCATTGTCAACGAGTTGGGTTTCCACAAGGTGTCTGCGAGGTGGGTTCCGCGACTGCTTTCAGTTGAACAAAAAAGGACGCGATTGACTATTTCACGCGACTGTTTGGAGTTATTTGAAGCCGATGCAGATGATTTTTTGAATCGTTTTGTTACTATGGACGAAACATGGGTTCATAACTGTACACCGGAAACAAAACAACAATCAAAACAGTGGAGAAGACCTGGTTCACCACCCCCTAAAAAGGCTAAGTCGATTTTGTCGGCAAATAAGGTGATGGCTTCAGTATTCTGGGACTCGAAAGGTGTGATTATGATTGATTATCTTGAAAGGGGTCAGACTATAAACTCTGATTACTACTGCACCTTACTACGTCATTTACGAGAGGAAATAAAAGAAAAACGTCGAGGAATGCTCAGAAGAAAAGTCCTGTTTCATCAAGATAACGCCCGTGTTCACACGTCAGTACAGTCAATGGCTGAAATTCACAACTGTGGCTTTGAACTGTTACCGCATCCGCCGTATTCACCTGATCTGGCACCATCAGACTTCTTTCTGTTCCCTAACCTAAAAAAACACTTGGGAGGTCAAAGATTTTCGACAAACGACGAGGTCAAAGCAGCTGTAGACGCATATTTTGACTCTAAGGAAGAATCATTTTTTTTCAACGGTCTAAATGCTTGGAAGGGGAGGTGGCAAAAGTGTATTGAACTTGATGGTGATTATGAAGAAAAATAAAAATATAACTGATTTAGTATGTGTTTATTTTCTTGGTTAGGCCGAGTACTTTTCAATCCACCCTCGTATCAATGCAGTTTTTAGTTCAAAAAGCTTTTTCTAACTTTAAGACAACAAATGTGAATAGCACGCTTATATGTTTTTTTGTATTTTAAAGTTAGGTTATATTTTTAAGTTTGGAAGACTTTTCCAGGTTGAATTCATTTTCCATGGTGCAGCAACAGTGCGCTTTGATGAAGCTCTCAAGACTGCAGTAGAAATTAACGTCAGGGGCACCAGAGAGGTTTTGGCTTTGGCCCGCGGTTGCTCGAAACTGAAAGCCATGGTTCATATTTCCACCGCATACAGGTATGTAAAATAATATCGAGAATGCCTCTTATTTTTTTTTCATGTGGCTACTTTAAAAAAATCCCCACAGTATAATATTTTTTTGTATTGTGAAAGCGTTTTATGCACATAAATTGACATGGATGAAATCCATATTTAAAGCAAAAACTTATAGGCCATTCGGGATTTGAAATCGCAGTCACATATTTTTGTTGGTTCAATTGGCATTTTATTTCATAGGAAAAGGGTGACAATTGAGCACACAGTCCACCTGATGGTAAGTAGTTCCTGTGGCCCGTAGACATCTACATCTATGCTCAATTATGAATCATAATGCAAATACGTTGTCTCCCCTGAAGACTAAGATGGAATGCCTCCTTTCCAGTAAAAAGAGTCTCCAGTTTTCTACACTCACCATACGAAACACAGCAGCGTTTAGCTGCTATTTTACGCTGGTATTCTGTGAGAGCGTGGTTCTTCCCCGGTTGAGCTGACCCATTCGTGCTACAACTAATATAGCTGCAGTATGGCTCTACCACGTAATATGGTGTGGCATGTGGTTCTTGTTATTATATAAACATGAAATCATTTTAATTGAATAATACAATAAAATTGTTAGGTAAGGACAAGTTTTTTTTTTATAATGACGCCTACCTCTGTAAATCGTAACTCACAAACCAACAATTTGAACCTACGACTCAGTTTCCGTTTATGTTGATTATCACCAACCACCGTTAACTAAACCTACCAGTTACTCTGTTTTGACCCTTCTTTATCATACTTATGAATCCACTATTGAATAAGAATAGCCCTTTTGTTTGCGCTGAAAGGCGATGATTTTAAAATATTCTTCTGAACTCATTACATAGGAAAGTGAGCTGATTGCTGAAATCCTCCTATCACCATTCACGTGATGGAGAACGTGTTGTTCCCTATCACGTGATCCGTCATTCTATTTGACTAAATGTTGAACAGACGGTAGTGAAAGACTTATGTTAAGTCAGTGCGTATTACCATCTTAGGCTACATTACCACTTGATGGTAAGTGTGGTAATAGCACTAATTTTAACAGTAAAATAAAATTGTCAGCATCGTCTTTAATCAGCAGAATTCAGCTCTTGCAAGTATAATACTTTTAAAATAAGGGAGACCTCATCAATTTTTTATCTTAACACTTAACAAACATGCAAATGCCATTGATTTTGTATGTTTTGCTAATTTAATGCTATTTAGTTTGGACGTAACTTTAACAATAAATTAATAAATATATTCAAATTTTTTATAGAATTGCGATGACAAACGAGCACGCTGTCCGCTTGTTGGTAAGTGGATGCAGTGGCCCATAGACGTCTACATTTATCACCGATTAGGAATCAAAATGTAGATGCGTTTTCATCCCTCAGGACTACGGTGGAATGCCTCGTTTCCAGTAAAATGGTATCCAGTTTTCTACACTCACCATACGAAACATTGCTGCTAACATTGCTTTTATAGAGCTTACTGCAGCAATATTAAGCTGCTATTTTACTCTGGTATTATGTGAGAGCGTTGTCCTTGCCCAATCGAGCCGACTCATTCACGCTATTAACATGATAAGGCCGTGGCTCAACTACGTAAAGAACACATATAATGATTATGATATTAACAAAATATATTTTACAGCAATTGTCCTTTAAGAGAAATAGATGAAAAGTTCTATGAAAGTCCTTTAAATGGAGAAAAACTGATTGACCTCGTTGAGAATATGGATGAGAAAATCATTAATAACATTACACCTGGGTGAGTACTGATAAACTGGTTAATAAAGTAATCAATACCTATTTCACTTTATAACACGAAAACTTTATCATCATCATCATAATCATTACAGCCAACAAGTCCACTGCTAATGATAACCCCAACGATTGCTACAAAGCGCGGTCCGGAGCCACCTGCATCAATCGACTTAGTGCTAGTGGGGGCCGCCCTATACTTCGCCTACTACTACGAGGCTGCCACTCGAGAAACTTTCTACCCCATCGGTTGTCGATTCTTCGAGATATATGGCCGGCCCATTGTCACATTAGCTTACCGTTATCCGTTGGGCTATGTTGGTTACTCTGGTTCTACTGCGGATATCCTCATTTTTTAATTTCATCACGCAGAGAAACTTGCATAACTCTCTCCATAGATCGCTAAGCAAACTTTAGCTTCCTCATGCGGTCAGCAGAACTTTATATGTAAATAATATTCCTTAGTAGAAATGTTCCACTAGCCATAGGAGAACCTCGTAACTAAGAATATTTTACGGTTTCATATTATGACCTTTTCTTTATTGACAAGCTTGTAATTAATACAAATTTATATATATTTAAAATTTATATTAACAACTAGTTCGTATCCGGTGCGTTACTGCCACAGAAGAATTAATTTTGGAAATATCGTTTTTAATTTGTAAAAGTTGTATTGTTTAATTTGATACATTTATTGAAGTTGAATGATATATAACTTTTTTTTTTCTGTATGATAAGCGCCACCTATTGTAAGTTAAATGTACTATGCCTATAACCTTCGCATAAGTGCAGGCAATAAATTGACAAAGTCTTAACGCAGACTGATGTATATATAGACTTAGAATTAGAATATAATGGAACTGATGAAAGATAAGGTAGCGCATTTAATACGAACAAACAAAAACTAATTATAAATATTATATATATTAGATTTCATACACAGGTGTTGGAAATCGATATCGATTTGTTATCGTATCATAAAATTATTAGGCGTGCGCTTGCTATTGCAGGTGCTCAACCTGAGCACCTAAGTAACAGAAGTCCGTACTCCTTACTCTGTGCGATTTTTACTTTTAATGCTATGCTTTCAATACCTGCGATTTTTATACATAAATAATTAATAGTATAATATAGTATACTAGCTTGCCAGGCAGACGTTGTTCTACCCTTTTCGACGACCCTTTGTCATATCCTCTTTAACATTCCTAATTTCACAAAAAAAATTGTGGATCACTCATGGGCAAAAAAACTATCCCATCTCCCAAGTTGGGCCAAACTGCACACGGTGTGCAAATTTGATGAAAATCGATTAAGTAGTTTAGGAGTCTATCGCGGACAACGTGACACGTAATTTATATATATTAAAAAGATATACATACAAAGAAAAATCATTAAGTTTATTCAGCTGGTACATAAAATTGCATATTATCAAATATATAAACATTAACCATCATATATCTAATATAATTACATTTTTAATCTAACCTTACTTTACAGTTTACTTGGGGATTTCCCGAACACCTATGCATACACAAAATCAGCTGCAGAAGATATAGTACAGCGTTATTCCAAAGGATTACCAATAGCTATGTTGAGGCCTTCTATAGGTAAGTTTAAATACTATTAATTTTTTTAAATAAGGATAACGAACGAGCACACAGTGCTTCTGATGGTGAGTGGATGCTGCCTCCTCTAGACACAAATATCTATTAAGAATCAAAATACAGATGCGTTATCACCCCTGAGCACAAAATGGAATAACTAGTTTCCAGTAAGAATAACCTCCGGTGCTCTGCACTCATCATAAAAACAGGATTAAGCTACTATTTTATTTGTATCGGTTATCTCATCTGCTTAATTCAGAATAAAGATATATTTTTATATGTCTGTTAATTAGCTATGTTTGTATCTGCTTTCGATTGAAAGTGTCATCAAAATTTGTAGCGATTGTAAAATTTTGGAATTTTAACTTCTATTTTCTGGTCTGGATTGGTCATAGCAGCATGTATTCAAATTGAATAATTAATATGTTTTTCCGACGGAACGTTGATGCTACGGGAAGTCTGCAGTTTTCGATCATATCCTAGATGGCCCCAACCATTACGTCAGATTTGATATACCACAAATCCTCGCGAAAGAACAACGATTTGTACCAAGGATGATACGTGAGGCTATTGAAATTAAAAAATATCCTAATTTCAATAGAGAAGGAGGCTGGGTACTACCACCTGCTTGGGACCCTATAATTAATAAAATTAAAACTAAACCCAAGCATACCACTGCAAGATTTCAAAACACAGTTAGTTCATTCTGCGTAGATCGGACCAAAGACAATAATTAAAAAGGTACTCCGGGCTAACTTTGACATCGGGACTTCAGTCACCTCAGTCCTCCGTGACCATGGGTGCTGGAAAGCACCAGCAACGTCGGGTATTAAAAATAAAATAAATAAAACGCGATAAAATCCGCAAAAGTAGTTTTAATCAATGTATAGTGTTCGCGTAAATATAAGAAATCATTACATAGAATTATAATATATTGTTAATGATTGTTTGTATTTGACTGATTTTTTAATTACTTACTTTTAATAATTATCATTCTTGAAATATATTATAATATTAAAAATATATGAGTACTTATTTTATTTTCAGTTATTGGTACATGCAAAGAGCCTATATCAGGATGGATCGACAACGTATATGGACCTACTGGGGTAAGAAAAAATTTTTTGTATTTTTTGTATTGAATAAGGGTGACGTACGAACACAGGCCACCTGATGGTAAGTGGATGCTGGGATCCATACACATCCATATTTATCTTCAATTAAGAATGAAAATTCAGATGGCGTTGTCACCCCTGAGGATTAAGATTCAATGTTTCGTTTTCATTAAAAAGTGTCTCCGGTTCTCTTAGATAAAATTTAAAAAAATAAATATATTAATTTTGATCTCTCAACACATTTACGAAAATTAAATCTCTGTACACAAAAACAAAAATAGTTTTATTGAAAATAGTGATGTACATTCTGTATATACTAGGAACAAGCATACACACACATACAAACACATGTTAGTCGTAACAGTTACACGACTCCAAAGAGTCGGTAATTTCTTCATGGGGCAATGTATACGCTTTTACAACAAAATCTCAGAAAATAGACAGACCTTATTTATCAAAGGGTTTAAAATATTTATTAAGCAAAAATTGTTTGGTTAGGGTTATAATACTACTAAAAAGTACATGACTGATAATAACCCCTGGGAATAAGGTGATCGCTACCATGCTTAGAACATTCTACCCAAGAATGGTCTAAGCTACTATGCTGTTTCTAAATGTTTTCTTTTATGTTCACTATCGCTCGGTGACAGCGACAACTCGGATACAGACTCGAATTAGTAGCTCGATTGATCTGTATATTGTATACGGGCGAAAGGCCTGTGTTAATTAACAGATCCGAAACAACTGGACTTTTCGTTATTTTTCTGTGCAAGCGTGGTCGTTACTGGTTAAGCCCATGCGTGCAGCCACTGCAACGTGACTCTACCAAATAAAAAGTTTTATAGATTATATTTGCCATTACCGTTCCAGCGCATATAAGTCCTCTGCTGATATAGGTCTCTTCCATAAATTGCCTTATATTTGCCATAATTGTCACGCCTAGCAAGTTTTTTTGGCGTTTTTAAGAAGACGCTACTGCTCATCTCCTGATTTGTATTGAGAATATTTTTTCACAGGTGGTTGTTGGAGCAGCAGTGGGTCTTCTCCACGTGCTCAACTGCGATCCCAAAGCAATAGCTGATTTAGTTCCGGGAGATATGGTAGTAAACGCGTGTATAGCTACTGCTTGGCGAACGGCACGAGACTATCCTGGGAATCATGAAGATGCACCGCCAGTAGACCAGCCGCCGCCCATTTATAACTTTGTGTCCTCGGAACAACAGCCTTTGACTTGGAGTAAGTTGAAACTTTAAAATCGATAGCTTAATAATAGTTCGACTTGTAGAAGCCTCTCAAACCACTTACAGCCATATCAAAGACCAATCAATGTTCAAAATAGACCACCACAGTAGTTGCCGCGCTTTGTAGGCGGCTTGGCAACTTTTTTTTAAGTTGTTATCAGGAAGATGCTGTTGCACATCTCTTGTTTCAGTATTCACTACCCTATATCTGTCTGTTGAGTTCAAATTAATGATAATCAAACCAAATAGATTACATAATTTTAAGAGGATTATGAAAGGCGCGAGTAGGTGTTTTCAAAAATACTATGTTTCATACCGCTCGCTTTGTCTTCCTCCTTGTGCGATTGAGAGTTATAATAAGTTTTGGAGGCAATTTCCTACAATTCCTTTTAGAAATATTGTTTCGGGCGATAACGTTTTCACTCCTTTAAATTATACGAAATGAGGTCCCATTAGATTCAGTACACCTTAATTTAGGTCTGAATTTAGTTATGTTTAATTTTTTTAAACGCTCGAGGAATTTTTTAATGAAAAAAATTATGTTTAGATTCTAATAATTTATAGTACGCAATATTTCTTTAAAATAAAAATGTATGAACCTAGTTTTTCTTTATATCTACAACATTTCCAAAAACAATGAAAAACTCGATATATATATATATATATATATATATATATATATATATATATATATATATATATATATATATATATATATATATATATATATATATATATACAGGGTAATTTTTAATTTACTGAAGACCTTTGGGAATATATTATTTACATCGTAACAACAACATCTGTAAAAAAAAATATATATCTTCAATTTTTATTTTCATACAAAAATAAAAATATTTTAATTGGGGCTTCTAAACGGTAATAGTTCTAGTTAGCAATAAAAAGCGCGTGCCGAGGGAGGGGTGGAGGGGTGTAGGAGGCGACGATACTCATTTAAACTTGACTTAATTAGTAACCCGTGTCATCAGTCGCCTTTGATGCGCCCGCGACGCTTGTCTTTTCGTTGTGAGATTATTGTGAACGTTACCTTGTTACAATGGCTTACCGATACTCAAATGTTGAGTATACCAAAATGGTGCGAATTTTACCAATTTGCATTGATAATGTTAGTGAAGCCTGCCGTGAATATTCAAGGCGATTTCCCAACTCACGGGCACCGAGCTACGCTACGATGCTAGGCGCTACACAGCGATTGCGAGATTACGGGCAATTCCAGCCTGTATCTATCGATTGTGGTCGTCCACCGCGGCGCACAGTACGTGAGCAGGAAGACATATTGCAGTTTTTTGAAGAAAATCCAGCAGCGAGCACTTATGAAGCAGCCCGACAGTTTAATGTATCACAATATTACGCATGGAGTGTCATACACAATGAAGGGAAGTACCCCTCTCACCTGCACCGTGTTCATGAACTCAGCAAAGCTGACAAACCTGCGCGAGTTACATTTTGTAATTGGTTACTAGCTGCTGAACGAGCTAACATTTTATGGACTGATGAAGCAACATTTGGCAGAATAGGGCTATTTAATACGCACAATGAACACTTGTGGTGCTATGAAAATCCACATGAACCAAGACCACATAGCTTTCAACACCGGTTTAGTGTCAATGTGTGGGCAGGCCTTATTAATACAACGTTACTAGGCCCTGTTTTCATAGAAAGATTAAATGGTGAAGGCTATCACCATTTTTTCACCGACACGCTGCCGGAATTGTTAGAGGATACCACTTGCATCTCTACGCAATATTTATTATCAACTTGACGGGGCACCGGCGCATTAAGCTCGTCAAGTTAAAGATTATTTAAACAGAGAATACCTTGGACGCTGGATCGGACGTGGCGGGCCTTGTGCATGGCCTCCCAGATCGCCAGATATCACACCAATGGATTTTCATTTGTGGGGGCATATAAAGACATTAGTGTATACTGGTCGCACACTCGAAACCCGCGACATGTTGAAAGAAAAAATAATTTGGGCATTCGATCAAATCAAAATGAATACTCAACTTTTATCTCGTGTCGGTGAACAGTTAACTTTTAGGTGTCACCTATGCATAGAATGTGGAGGTGTTTATTTTGAACGCTATGTGCGCGATACTCACCGCCATCCGCGGCCGAGTACCTCTAATTCTAATGTATAAATTTGTATTTTAATATTTTTATTGAACCCTTTTTACCTAAATATTTTTATTCAACTACTGTTGTAAAATGTGTGTTAATATCTGTATCTGTATTTAATCATTATAAATATTTTATTGTAATATTTGTAATTATTTTAACCCGCATCCATTTATTAAATACAACTTGCATTTAATAAATAAATATCTAATAATACTCGACATTTAATTTGCACGTGCTGCGAACCGAAAAGGGCAGGCGGCGCCTTTGACGACGCCTGTATCGACGTCAATATACCTTTAGCACGGTAATATTATCTATACAGTATTCCAACTTCATACAAACGGACGAAGCGAGAGCTATGCCTACGCGCCTCGATCTCGGCATGCGCTCGGCATGCAGACGGTCGAGACAATGCCGCAGTCATGATTTTGTGAAATATATAAAAAATGGAGGAAATAAATGATAGAATAGAAATAAAGAAATAATAAATCTGAACTTCATTTAAAAAAAAACATATAAATTGTAAAGTAGCTGCTGGTATCTATAACCAAGTAAAACATATTCCTTTTCTCCACCTTGTCCATGTTTACCAAAACAATTTTTAATTTATATTATTTTTTTTTATTAGAAAGCGGATTTTTTATATCTAAAAATCTAGTAATTCACTAAGCATTTCGTAAGTCTCAGCCGAGGTGCAAATATTTTTCGGTCGCAAATTTATTTAACCGATTTGTTATTCAAACATAAACATGGTTTTTTAATTAAATCTACCAATAAAAAAACGACACGCATTTTTATTGAACACATCTTATTCAATTCACAAAGTACCTATTTTATTTGTTTATATAAAAAGTATATTTACAATCATAAAACTAAATGGAAACACAAAGTAGGCAAATGTAAAAATGCTGGAGGCAGGCAGCTCTATCACATGTTTACGTGCCGCACGGCTGTAGGCATTTATTTGAAAGATACGGCCGAGTTACAATACTGTATAGATAATATTACCGTGCCTTTGGCTTGGCCTTGGTAAGGTAAGCAGTGATCGTAACAAACTATTTTAATGTTAAAAAATGTCTATAAATTCGTAAACAAATTAATAAAATAATCAAATAGTTAATCAAATTGCTTTATGTAAAAAAGGAGTATATGAAAAGTTAATGTAAATTTGTCATTTGGAGTGGCGCCCTGGTACCATAGGCACAGTTGTGAATAGTTTTGTAGGAAGTATAAAAAAGTACTCTGTGGGCAGTAGGCACTCGCGACACAATCAGCTGAGCGCGAGCGTCGACCGGCGCGTTGGCGCGCCGAAGAGGTCATACTTTATAATTACCTATTGCTCATTTTAATATTTGTGATTTTTAAAATACAGACTTAAAAGGAGTCAGACATGACAATAAAAACTTAAAAGTAGCTTTTATGTAAATGTATTACATTCTGTAAAGAGTGATCTCGCTAAAATCGTTTGAATGCCACCATTATATTCCCAAAAGGTCTTTAGTAAATTAAAAATGACCCTATATGATATATATATATATATATATATATATATATATATATATATATATATATATATAATGTACCTGGATGACCGAGCTTTGCTCGGTTTGAATTAAAAAATTTTAAGCAATTAGTTTACACAAAACATTTTCTAAAAATTAATCCTAGCTAGATCGATTTATTGCCCCCGAAACTCCCTGGACACTAAATTTTATGAAAGTCGTTGAGATTACATTTATATATAAATATATATACAAGAATTGCTCGTTTAAAGGTATAGGATATATATATATATATATATATATATATATATATATATATATATATATATATATATATATATATATATATGTGGGCAATATAATAGTACATTATTGTAGATGTTGAAGGCAGGGCTCCGTGAATTTCAGTCATTAGGGCTAGAACTTCATTTTTTTACAGAATGCGCTTAGTTTCGTCGATAAAATGCCTGTTTTAGTAAAGCGAAATATATCCTTGTGCTTTACAATAAGGTTCTAAAAAAAAGTTTCGCTAACAGGGGTTATAACTTCTCTTCCAAAATAATTTCCTTTCCACTTATATATCATTAATGGGTCGGCTCGTCCGGGGAAGGACCACGCTCTCGCAGAATACCAGCAAAAAAAATAGCAGCTTAATGCTCCTGAGCAATTCGTATGGTGAATTTTGTGAACCGCAGACTCATTTTTCTGGTAATTAGGTATTCCATGTCAGCCCTCAAGGGTGATAGCGCATCTGCATTTTCATTCTAAATCGAAGATAAAAGGAGATCTCTATGGGCCGCAGCATCTACTCACCATCAGATGGTTTTATTCTATAAAAAAAATGAAGGATCGTTTGTTTGAGCCCCATATACATTAAATAATATAGTCATTGAAATATCTGACTTTGAGTTGATTAATAATAGAATTATTACTGTTGTATGGTTTTATACCTTACCATTAAATTAAGTTTTAAAACGATATAATATTTACAACTAAACTAGACTAGACTTCATTATTTACGATTCTGAAATTGCATATCTAGAAAATACCTTGTTAATAATTCCATAAATATACTATTCTCGATTTTTCAGAAAATTTCATGAAATACAACGAAATATACGGACTTGGTGTTCCAACCACACAAGCCGTATGGTATTACATATTCTATCTTACCCCGTCAAAGTTCTTGTACAATTTCATCGGTTTCTTTCTTCATTGGATACCTGCCTATGTTATCGACGCAATTGCAATGTTGATTGGAAGAAAACCAATGTAAGTAATTAAATCCAATATCTATTATTCGTTTATCGTAAGTTATCCACCCATCTATTACAGCCTATTAAAGTCCTGAACATAGGCCTCCCCCATACATTGGCTCACAGGGGAGATTTTACCGTCGTTGTCATGCCTGGCAGGCGGGTTGGCAAGCAGTTGTAGCACGAATGGGCCGGCTCGACCGGGGAAGGACCACGCTCTCACACAATACCGGCGTAAAATAGTAGCTTAATGCTGCTGTGTTTCGTATGGTGAGTGTAGAGAAACTGAGACCCTTTTTTACTGGAAACAAGGCATTCTATCTTAGTCCTCAGGGGACAACGCATCTGCGTTTTGATTCTTAATCAAGTATAAATGATGATTTCTTAAATTTACGCGAACACTACACATTGAATAAAACTACTTTTTACGGATTTTATCGCGTTTAATTACTTTAATATATTTTTATTATTATCCCGACGTTTCGGGTGCTTTACAGTACCCATGGTCACGGGGGGGACTGAGATGTTTGACGTCCCAATGTCATAGTTAGTCCGGCTACCTTCAGTTTTTTTAATATTAATTTTTGATCCGATTTACGCAAAACGAGCTTATAGTATCATGAAGTCTTGCAGTGGTATGCTTGGGTTTGGGTTTAATTTTGTAAATTATAGGATCCCAAGCAGATGGTAGCACCCAACCATCTTCTCTATTGAAATTTGGAATTTCAATAGCCTCGCGTATCATCCTTGGTAGGAATCGGTGTTCTTTTGCGAGAATTTGTGGTTTATCAAATCTAATGTAATGGTGGGGACGATCTTGAACATGTTCGCAGACTGCAGACTTCCCGTTCAAGATCGTTCGTTAAAGATCGTCCCCACCATTACATTAGATTTGATAAACCACAAATTCTCGCAAAAGAACACCGATTCCTACCAAGGATGATACGCGAGGCTATTGAAATTAAAAAACATCCAAATTTCAATAGAGAAGATGGTTGGGTGCTACCATCTGCTTGGGATCCTATAATTAACAAAATTAAACCCAAACCCAAGCATACCACTGCAAGACTTCATGATACTATAAGCTCGATTTGCGTTAATCGGATCAAAAATTAATATTAAAAAAACTGAAGGTAGCCGGACTAACTATGACATTGGGACGTCAAACATCTCAGTCCCCCCCGTGACCATGGGCACTGTAAAGCACCCGAAACGTCGGGATAATAATAAAAATATATTAAAGTAATTAAACGCGATAAAATCCGTAAATAGTAGTTTTATTCAAGTATAAATGTACATGTCTTTGGACCACAGCATTAAATTACCATCAGATAGACTGTGTGCTCGTTTGTCACCCCAATTCTATAAAAAAAGCTGCTGCTGCCCATCTCCTGTCCTACTTAACAAAAGCCTATTTACTATTGCCTTGATGATATATACTTATTGAAGTAAAGTCGGTAAAATCCGCCGTGTGATGTCGGCGTATGAGAATCCATCCTCCATTTCATGCCATGGAAATCGTAAAAGGCGTAAAAAATCTCATGTCCTACGATAGATGGCGGTATAATCATCTCGTATAAGTCAACTACATAATATACATACAGGCGACGAGGAGCAGCGTAAAAGGTGCGAGAAATCAAGCGAAGCGATTAAAGCTAATCCTTTCTACAATGGGAGAAACTCATATTCTCTGTCGAAGTCTGATTAATTACAAGAACGAAATAAATTAAAAAGAGTGTAATTAATGGCGCCACTGTTGCTATATGATCATTAAGAAATTCATATTACCATGGAGTGTAGAGGTAAGGAGAACCGTATCTGTATTAAAAAGTCTCCATAAGAAAGCGCTTATAAAGGATTGCACCACTGTAGCTAAAGAGTAAATTTTAACATTTTTGCACAGACTTTCACCATAATTATTTTTTATAGTATTAATTATTTTATTGTTTTATAAATGTTTATTTTCAAAATCACTTTCACGTGATCACGTGTTCCACAGCAACTTTTTCTGGGTTACATTTACTAAATTATTTTAGACAACGCGAGTAGTTGAGGTTTTAAATACTGCAGTTTCATCAACTACTCTAGTCACCCCAAATATTAAATTTCTCAATTCAGCACACTTCAGTCCGTCGACAACTGTTAAGTTCATTTCATACCCTCTAGCTACACTAGCACAGTTGTGGAGCGTTTTTGAACTGTTATTTACTGCTTACAGGTGGAAACTTTTTCAACTATTTTCATACGTGAGATGGTTCTCCTAACCTCTACACTCCATGCATATTACGTTATCCTGTATATTTATGTGATTACCTTCTTTACAGGTTAAGAAAAGCCTATAAGAAAATCGAAAAATTTGCCTCAGTTATCGGATACTTTGCACTACGAGATTGGAAATTCCATAATGGGAACGTTCAATTATTACACAAAGAATTGTGCTTAGCTGACAAACATTTATTCGATTTCGATATCTCACAACTGGACTGGAATGAATACATTTCAAATTACGTAAGAGGCATCAGAGTATACTTATTAAAGGACCCAATTGATACGATCCCACAAGGCATACAAAAATACTACAAACTTAAATTTTTACACTATCTTAGCTCTACTATAATATTACTGGTGACTTTAAGGCTATTGTGGTTTGTATTAAAGCACAGTGTAGGTATTTTATTGTAAGTAATAATATAATATAAATAAATTATGAAATACACGCCTTTGAAAATCACATAATTGAATGAAAAACACATCATTGAAGTTTTGTATTTCACACAATTAGCAATTAAAGTCCTAGTGACGCCAAAATAATTTGTGATGTAAATAATTCATACTCCAATTAATTTAATTAAGAGTGTTCTTTAATAACAAATATTATAAATACTGGAAAATTCTTATACAAGTACGATATAAAGTACTTAATGACGCTTATATATACCTTTTTTATTGCGTTTAATGGGAGTATGGTAGTCGTAGTATCTACTTTTGTATGTAACTTTGTTTAGAACAAATTATTGCCATATGCCAAATCTTCTAAGAACACGATAACGACAATATATTATGTCATTTTTATAGTATTTTTGTCTTAGTGTGAATACATGCATTGGTTACTCTGAGCTTTTTGTACCTTACATTTGAGTATTTAAATTAAAATTGACAAAAAGGATTGATGTAGCCCTTTGATAAATCATCATACGTATGATGATACCTTATCAAAGATGTAGTCATATATGATCATAGAAAAGTACCTAAACTTCCCTGATTCTGTAAAATTTAATGTTAAACAATTTAAATTTAAATTAAACAATAGTTCTTTACGAAAATGTATATGGTCATAATCTGTGTTCTTAATACTGTTTTTGTGTAGATAGAATAGAAATTGAAATATAGTTAAAATTGTGAAATTTCTTATCCTAACTTAATATGCGTGTTCCATGTGTAATTCTAATGAAGTAATTTCTGATACTAATTTTTTCTAATTACAAACTTTATTGTTATTATTATTTTTAAAAAGATCCAATAGTTATATATTTTGGCAAGTATAACACTTGCAAAAGATATATGAAATAAAAAGTAGTTTCATTTTTACTTCTTATATCTTTTTAAATTAGAGATGTCACGAACAGTGATATCGCCGAATACCGAATAACCGGTATCCCCGCTCTTGGCCAAAGCACCGAATATTCGGCGCTTCAGCCGTTAACAGTTTCTGGAATTGTTTGATGGAAGTAGCTACAGAAAATATGAAGAAAGATGAGGATGTGGAAAGAAAAGTGCAATTGCAAAGGAATTTGATTTTTTTTTCTAAAAACTCCTCGCCTAGAGCTGACAGCAGACCCTCACAAGTGGTGGCCAGCAAACGTACAACAATATCCAAATCTGACAGAAATTACAAAAAAAATTATCTATTATTGCCCGGTAGCAGTGTATTTAGTAACAGGGTATTATCACAAGCAGGTAGAATCTATAAGGAAAAGCGCAATCGGTTTCTATCAACAAATGCTGAAATAATTGTTCTCCTTCATCACAATTTACCTCCGATAAATTTTATGTATTTAAGGAGTGGAATAAGCTACCAGCACCTGTTTTTCCATCCGATTACAATGTAGGTGTCTTAAAGGCAAGAGTGAATAGGATTTTGTTAGGTGGTTGCGTTACTATCAAGCTGTGTGTTCAAGCGATGGTTGGTAAAAAAATTATGTATTCATTGTAATGTTTTGTTGGTAAAATATATTAAGTTTTGTGTAATATGTGTGATTTTTTTATTATTTGGTAATCCGTATTCAGCCGAATAGTTCGCAATATTCGGACGAATACTGAATATTAAACAAAGTGATCGAATATACCGTATACGAAATAGAAACTAAACATTCATGACATCTTTATTTTAAATCCACATTTAAAAATAAAAAAGAATATGTAGGTTATTAATGTCAACGATCACAGGGCGAAACACATTGAAGCTCTATTAAAATATGCAAAAATATTTGGCTTATAACGTTATTGAAATACGCATACAAATTCAACTTGTTTTCTAAATTTTTTTAAAAATGTATACATTATTATATTACATTTCACAATCAAATCTATTTTATATTATTATATATTTATTAGATTTTAATATGGGAAATCAATGTTAAGAGGAACTATACTTATGTTATTACTATAGTAAATAAGTACACAACTGCTCAGTTATTATTTAAGATAAAAAAATATTGGAATATTAAAATATTGAATATCTAATATTTTGCCATTATGTAACAAATAAACTTATTGCAATATTCATGCGTATTCTAATTTCACTTAAATAATATCCTCCACCCATCAGACTGAATTTTGATCACGGCATCCAATCTCAATGATGACTAGCAATATACGCGGATACAGGAATATAGTACCCGAGTATACATACACAAGTGTACTCTCTAAATCCTCACTCTCGCAGTCCGATAGGACGGTTATCTAATATGACGGGGGAAAGATCAGGCGCAGGATCAACGGCTTTACATGCTTTCCGAGGCTAGGGGGTGAAACACCACCAACTTCCTAACTCCAGGCTGCAGCTGAAATTTTCTTGATTGAAAAACTCAATAACTCATTTTGACCCAACCCGGAATTTAAATGCGGGATACCGCGTTTACCTTCACGTGACCAACAAGGCAGCACAGACTTCAATAACTGTTAAGCGAATAATATAAGCCAAACTAACCCAGTTTCCGTGGCAAAGTCGAAATTCAATGTTAAGAAAGTTGCTTTAAAAATATTGTTATTACATCAGTGTTGCAAGATTTTTACTACGTGTTTTACGGGTAATTTCATTTTCATTACGTAAGTTACGTAACATCAATCAACACGAAATGGACGAAAGATGTATCAGAATCCGAAATTTGATGAAAGTAAGTACAGCAGTTTTGATAAATTATCCTAAAAACAGCTTGAGTTGTTTTTGATTTCAATTCAGAAGCCATTTTAAAAGTTTTTTGACACATACATAGAATTTTTTAATTAATTACGTCTCTAGATTTATATGTAATTATTTTGTTAATAATTCGCAAGAATTAAAAAAATTACTATCATATTAAAAATATAAAATAAAATGTCGTACGGTAAGAGAGACTTCTGCTTATAAAACAGTTAAACGAGAGATATTTCTACAGTTGTTACGTGCATATGCCAAAGCCTAGCAACAAATTTCACCGTATAAGACTATCCGTGGGAGAGAACTTTTGATGGCCTTTTGGCCGTGTAAGGAAAAGGGGAGATCTCCCACAGGGCACGGTGTTCAGCCCGGGGGTTGTAATAGAGCTATATATATCGCAATAATTCAGAACTTTAATAGCGTGATTTAGATTTCTGTGAATTTTACTTGTGGTGCGACGACAGTGCCGCCACAGGATATAATGACTGAATGATTGAATGAAAGAAATTCCTGTCCCATCTCATTTTTCATAAAGATTGCATCAAATTTCATGCGGTATTTGTCCCGTAATTTTAGGTAGTACGTGCGGTAATTTTGTCAACACAACCTGGCATACATAGGTAAATGTATATGCGTAGAGGGAATCTATAAGTCTACATATAGTTCATACTCATCGTACTATAGCAATTAAGAGAATAAGTACACACGTATATTTCGATTTACAAGAATATATTTTGCAATTATAATAAGTGTGACATTATTTCACAAGACACGACGGCTTTAATTTAAAGTTATTTCATTTTTAATGTTATCAGCATTCAATATCTATATAGAAAGAAGAAGCAAACAAAGAATGCGTCTAATTCAGTTTAAGCTTGCAGCATAACATGTAAAAAAGTAATTATATGCAAAAATTGAATAAAACTATTTATGCGGATTTTATTGCGTTTATTTAACTTATTTTTGATTCCCGACGTTTTTGATGCAACCCAAGGAGGTGTCGGTTTTATCATCCACAAGTCTCTCGTTAACAACGTTGTAAAGATTGGGAGTGTGTCGATGAGGGTTGCGTACCTTATACTCAGAATTGCCAAACGGTATTCGCTGAAGGTTATACAGGTTTACGCACCAACCTCAGCATATCCCGATGAGGAGGTAGATGTAATGTATGAGGATATCTCTAGAGCCATACATTCCTCTAAAACCCACTATACGGTGTTATTGGGAGACTTCAACGCAAAACTAGGCACAAGAGAGAATAGTGAGCTGAAAGTAGGGGAATTCAGAATAGGGCAACGAAACCCTAGGGGCCAGCAGCTGGCCGACTTTATGGAAAAAGAGGGACTCTTTATGATGAACTCTTTCTTTCAAAAGCGGCCCCACAGAAAGTGGACCTGGTCGAGCCCCGACAGTTCGACAAAAAATGAGATTGACTTCATTATGACAGCCAGACGACAACTGTTCACTGATGTCTCAGTGATCGCAAGGGTGAAAACTGGCAGCCATCACTGAATGGTGAGAGAGGCACACTGACCCTAAATGTGAAGTTGGTCAGGTCACGTCTAATGACGTCAGCGCTCCGTCCCCCTCGTGCTCTAATCCAAAGCCCCGAAAACTTTCAGCTCGAGTCACAAAGTAGTTTTCAGTCCCTAGAAAACTGCAATGAAGTGGACGATATAAATGACAAGCTTGTGGAAACTGTCCATGAGGTCGGAGCTAAGTTCTATAAGACCCGTTGCAGAAGAACACAAAACTCTCCGATCACACTTTTAATCTCATGGCTGTTAGACGGGAGATGAAGCTGCAGTCGTCAGCAGATTTGACAGCATACAGGCATCTGAACAGACAGATCACCAAATACATGAGGCGGTACTAACGCAACTTTAATACAGTTCGTATTGAAGAATCGATTGAGCGCAACCAGGTCTCCAAAGTTGCGTCCAAAGTCCAAAGTCCAGAGCCGCGTCTACGTGCTGTTTTCGAGAGTCATTACGAATCGTCTCGCACGCAGACTCGACGACTTCCTGCGTCCCGAACGAGCCGATTTCCGAAAAGGCTTTAGTACCATAGACCACATATATACCTTGCGGCAGAGTGTACATATATCTGAAGAGTACAATCTGCCACTTTGTCTTGCATATGTGAACTATGAGAAACCCTTTGACTCCGTCGAAATTTGGGTGGTACTGCATTCCTTTCAGCGGTGCAAAGTTGACTGTCGGTATATCGAAGTGCTGAAGTGTTTCTACAGTGGGACTACGATGGCTATGCGAGTACAAACCCAGAGTACGAAACCTATCCAACTGCAGAAATGTGTAAGACAGGGTGACGTAATATCTTCGAAACTCTTCACCGCTGCATTGGAAGACGTTTTCGTCGTCGTTTCGTCTGCTGGACTGGAAAGGTACTGTATTAACGTCAATGGCGAGTACATCACTCACCTTCAATTTTCCGACGATATAGTTCTTATAGCAGAATCGCTGGAGGACATAAGCACTATGCTCAATGACCTCAATAGTGTCTCCCAACGGATAGATCTTAACAAAATGAAAGTTATGTGTAGTGTCCATGTCACACCTATGCCGGTTGTTGGGAGCACTAAGCTTGAAGTTGTTGACGAATATGTTTACCTGGGACAAGTAGTTCGACTAGGTAAGTCCAACTTCGACCGAGAAGTCAATCGACGA
Organism: Parnassius smintheus behrii; assembly: GCA_036936625.1. Taxonomy (NCBI): domain Eukaryota; kingdom Metazoa; phylum Arthropoda; class Insecta; order Lepidoptera; family Papilionidae; genus Parnassius; species Parnassius smintheus. Next base: position 27,081,982 of record JAUPFT010000024.1, read on the forward strand.
ATTCAACTCGGCTGGGTAGCGTTCGAAAGATTGCGACGCATCTTCTCGTCAGGCATACCTCAAAATCTCCAAACTCGATTGTACAACCAGTGCGTGTTGCCAGTGATGACCTATGGATCTGAGACGTGATCCTTCACTGCTGGCCGTATGAGAAAGCTCAAAGTCGCTCAGCGAGCTATGGAGAGGGCTATACTCGGAGTTTGTCTGCGTGATAAACTTAGGAATGAGGTTATCCGCAGTAGAATCAGAGTAACCGACATAGCACAACGGATTGGTAAGCTGAAGTGGCAATCGGCCGGCCATACAGCTAGAAGAACCGATAACCGTTGGGGAAAAAAGTTCCTCGAGTGGCAACCTCGTACTGACAGGCGAAATGTAGGGCGTCCCCCACTAGATGGAGAGATGACCTGGTAAACCATGCAGGAAGTCGATGGATGCAGGTGGCTCAGGACCGTGCTTTGTGGCATTCCTTGGGGGAGGCCTATGTTAAGCAGTGGATTTGTGAAGGACTGTAATGATGAAGATGATGAATTATAGGATCCCAAGCAGATGACAGCACCCATCCATCTTCTCAATTGAAATTACGATGTTTTTAATTTCAAAAGTCTCGTTTAAAATTCGTTTTAGGAATCGGTATTCTATAGCGAGGATTTAAGGTTTTCGAAATCTGATGTAATGGTGTGGACGATCTTGAACATGTTTACAGACTGCAGACTTCCCAAAGCGTCAGTGATTCACGTCAGCTATATGTTCTTTCACGCGGGTTTTTTTTTATTTTTTTGTTTGTCTTATGTAAGAGAGACCACCTTCACAATCTAGCATATACACTCCTGCGTCTTGTAGAGGAATATTACACTTTATGCATGGTAAAAATTGTCTAATCTTTTTCGGCGGCTTGTATTATTTTTTAATGACAGCTCCCGTCAAGATTTAGTTACCTTGCACACGCTCGACTGTGGCCGGCTTCACTCGGTCACTGTAACGTAGGCGCGGGACCCGAAGCTTGTCGTCTTGCAATACTTGCTTAGCGTGCTGAAACTCAGCGGCCAGATGTTTTCTGTCGCCAATCCTTTGTAATATAAATAGTTTTATTCAATGTGTAGTATTCGCGTAAGTTTTAGAAATCATTATATGCAAAAATATAAATCAAACTAAATATTTACCAACATTCTAAATTTAAAAAAATACACAATTACAGTAATTTATAGGGGACACCTATTTTCTGCAGTAGACATTCGATGGGTTGTAACTAATGGTTTAATGATGGATAATAGGTACCATGCGAGAGTAGAAAGAAAAATTAGTAATTCGTTCGTAATCGATTCATTGATATTATATAATGTGGTGGTGTGAGAAAAGAAGAGGCAGGCCGCAGTCGTGTATACAGGGTCATTTTTAATTTACTAAAGACCTTTTGGGAAATTTAATGGTGGCATAATTACAAACGGTTTTAGCGAGTTCACTCTTTACAGAATGTAATACATTTACATAAAAGCTACTTTTAAGTTTTTATTGTCATGTCTGACTCCTTTTAAGTCTGTATTTTGTAGTACCTAAACAATTTCAGAATACATAGTCACATAAAATGCCTTTTTTATTTTACACTTGATATCAGTATCACACATCATTTTGAAAAATCAATATACATAATTAGATAGGCAAATACATTGAGTTATACAAGACTAGAGGAGCAAACCACATTACCGCGCGTCGAAAAAAGTGTAACCACTATCCAAACGCGACGACGTAGCTTTGAAACTAATAACAATTTTAAGTAAACATATATCTATCTCACTTACACAAGTTGCGAAAACAATATCGTCGTCGTAAGATTAGAAAAAGATAGACACACAAACATGCAATGGCGGGTTGGTGTGGCTTACTATATGAAATTTTACCTAAAATACGCAATAAAAATGAGTTTTTTTTAAGCTGCAGTTAATTGTTTTTATATTAAAAAAGTATATTTTATTTTAAAATCTTTATTACGTCCCCTTAGAAAAAAAGGGATACAAAGCTTATCAGATAAATAGAAGTAAACATAATGATGAAATAAAACGTATTTTTATGGTTCTAATAAATCAAACAATAAAAATAGGTATCTAATAAAATATAATTAATATAAAATGTATACGAAATTATAAATAATATAAAATTATTAATATAAAATAGGTAATAAAATATATTTAAAAGATAATTCAAGAATAAACTAAAATAAGAATAATTAATTATATTGTATGAAAGTTAAAACGTAGTTTTTATTATAATTTCCAAAATATTTAAAATCGGAGGTAACAAATTAACTTACTCCATTAATTATATAGTCTCCCATTAATGTAGGATAATCACAAATGCGGAAAAGTGGCAACATTGAACCTAAATGGCAACAGGCAATATTCGATATTTTATTTAATTTTTTAGTGTTTTAAACGTTAATATGAATATATAAATTAAAACTTACGTATGGAAAGTGATTCCGCTTGATTTATTATGTTTTTGTGACCTTGAAACGCATTCTTTCACTACGCATTTACCCATTTTTTGTTGTGAATCGTTCGGCTTAACTCGGACGGCGTCACCTTGAACACTGAACCGACGTTCGCTGAGTATAAGGCTGTGGCCTTATGTGAAGTGACAACGCTTTGGCGCGGAAATTACTTATCTAGTGTAACATATAAATCAATGGGCAAATAACATAAAAAAATCACAAATATTAAAATGAGCAATAGGTAATTATAAAGTAACCTCTTCGACGCGCCGTCGCGCCGGTCGACGCTCGCGCTCAGCTGATTGTGTCGCAAGTGCCTACTGCTCACAGAGTACTTTTTTATACTGCCTACTAAACTATTCACCACTGTGCCTATGGTACCAGGGCGCCACTCCAAATGACAAATTTACATTAACTTTTCATATACTCCTTTTTTGCATAAAGCAATTTGATTGACTATTTGATTATTTTATTAATTTGTTTACGAATTTATAGACATTTTTAATAAACAATTAGGTAGTTTGTTACGATCACTGCCCAAGGCCAAGCCAAAGGTATACATTGACGTCGATACAGGCGTCATCAAAGGCGCCGCCTGCCCTTGTCGGTTCGCAGCACGTGTAAATGAAATGTCGAGTATTAAATAGCTATTTTTATTTATTATTGCAAGTTGTATTTAAAAAATGGATGCGCGTTAAAATAATTACAAATATTACAATAACATAGTTATAATGATTAAATACAGATATTAACACACATTTTACAACAGTAATTGAATAAAAATATTTAGGTAAAAATGGTTCAATAAAAATATTAAAATACAAATTTATACATTAGAATTAGAGGTACTAGTCCGCGAATGGCAGTGAGTATCGCGCACATAGCGTTCAAAATAAACGCCTCCACATTCTATGCATAGGTGACACCTAAAAGTTAACTGTTCACCGACACGAGATAAAAGTTGAGTAGGTATTCGTTTTGATTTGATTGAATGCCCAAATAATTTTTTCTTTCAACATGCCGCGGGTTTTGAGTGTGCGACCAGTATACACTAATGTCTTTACATGCCCCCACAAATGAAAATCCATTGGTGTGATATCTGGCGATCGGGGAGGCCATGCACAAGGCCCGCCACGTCCGATCCAGCGTCCAGGGTATTCTCTGTTTAAATAATCCTTAACTTGACGAGCATAATGCGCCGGTGCCCCGTCAAGTTGATAATAAATATTTCGTAGAGATGCAAGTGGTATATCCTCTAACAATTCCGGCAGCGTGTCGGTGAGAAAATGGTGATAGCCTTCACCATTTAATCTGTCTATGAAAATAGGGCCCAGTAACGTTGTATTAATAATACACATTGACACTAAACCGGTGTTGAAAGCTATGTGGTCTTAGTTCATGTGGATTTTCATAGCACCACAAGTGTTCATTGTACGTATTAAATAGCCCTATTCTGCCAAATGTTGCTTCATCAGTCCATAAAATGTTAGCTCGTTCAGCAGCTAGTAACCAATTACAAAATGTAACTCGCGCAGGTTTGTCAGCTTCGCTGAGTTCATGAACACGGTGCAGGTGAAAGGGGTACTTCCCTTCATTATGTATGTCACTCCATGCGTAATATTGTGACACATTGAACTGTCGGGCTGCTTCATAAGTGCTCGCTGCTGGATTTTCTTCAAAAAACTGCAGTATGTCTTCCTGCTCACGTAGGTACTGTGCGCCGCGGTGGACGACCACGATCGATTGATACAGGCTGGAATTGCCCGTAATCTCGCAATCGCTGTGTAGCGCCTAGCATCGTAGCGTAGCACGGTGCACGTGAGTTGGAAAATCGCCTTGAATATTCACGGCAGGCTTCACTAACGTTATCATTGCAAATTGCTAAAATTCGCACTATTTCGGTATACTCAACATTTGAGTATCGGTATGCCATAGTAACAAGGTGACGTTCACAATAGGTAATCTCACAACGAAAAGACAAGCGTCGCGGGCGCATCAAAGGCGACTGACGACACATGTTACTAATTAGGTCAAGTTTATGAGTATCGTCGCCTCCTACACCCCTCCACCCCTCCCTCGCCACGCGCTTTTTATTGCTAACTGACTAACTAGGACTATTACCGTTTAGAAGCTCCAATTAAAATATTTTTATTTTTGTATGAAAATAAAAATATAAGAAATATATTTTTTTCTTACAGATGTTGTTGTTATGGTGTAAATAATATATTCCCCAAAGGTCTTCAGTAAATTAAAAATGACCCTGTATATACCATAGTATCGCCCTCTGTGAACGATCCGTGAAGTTAAAATAAATAAATAAATAAAATATTTTAAACGTGTACTTGATTACATGTTTACAGTTAATATTTTCTATGAAACCCGTGACAAAGCTAAGGGTAATTTGGCAGAAATATACTGCTTAATTTAAGTAGATTTCATAGTGGCCTTATTATATGTTTTCACTTACCACGATAGTGCCAAATTTCGCATTATTCGACTAAGTTTTTGTGGCAAGATATCTCTAATTTTAATTAACGTTCATTGAAATAATTAAGTATTATTAGAACCAGATTATTCAATATATAATAGATATACGAGCACTTGAATTTACTAAGTCAGAAACTAAATTAATTCATACAGAAATTTATCGACAACATTTTTTGTTTCAATGACGACACATCGATTATGGTGTGTAGAGAATGGAGAAAAATGGCCGAAAGGCAAACATCTTAGTCAAAAAAGATCAGAATTATTATGCGAATTACTGTATTTAGTTAAAAAATATATTTATAGAGATTCTTTTTTTATTACGTAATATGTCATATGCATAAAGAGATCAACTAAGAACATAAAATATGTAATAATAATGATTTTCTCATTTTAAGATACCGTCTATGCGTGATTACTATAAGACTTTTATTATCTACAACAAAGAGTATATAACCAATAAATACATTTTATCTATTTAGCATCGCTGCGTCACATGACATTTTAAATATGATTTTGTAACGACGACAGATGAATTTTTACAAATGTATTTTAGTTATAATGTTTATTTATATTTGTTTACATAAAACTATTGGTGCATCTAAAAAAGACTTATATATCGTAGAAACAGGTCTTGAATCAGTGTCACCATGTGCTGTGGGGCTACTTTTTTATGTTGTAATTAATAACACTTCTGAAAAAGACTATGAGGTTGAATTATCACCAAAACAGTGCTGCCTAAGATCTGACTTAAATTTAGACTGTGATACTATAGATATAATAGGCAATTGCAAGGAAAGTATACTGAAAGGTAAGCAGATTTTACACAACATATTATGTACCTATTAGTTATGTTTTATACAAACATGAATGAATTAAAAGCTAAATAAAAAGTTTAGTTAGATTAGACTTCCTTTTGTTTATCTTGCACTTAATATTTAAAAAGGTTATTATTTTAAACATCAACTAGAATTAGATAATATGTTCGATTGATATTTAGTCCCCTAAAAATAAAATAATCACAATTAAACTGCTTTACATAACTGGAATACTTTTGTGATATTCCAGATAATATCACTAAATATTCAGCTGCTGTGGACATTAGTCTTGACATGCGGATTAGTTGTAGTACCAGGATTTTTGGCACCGCCCCTAGCCTCTGGTGTGGATATTTTACATCTGGCATAACATACAAAATACTTTTCTCATAATTTTACGGTTCAGTGGCAACGAAATCGCCTTTACATTTCTTTACTTTTCCGACGTTTACTTTTGCAACAGCCCCAGTGTGAAATGAGAAGATGGATTCTCCTACACATCTTGCCATCAACGGTCGTACGGTGTAAAATGTATACACTTTATACAGATTTGAGTATAAATAAATTAGGTACAGTATTTATAAGACGATAATCTTTTAATTTGAAGGTACTACAAAAGCACTGAAGCTCGTCGCTCCAGTTTTAGATCCTTTTGAACGTCTTGGATATTGTATTGTTTATTTTGATTCCAAATTAAGAAATAATAAACACAAGAGTATTAAAAGGAACACCGTTAAAATTGATTTTGATACAAGAGTAGATAGTAAGAAGCAGCCCATGGAAATACCTGATAATATTAAGAAATGTAAGGATGTTGATCAAGATCCATTTAATAATTGTAAACCGGTTCGGTGTGAAATCCGTTATAACGGTAGAAAACCTTTTTATAGTAAAAATCATAAAAGATGTTTAGAAGTTCCCACATGCTTTTCGGAGCTTGAATCTGAATTACCAGTTGCTATTTATAATCCTATTTCAAATGCCTGCATTCGAGGTAGATCAATTTTGAAAGAGGATATAGAATTCATAAAGAGTTCAGAAAATCCTAAATGCAAAAATGACATCTTTGAAATAAATGATTTACGTTTGCCGACTGTTAACAAAAGTGACCTTGAACATGTTACAGGACATAATGTTAATAATAATCAGTATATAAATGATGATCTAGAACCGAAAAGACCTATAAAGCTTAGAAATTTAGCTAGTAATTATTACGAATATTATAGTTCCTCCATAATTGGTAGTAAATTTACAATAATATTTCTGGTTATAGTAGTCTCAATACAATGTTGTTCAATATGCGCTCTTATTTGTTACATAACAAATAAGTATGGTTATTTTAAAAAGAAAAGTATTTTTTTTAATAATAATACAGATGCATCTTTGACGACCCCTTTAATTTGCAGTAATACAGATACTGAGACTACAGACTGTCAATACTTAAGTGGATCCTCTAACAATAATGACAAAAAAAATATTTCTTACAAATCTTGTCAAAGAAGACGAAGTAATGACATAAAAATAAGTATGTCTGACGACATTCTTTCAAAGTGTATAACGAGGAGAGATTGGATAGAAAACAAATATAAAAAATCTGAAGCAGCACGCGAAAACTCCCTTATCGATGAGACAAAAAACAGTTATACAGATGTAATAGGATTTGATATCGATAAATCAAAGGAAAATGATTTTCATAAAATTATCTCGTCTACACGAAAATCAAGTGAAGCTAAAGTTATCTTTGAAGATGAAAGATATTCAAAATATAGTAATAATAAAAAGAAAGATAGAATGTTCAAAAATATTGTTCAAAAAGTTGACTGCAAATGCAATAGAGGTCAAAAAAAGCATATAAAAAAAGAATGCAGTTTATCGGAAAAAGAAATTAGATGCCATAGTTATGAATGCTTATATATTAATAACACAAGTGAAAATAATAAACGAAATTCAACTGACAGTATCAAATTCCATGAAGCCATAAATAATAAGAAAGGTGCAGTATCGCTATCTAGTGAGAAAGGAGCACAAATATATTTCTCCAATGATTCCATTGATGATTTTTTATCAGAAAGGGGTATGATGTTTCTAACTGGCGATGAAATCTCTAAATATACATTTTCCTATACTACTAACCATACCAAACCGCCATTACCGTCAGAAATTTCAAATAAATCATCGAAACACAACATGATAAAAAATATGTTAACCTCATTGCAAAGTCGTTCTAAGCATGGTATATCATCAGACCCTGGAATTGCAACGAATGACAACTTAGATGTTGAACTAATGTTCCACTCAACTGTATTTACTTCGAGCAATGATTCTGATTGTTTAAAAGAATTTAGGAAACCACAGGACTCTAGAACTTCTTTGTAACTAGTACAACGTATTTAGAAATTTACAAACCTTTTATTCTGATAGGTGAAGTAAAGCTATTTTTATCTAACAAATAATTAATAAATATTTTTAAATGCTACGCTGCTATTATTATGCCTTCTTACTTTTTGATTTACGTGTATTTTAAATGAAAAAGTATTTAAATCAGAATGAAATAGGTTAAATCAACACTTAGTAATTTTGTTGATGACAGCTGGGATCGAATCCGGACTAAAATTTATGACATGAACTATAAAATTTAAAGACAAGCGCTTATACGCTGAGCTACCACGGCTCTCATGAAAAAAGTATATTGAAAGAATGGAAAAAAGATTAGTTAAAATAATTAACTACCACTACCGCTGTTTTTTTATCCATAATATCTTTTCTAATTTCTTCAGTGACTTTTATTAAAGCAGTAGTGATTCTGTGGTTATGGCGAAGCCTGGACTGATAAAGTCTCAGGATATGTTTGAAGATAAACGAAGGGATTTGCTTATGATCACAGGCTTCCAAAATTTTAAGAATCACATTTTCGTTGAAATAATACCAAAATGCTGAGAAGATAGCAGGGTATTATACTTAGTCAAGACATCAGGAGGTTTTAATATAGAATATTTCGTCCCAGCCTCATCCTTGATTGATAATATAATCTATTTGATTTTGTCTTGATCAACAGGAGTTAATATAAATGCTGATATGTTAGGAGATTGCATTAACGTTATAAAAGTTAAGGTGTGAGATCTGACCGAATAGTCCATTACTTTGCATTAACATAAGCGAAATGTATATTTACCTCATTGAGAGATACATATTATAGGAAACGTCACATAACATCTGATTATAGCTATTTCCGTCTGTTGTTTTAATAACAAAATGGAAATGACCACCTAGAAGCTATTTTAAAGAATGTCTAGTTCTCCATAGAACGTTACATCTTGAACTTAAGAAAAGCCCGATTCCGTGTATACATTGCAATCCGTACGCCCTGTGTCAACCAAATTTATTGAGTAGCTTTTGGGATGTTTTAAAATTTAATTCAACTAGTGACCTACTCCAGCTTCGCCTGGATCTATTAACGTGTCGTCATTTATATTTAAGAGATAATTAGAGACCATTATCTTATTAATTTCTTCAAAAAGAGAAATCTCCAAGTTTTTCGGATATAGCCTACCTAGATCAGTCCTGAAATTGCTCTCTATGCAAAATTTCATTGCAATTGTTTCAGCCATTTCGAAAATTAGACCGAATGAACAGAAACACAAAACAAACAAAAAAATCTATATAACTACACTGCATATATTATTGATTCTCTCACCGCATCTGTCTGTACCTCAAAAACCACTGTACGGATTTTCATTCGGTTTACATCAACATACATATTCAAGAGAAAGGGCTTAAGTACATAATTTATGACAAATTTTGATGTTACGGTGATATTGATGTCGATAAAGTCGTAAAATAAACGTGCCACTTAATAGTTTCCAGGACATGCGCTACGTAAATCAAATGTATATGAAATGTATTCCCTTCAAAAAGTTCTAAAAAAATCCGCGACGCTAGTAAGTATGCTAATAAGATTAACTCGCTTTTAAATAAAACTGGTGTTTACGGATTATATCGCGTATATTATACTTATTTTATACGACGTTTCGAGCACTTTACAGCACTCATGGTCACGGTTCAACGTCCCAATGTCACAGTTAATCACGGCTACCATCAGATTAAAATTATTAGTCGTTAATATTAACTTGCAATATCGAAAAACATAGCTTCAAAATACACTTAGTAAAACTTCAGTTTATGTCAGTAGAGTTGTTCGACGAATCCTTGCCTAATTGATTCGTTATATGTATTTTATCTAGATTTAATACGTCTTCATACTGTGTACATCAGTAGTAGAATTTTTACAAGATTTTTTATTTTCGTACGAGGGTGGTGTTTTTCGTACGAGTACCATCCCATGCTGATCACAACTGGTGATTCGAACTCTATATATGAATTTGACGATCGCCGAAATGTTGGGTAAGATCAGCTAAATATTCAATTCAAATTCAAATATATTTATTTGTCATATAATAGAAAATAGGATCATAATACTTAGTGTAACTCGTGTAAAGCCAGCCCAGGCGCTAGTAAATAATTAATATTTAGTAATTGTTTTAATAATTAATATTAATAAAATTAATATAATTGCTTATTAATATAATTACTATAATTTTATTTCAATAAATTCTTACTATTTAAGTTTGAGTGTATTTTTAAGAAGAGAAATGGTAAGGAAAACACGGTCTTCAAAAAAGAAATTAATACATATTTGATAAATAATTTTGTTAACATTTTTTGTTTTGTTATTTTTTAATAGTTAGGATACGCCATGTTTTCTGCTTTTCCACAACTTGGACAGTTACATGGTGGGCACAGGGTCGAAGTAGGTTCCGTAGGTAGAGTCACATAGGCCTCAGGCGTTATCTGAAAAATAGTTACGTATATATGTATATATATATATATATATATATATATATATATATATATATATATATATATATATATATATATATATATATATATATATATATATATATATATATATATATATATATATATATATATTGACGAATGCACATTAAATTAGCGAACGCACAGCATAATTATTTCCAAATAATCGTACTTTGTACGATTATTATGAAGCAAATGCTATACAATATATATACCCAATAAAATATTTTTAATATTTAATCGAAGTTTTAAGACAAAATTGCTATTTTATGAAAATAAAAGCAAAAACTTTTAGAGGGGGAAATATTAGTTTACATAATGTTACGAGCTTAGGGTTCGTGACAATAAAAACTGCCGATTGAATTACCAAAATTAACACTTTAATTACCGAACACCATCATTAAAACTTAAAAGACACTAATAGTTAATCACACTGATTCACTTTATTTCGCTCCGAAGCTTTGCTTGTATCGCCAAATTCAATACTACTCCGATCGCGGCTTACAGCGGCTTTAAATACACCTTTTTCCACTGAAACATCCAGAACGTTCCATCAAATACCGGTCCCAACTGACTAAGTGCAGAAAGTTCGAGGGTGGACTCCTCTAGAAACCCTAATTCTTCCACCCGCCACTAGATGGCGCTGTTGGGAGAATTCCAGAAAGATCTTGACACTCTTATTTCTGATACTTGATACCAGATGGCGCTAGTGCCATCAACTGTGGCGCGCAACACTGCCCCTCCTAAGACATGCTCGTCCTGAGCATTATCGGTCCCATAATAACGTCCCATAATAATACGATCTTAGGAGTACCTCTTGCACCTTTCTGTATCCGGTAGGTTACGTCGTTGATCCTGGTCATAATCCGGTACGGGCCGTCCCATTTAATTTGAAGCTTAGGAGATTTCCCTTTGCTGCGGACTGGATTGTGCAACCACACTAGTGAACCTTCATCGAACCCTTTGTTGTTTATTTTGCGTTCATACCGGGTTTTTATCTTTTCAGATATTTGCTGGCCCGATTGTCTGATGTGCTCATAAATGTCATTAATTTTGTTCCGAAAGTCATTTGCATAATCGGTTGTACTGCGTGGGGCATCAGGTGGTATCTCGGTGATTAGGTCTGCAGGCAGCCGTAATTCTCTTCCAAAGTTTGCGAAAGCTGGTGTCACTGATGTACTTTCATGTACAGCGCTTCGATATGACAACAAACGGTTGTATGTGCTTGTTCCAATATCGTTGCCGATTGTCTACAACTTTTGCTGGGTACCTCTCCAATGTCTAATTAAATCGTTCTACCATTCCATCAGATTGCGGGTGATAAGAAGTCGTTCTTGTTTTATGAGTACCCATAGCTCGGCAAGTTTCCTGGAATGTTTGAGACTCAAAATTCCTTCCCAGATCGCTGTGAATCTCTAAAGGTACTCCAAAACGACAGAAGACTCCATTAACTAGTTTATCTGCAACTGTTGAAGCGTCTTGATTTGGAATGGCGAAGACTTCTGGCCACTTAGTGAAGTAATCCATCACATCCATGAAATACTTGTTACCGCTTTCACTCTCCGGAAACGGCCCCGCCATGTCAATGGCTATTCTGTCCCATGGTGCACCAACAATGTACAACTTCAATGCACCTGTACATTTGCGACACCAGTCCTCGACATCGTTTCGACAGTGGACCAAGTAAAAACGTTCAGATCTTCAGTAGAGTTTGTTTAACTTCCAGATGGCCTCCTGAACAATCATTATGGTGCAGCTGTAGAACATCCGGTACTTTAGCTTTAGGGACAACCATTTGCAAATAACAGCTGTCTTCCCGAACATTGTCCCGTGTACGGCACAGAACTCCATCTTGAAGCAGCAAGCTGTCCCAATGGGCCCAATAGCTTTTAGTGGTCAAACTCATCGCTAAGACGTTGCCCCACTTGGGCTTGGGAGCTCTGGCCTTCATCCATTCCAGAATCGGCTTGATGTCCGGTCCTTCCACTCGTTGCTGAGGTGGTCTGTCCTGAGCATCCACACGGATACCACTTCCTTACCCTCTTGCCTAGTACTGTTCTCGCAATCATCAGGATAAGGTCTTCTTGATAATGCATCTATGTTGCCACGCCATTTCCCGCTGTAGTGTCCGATAGTAAAGTCGTATTCCTGCTGCAGCCGGGCGATGCTGTAAGCCGCACTACCCTTTCGGGATCGATCAACTTCCCTTTTTACAGATCGCTTAGGGCAGCTGGATCGAAGATGGCCCCTTTCTCCACAGCCACAGCACTTAGGGCTGTATCCATTACTGCGGTCGCTAACTGTAACTGCTGCAACCTCCCTGACGCGATGGGAACCTCAAGTGCATGGGCCAAGGCTTCTTTAGGCGTCACGTGGTGCCCGAGCCTCACAGTGTCTGCACCAGGTTCCCTTCGATGAGCGCAGGTACAGACCAGTATGTTTTTCGCACCAGCTTCTCCGCCTCAAGGGCCCACTGCTGCAGGTTTTCGTTGATGCGTTGCACGCGATCTCTAAGCTACGCTCGAAAGACGTGTTCCAGGTGAGCGTTGCCATATCTAGACTCCAATGCCTCAAGGAGCTGCTCGTAAGTCACTTCTTTACCGAGAGCTTCTAGAACAGTTAAGGCCTGGTCGCGCAGGCCTAGTGTGAGAGCAGTCATGGCCTAACTTTTATTCCAGCCGTTCGCCTTCATAACAGCCTCGAACTGGATTTTGTAGGCCGACCAAGAAGAAGTCCCTTCGAACGGCGGCACTTTGAATCCAGGTACTGAAGGTGTTGTAGCTGCCACGGGAGCTGTTATTCACTTTGTTCAATTAGTCGATTCGGGCCTCAGCTTCCGACAGGCGTTTGTCATACTGAGCAACCTTATCCTTCAACTGCCTTATCTCTTTCCCGAAGATAGCGTGAATGTCCTTCATGAGGAGCATTTGCTCTTCCTTATCGCGTTTGAGCTGCTCTCCCAAACGACGGGCCCGTTCCTCCTGTCAGCGGGCCTGTCCCTCCTGTCGGCGGGCCTGTTCCTCCTGTCGCCGGGCCTGTTCCTCCTGTCGTCAGGCTCGTTCCTCCTGTCCACCCCGTAGCTGCTCTTCCAATATGCGTGCCTGTTGTTCTTTCAACCAACGGGCCTGTTCCTGCAGCAGCATTATGAGAGCACCTAAGTCAGGTGCTGCAGATGTAGGAGCTGCTGACAGGCCAACCTCCGTGGCTGGCAGTTTGCCCCCCGACGTCTGCGGCGTTGCACCACCAGCTCGTCTCTGGTCCGTCTCCTGCTGGCGTTGACTTCGGGTACGGTCACCCTCCGTTTCCTTCTTAGGTAAAATCGACATGATTTTATCCTACTTCTGACACCAATTTTTACGAGCTTAGCGTTCGTGATTCGTGACAGTAAAAACTGCCGATTAAATTACCAAAATTAACACTTTAATTACCGAACACCAATTAAAACTTAAAAGACACTAATAATTAATCACACTGATTCACTTTATTTCGCCCCGAAGCTTCGCTTGTATCTCCGAATTCAATACTACTCCGATCGGCTTGCAGCAGCTTTATATACACCTTTTCACCAAAACATCCAGAACGTTCCAGCAAATACCGGTCCCGACTGACTAAGTATGGAAAGTTTGAGCCTGGACTCCTCTAGAAAGCCTAATTCTTCCACCCGCCACTAGATGTCGCTCTTGGGAGAGTTTCAGATAGATCTTGACACTCCTATTTCTGATACTTGATACTAGATGGCACTAGTGCCATCAACTGTGGCGCTCAACAATAATATTTATGTCAAACGATTATGTATTATGGAACAACAATTGGCTGGGTTACAATCATGAGCTGCGGTAGTCACTTAATATCAGGTGAACCGTATGATCATTTGCCCCTCTTCTATAAAAAAAATTGTTATAATTTTTTATAAGATGAGTGTGACAAACGAGCACATATTCCACCTGATTTTAAGTGGTTGCTGTGACCCATAGAATCTACATCTTTCCTCGATTAGGAATCAAAATGCAGATGCTTTGTGACGTGTGAGGACTAAGATGGAATGCCTTGTTTCCAGTAGAAAGGGTAAGGTTCTCTACACTCACCACACGAAAAACAGCAACGTTCAGCGGCTATTTTACGCTGGTATCTGTGAGAGCGTGGTCCTCCACCGATCAATCGAACCCATTCGTGCTACAACTATACTACTTATATAGCTGCAGCATGGCTTTACCTCGTTTAACATATTACCACATGTAAAATGAATTGTTTTCTAATAAAGAGAGATTTTATAAAATAATTGCAGCGTGTATCAGAAAATTTTACTTTATATAATTATAATAATTTATTGGATTTTCTACTTTATGTAACTATGACTACTACTACTACTACTAATGACTAATTCGCTAAGTGAAAATTTAAATAAATAACTGTTAATGAATCCATGGAAATAAATACTTTTTGTGGCATAAGAATGACGAAATGAGTTTGTAGTTCAGCTGATAGTAAATGTTGCAGCCATCCAGAAACACCCGCTACCAACTTTAAAAAAATTACAAACCAGTGTGTATATGTATGAATGTGACTACTTTGAGAGTCACCATAACTTCGTATTGATGCTTACGGGCCAAAATAGGTAAGAGTACTTAATTAAACAAATTGATAGACAAACATTAAATCCGATCCGGCAACACTTTTGATTCAACAGAAAAGGTTAACCAGGCATACTATTACATTGGAAAAAAAAGTAATGAAATAAAAATAATATGAAATATCATTTAAGAAATAGCAACGACTAAATTATTCACTGATCTGAATTACCTTTATTTTTGGAAAATGAATGTTTCCAATCAGTTTGAACCTCGGCAATGGTCCGCGGGTCAAGCACATACACTGAAAATTATTTAATAATTTATTATTAGGATTTATTTTCTTATCGATCAATAATGTAATAGAAATAAATTCCACTATTCTCCACCAATAATTATATAACCCAAAATTACTACTTTTGTCATTTCAGAATAACTGTTTCACTTTAAAATAAATATTTAAAGGAGAGAAACAGAGCTTTTAGAGAGAGCTTTTTCCGGACCGATACGAATTATGAACCTTCAATAAAGGAGTCTACCTCTTTTTTCTTTTCTTTTTCTTTTATTTTTAAAAACGTTACCCCTTCACTAAGATTTTCTCTTGCATCGTGGGGGCAGTTTACAAACATAAATTGCACAAGGACAAACATCCAGACCCGAAACATACTATTTGTAGGCCTCGAACGACCTTTGTAGGATTCGAACCCGCGACCCCCAGCGCAGCCACTCATTGCTTAAGCCACTGCGCTACGGATCTGTCAATCTGTAATCTGCAATTCTCTTGGTATTGCAGTTGAAAAGAGCTTACTCCTTTCTAAAGGGCCGGCAACGCACCCGCAATTCCCCTGGTGTTGCGGTTGATCATGGGCGGCGGTAGTCACT